>CM031234.1:726054671-726654671 GCA_018340775.1 Taxus wallichiana var. yunnanensis | reverse complement strand
GTTTCAACCATTGATGGTGGTTGCTGAGGGAGTGGTGGTGGGATGGGTTGTTGATATGGCGCAATGTATGCATTGGTAGGGGCATAGGGAAGTCCCTGTGTTTGAGCAAACATGCCGGGAGAGGAGAACATATCTCCTTGTGGTGATTTGGAGTACATGTTTAAGTATGACGGGGTATTGTCTAGTAATGGATTGCTTGATACTAGACTGGGAGGAATAGTGTTAGAGATGACAGGCCTTGTTGGCGTTTGTTGTGGAAGTGAGGCGCATACCTAACGTGCCTACTCCTGTGAGGAGATCTACTTGGCCAGGGTGGTATGGAGGGTTGGAACTTCCTGCTTGAATGAATGGAGAATTTTGACTTGCTTGAGCAAGTTCTAACCCTCTCACTTTTTCTACTAACGTTGAAATGACTTCATTTGGTGAAGTCACGGTGCTTTGCCTGAGCGGCGTTTGTTGTATACCCTGGTGTTGTATAGGCATGTGATATCCTGTCATGAACTGATCACTATCTTGCCAAGTTTCTCCGAGAGCATTTCCTATATGCAGTGGCATAGAGGTATTTTCTTGAAAAGAGACCTCGGGTTGTATTTGTAAACCTCCTATAGGTGGGTACATACCCCGAGAATGTTGTTCACTCCTAGGATAACGTATGGACTGTTCATCGTCTAAGACCAGGTATGGGTCAGATTGTCTAATAATTTGTGGTCTAAGTAGCATCTGAGGAGAAGAACCAGATTCTCTCGGTAAACGTCATATTGTTCGAGCCTGAAGGCTCTGTTTGTGCATTCGAGGGGGTTGATCTAACTCCCCCGTTTGAAAAGACGCAGTTATATCTGATTCTTGGGGTTTGTGTTGACAATTGATTAGTTAAATAGTTTTCGCCCCATACTAAGAGCGAGGGTGATGATTGCCTATTCTGTTTGGCGTAGTATGCCTCGAGACCCAAGAGGGGTCTGCCATATTCATCGAATCCCAACATATTCGGGGGGTATATGAATACCCACAGAATAATGGGAAGGAACGAAGGTGATTTGTGAAAGAACACATGATACTATGACTCGAACGAGAAAGTAGGAAGTTTACGTCAGCTTCACTAATTTTGTTTGCTTCACGTCGGGTTCACCAATTTTATACGCTGAAAAGCGACAAGTGAGCATGGGAATCTACAAGTAACTCTTCCGCGTACCCGACCTCCCGAGGTCGTGCCGAGACAACCGGTGGGGATGGAATATGCGTGGGATGCAGACAAACTAGTTAGGCAGTCTAATGTCTTCGACACGCACTAATGGAATTTGTGAATCTAAGGTGAAGAAAGCCCTTCTAACTTGGACTGGTGTGATAGATCGATCAGCAAGGATGACTGCTCGAAGGCTCCAATCAATATCGAGCTCTGGCATGATTCGATCTATGGGTTGTGGAATACGTGGAAAATGGCCTAGGATAGTTTCGTGTACGTCCCCAGACAAGGTCATGTGGTGGATGGTGGAAACGATTGACTTTACGGACGATTCTCTGGCCTACTCCAGACTTCTCTAGCTTCGTTAGCTGCTATATCTAGTAAGGACAATTGCTCGATGACGATGGGTGGAAGTGGAGTGGATTGGAATACTAGTGTGCGTAGGCCAATGTTTATATCTGATTGACTTATGGATTCGTTAGGCTATGGGACTTGTTGGTCACAACCGTAGACTCTTGGTCGTTGCGGTTTTGTTATGGTCATATACGAAATCAAGTCCTGATTCCTAGTATCTACTAATCATATGCTTTCTCAGCTTCTATGTTTAGGACCAACAACTACGTGATTTTCTCAGAATATCTCACAGGCATTCGTGCAACCTGGATCCTTAGACTAGTATCTATGTCTGTGAGAGTGTCTCCTGCACCTGGCTGTGGGACCAAAGGATCACAACCAAAGGTTTGTTCTCTTTCGAGCCCTTCTACAGTCATGTGAATGTTTATCTAGGGTAATCTGTAATTTGGTTGATTTGACCAAAACGTGTATGCTTGGTCGTCTTCTATATTTAATCCTCTTAACTGAGAACTGATCAGTTGTAAATCTGTTGTTGTTTGGAAGACTTGTATTCTGAGATTTTGGTCTATGTCAACTATTGCTGTGACGAGGTTTGGTTGAGGCACGATTGGCTCAAATATGTATTCCCTGGGCTCCCGAGGTCCCGTGATTGTCATACAAAGTGAAATTCAAAATCTAACTGTAATAAAGCAAATTCTAACTACGTGGAAATAAAACTAAAACATATATAACTTCTATTTTTGCATTTAACCTTTTAAGAGTTTAAGGAAAGCAGCTATTTTTAAACGTATCTAGAAATAACAACTGAATAACAACTTAAAACAAACAGAATAACCGAGTGTAGTTATTTGTCTGCAATTTGTAGATTTATTCTAAACAATGCAATAACTTTCCTAGTCTATTTGCAAGATTCTCGATCCTACCTCAGAAGTGAGGAATGAATCATAGTTTCTCAGAAACTATCAATCCTCACAGCTTCCCTGGCAATATCGAGAATAGAAATTACTGAAATGAAACAATTAACTACCTTATTTGATATGATTCTAACTAGAACTTTGAAAGTTAAAACCTGGATTACGCAGAACAGTGGCAAATCCGATGGTGTGTGTGATCTTGTCCCCTAGTGTGATCTCCTCGTTCTTTCACGTTCACATGGATCTAGAAAAGCATGTAGTGCCAAAGCAGCAAAGAAATAGATATTGGGACAAGGACACTCATTTGAATGCGGGACTGAAAATACGAGTAGGAGAGGGATTTTGTTGCGAGTCATGCAACATAAAGTGACCAGAACCTGAAACTATCCTATTTGAAGAGCAAAACCTGCAACTTTAATGGCTTCCTAAGCTATTCTACTTCAATGGAATGGATAAAACAACAACACTGTTTGCACAAGCTGGATATGTGGCTTACCAACAGCTGGACAATGCTAAATAAACATGCAAATGAACTGAAACTATGGCTCTAAACAGAACAAAAGACTAAACTATGAAAATGAGAGCTTGAAAGTGAATGAGGGGCAGACCATTTTCTTGTGCACACACCATTTATTTATAGCTTTCATTCACCCAAAGATCAAAACCAAACTGAACTCTAAAAACCATAAACAATGGCCAAACACTATTCCAGGGGACCAAAAACATAAATGCATGCCCAAGTCGGCAAGGAAAGCTGGTGAAACGTTGATCTTTTACATGAGTCGCGTCAAAATGCTTTCTGGAAAATGCGTGTAGGACCGCCGCTCTGAGCAGGGTGGTGGTTACAGGACCGCCGCCCCGATCGGGCGAGCATGTTATGAGACCGCCGCCCTACTGTGGCGGCGGTTTAGTCATCAAGATCAAAAGGCCAAAAAAAAAAGAGAAAGAGGGAAAACAAAGGACGCAGGGCTAAGCGGGGCATGCGGGATGTTAACGCATACTCGAGGGCTTTTCCGGATCCCGAACACCTTGCGAGGAGACCTGTATCATCATTGGGGAACTTGTCACGTTGTTCTGGTAGTACAGTACCTTACAATTTTGGGTACGTATGGTCCCAAGGAAGAGGTCCTTATGTTACCATGTCAAATTCTCCTTATTCTTCCTATTCTATAAATAAGTCCCAAAAGTATTCCTCATGTTCTTCTAGTTCTTCTTCACTTTAGAATTTAATGTTCAATAATGGTTGAAAGATGGGGAATCAAGATGGTTTGTAGGAGGATTATTAATATGATTTTGGATAAGATTTATAGGTGTACCACACGATGAATCAAGATGGGGATGAATCTTGAGAGACGTAATAGCGATTATGTTTGACTCTTTCTTGATGATTTTTCAAAAACTCAAAAACCAAAGTTGAATAATTTATTTTTGTCTATTAAATATGATATATCTTCTTTCATCTAGTTTCAGGAAAATCTTGAAATAAGAATATGATAGGAAATTATGGAATACAAAGGGTCACTTGTAGAAATAAACAATGGGTAATTTTAACAAAGGACTTAAATTTTTTAATTTTTATGGTTTTTTTATATTTAATTTTTATAGATTTTGTGGAATAAATATTGGGTATATATTTGCTAAATATGCCCTAGGGTGGGTGCAAAACTATTGATGAATATTTTGGTAGGTGGGAAAATTGGGGTTATCTCACAGACAATGTGTGAGAATAGGTCCTCTCGCTTGAATACGGAAGCTACAATTATTTAAAATAGGAAGTACATACACTATTATAATTGTTTGGGGCTGGTATTTTGACATGGGATCAGATATGGGTACTTCACTACACTTGTGGAAAAGTTCTTGTAGAAAATACATGGGAGGAAAACTATTGAAGCAATGGTCCGAAATGAATAATCGGGAGGGTTTTCACAATAAATAATACATAAGAGTTTATTTTTTCAAAACCAAAATATATCCATGAATTTCACTCAAAAGACAACAGTCATGTAGAAAGTTGAAATAAATATATTCAACAAGTACATGGTCATGGATTGTAGCTAAGTTAGAATAATTTGATACCTTTTCCTAGAAATAATATGGAAGCTAGTAAACAAGAATAACCATCATATGAAATGAAGATTCTCTCCCAATTTAAATATTTAAAATGCTATTATTCATATTCCTATGTGAATTTTCGACTTAAAGTGCAATCCTCAATAAAGAAAAATAACTTTTAGCGACTTAAGTCACTTTTTTACAAATTTCTTCTCAATAAAGAAATAACATTCCGAGAGAGATGAGAATCTCCAAGCTCAAATGTAGAAGGATAAATAAGATCCGATTGTAATCAAGATCCACTTCTATGACCAACCAACGAAATGATCTAATGCAATGATGAACTCTAGATCCCAGAATTCATCTACACCATTAAAAATTACTCTTAAATGATCAATTCTTGTATCCCATCATGTAAATTCAAGTGAATAATTGAGAAGCACTTGATCACTAGACCACTGTAGATAATGAAGGATGTCTTCACACACTTGAACAAACCATGAAAATTTATCATGCTCTCTTGATCAATCATGCATATGAATGTAAACCTAAAACAATGTCTTGTATAGTGCAACCACGATGATTCTTCCACCCAGAGGAAATTGATAACAAAAATTAGGAACCATTACGGGGTAAGTGTAGCAAGTGGGGGCCAAAAGTGTACATAAAATCCTAAATTTTACATCAAAAACAACAAAACCTGAAATTTTCTCTTTCGTGGACTTGAACCATGCCAAAAATTGAAAACATGACACAAAAATAGTACCATTGCTTTCGGGACACTATTAGCCTTGTAGAAATATTGATTTTAAAGTGAATAAAATATAATAAATATCATTTTATAAAAAAATTAATAGTAGGTCTTTAATTCACTTTTTCCTACAAATCTTCATTTCTACATTTAGTATCATAACTTATTTTCACATATTGAAATGTGATGAAATCTATACATAGTAAAAAAAAAAGTATTTTATTTCGATATTTTTGATGAAGTTATGGCAGGAAAACATAAGGTACTCCGTTTTAATTATGTTTTTAGACAACTTTCAAGGAAAAAATTGTAAAAAAATTATCAAAAAATACACAATAAAATGTATCCCAAGATAGAGAGACATGAACATCTAATTTTTCACCAAAGGAAAAAAAAATATCAAGTTTTTTTCATCCAAATCGTGAACAAATGGACTACAATCTTATAGACTTTAAAAAAATAGGTCATTTAATTTTTAGTATTTAATATAGATAAACTTGTCCGTTTTGTAAAAAAATTAGTATTTTAGAAACTAGATTTGGATGATATGAATCATATTTATATAATTTTTTCTATTTTTGAGTAGACACATTGGTAATAAGTCCCTACAAGTTGAGATTTCAATGTTATTTGCAATATAACGTCCACTTATGACCCCTTTTTTGCCCCCTATCTTCTTGCACTTACCCTACACATGATTCAAAATTCATATTCCACTCCACTTCAAGCATGAATTTTTCATTACCATTCCTATGAGGAATATTGAGAGAAATGGTCACCAATTAGTGAAATATGGAGATTTATAAAAACTTCTAAAATTAGCATTTTAACTTTTGGCACTTTAGCTCATCTTTAGGAAGACATTAAGTAGAGGAAAATATGTAATCATATTTAGGTAATCTTGACCATTTACTATTTTTATCATGCTTCACATGGGTACCCATTCTCGGGAATTTTTAAAAATTTCAATTCATCCATTTTTGAATGTTTTGCACTTTGAAGGAATGTTCTCTTCCTTGGACTTTCAATTTTTAGTAAGGTGTGTGGTAGGGACATACATAAAGTTAAATGTATTATTCTTGGTGTTGGGTTGGAACAAAACCAATTTCAGAAGATTTAATATTTCATTTCAAGGGTTTACTCCAATTTTTGAGAGATTCTAATTGCCAGGTTTTTGTAGATATGAGAAAATGTGATTTTTACTAGAAAATTCATGTGGATATAAAAATAAATGCGTTAAATAATTGGTGTATAAAAATAATCTTCTTAAAGGAATTCTAACAAGGAATTCATGGTTAAAATTTTGTGGCAAATGACTTGAGAACATGAGTTATGAGAAAAACTTGATTTGGGAGGGTAAGTTACAAAAGAGGGTTTTATGTTTGAATGTTATAACCAACATAAAAATATGATTTAATGTATTCCAAGTAGGTTAATTTATGTTTTTAAGTTGTGTTTTTATGTTATGAGTGATGGTGAGCATGAGTGAATGAGTTATAGGGTGGGAGATGAAAAGATGAAGCACATGGTGGAGTTTTTAAAGAGGAAAAATTAAGAAGTGGGGTTTTGAATGTCCCATGAACCATAGGCACACTTTTTTGGTGCACATGGACTCCAAAAATGTTCCTAATGTGAATGGTGGTGTTTTATTTGCACCATGCATTTGGGTATGGGATAAAAAACATACACATGCACTTTTTCAAGTCGTTTTAATGTTTTTGAGTTGAGTCAAATGCATGTATGTTGGGGAAAATGATCCAATAGGAGCATGGTGGAGTTATGGGGTGCATTTACACTTACACATTGTTCCATAGCTGCATGAGGAGTGAATAATTTTTCTTCGAGGAATAGATAGGGGCCCACCACAACTTAAAAAACTTAATTTTTTTATAAAGTGGACTTTTAAGCCAATCATGTTATGTTTATTCATTGGGAAAGAAGCCAATGACAGTGAGGAAAAATTTTGGGGTGAATTTACACCCCAATGTTTTTCCCAAGGTTCAAATGAGGTTTAAAATATCACATAAGCTCTCAAATGTTGCATCTAGGTATGGTTTGGAAGTGAAACTTCCCCGCCATAATGTTTCCTTCGCCTCGAAGTAAAACAAAAACTAATTTTTTCCAGAACATATATGAATGTTCATGGAAACAAGCCAATGAGTCCAATACAACCCTATAGAACTCCTAAAAATGAATTCTTCAACATATTTTTCCCATACCTTAAATTTTTCCTCAAGTTTTTCTTTGGTGAGAGAGACTACCATCAAAGTTTATGAAGATCAAAACAAGAACATACACCTTGTATAGAAAGAGTGCCTCAAATATGTCACATTATCCTTTGGATAAACCTTTAAAGTTCCCTAAATATCTCATAATATTTAGTTGAATCTTCATGAGGATAGAGAATCCTTACCTATATTATCAGGATAATATCCATTTTCCTCGACACAAAACATATTGAAACATTTTTCAATATAAAGCTGGAATTATTAGATCTCCAATGAGTCTATGATCTCCTTCTTATTCATCTCGGTGTTCCTAAATCCTTTAAAACTTGAAATTTATATTTATATAAAAATGCAATCCCCACTACTGACTAGAAATAACTCAGTTTTGCATAAGGTTTTCCCAATGTTCGAAATATTTCTTAATTTCCCTAAATAAATTCAAGGCATCTTATAGCTCCCCCACACAACTCCTAGGTGTGTGATGCCTCAATAAGTATCTTCGAGGGATGTGCAATAGTGTGGAAAATCCTTAAAATATTGTTTTTAGACCTCTGTGAGAAATTCCTTCTTTGTGGTTTTAAATAAATTTATGAATTAATTCACTCTACATGAAACGCATTTGAAAATCATGTTATCACATTCCTCCTGTCCATTGTGATGGAAATTTAGTAACTGATTTAGCTCAAGGACACGTTTACATTGGACCGGGAGAGGGATTTTAAAATATGGGTTAGGTTGTCATGACATTTTTTAATCTTACATGCAATCAATTTTGTATGTCAACAATATCACATTGTGTTCTCGTTCATTATTAGAGAGCATGATTTTCTGGAACTTGAAACATTCAGCCTGGGTGATATGAAATAAAAACGTCAAGGGTAACTTTGGATGATATCTGTTGTTTCGGAAAAAGCATGGAGGATGGAAAAAAATAATGGTCTACAAAGATGGTGCAAAACCACCTGACCTGCCATGTTTTGTTTATTGAATTCAACTACTACATCATCTCAACGTTGGCTACACTTATATATCATATCTAAAGAAAGACAAGTTTCACATTCCTTCCCCCCAACAATTTCCTCACCCTTTTGATTACTCCTCAGTCAATCTCCTTCTTTACTACAAATTTTCCTTCTACAATGTTTCATTCGATCAAATCTATGTTCTTTAATGCATTCCTTTAATGTTTTCATTTCACCACTCACGTGCGATTGCTAGTTTCTATACTCAAACAAGTATAAAATTATGTGGATTAGGAAAAATAATTATTTCTCTGCAACCATGGTGAAAATTAGGAAATTACATTTAGATTGTTAATCACATCGCATGGAACAACTAATAGAGATTTCTCATAATGTTATGCACAAAAAGATGTAGACATAGGTTGGCTCTTTAACAAGGTGCATCATGTTAGACAAGTGATGATATAGAATGGGTGGGATTATTTATACTTTCTTAAAATTAACCATTTGATATCTAGACCGTGTTGTTGACATTGAACTTGTTTCATTAAAATTTAGCATATCAAAGATGCTAAATTGTGGGAGTTAGAGAAAAGGAAAAATAATAGAAGTGATACACTTGAATGAGATGGAATGATGCTTCACTAAAAGGAAATGTGACATACTATCCTACACTCTATCTAATACTTGGAGATGGTGGAGAGACCATTTCTTAGTGGTTGTATGAGATTGAAGTACACATACATGATTATGCATGGACATCCCTTCCAACCTAATTTATAGCTCATGTGCAATTGGTAGTTTTATAATTAGAAAACAACATAATGTATGAGTGGAATTAATTATTTTCATGTGTGATAGTCTAATTCGCATGTCATGTCATCTTAGCGTAAATATCTCATAATTGTAAATAACGGTTAATTTTGAATATTTTATGTTTAAGTTCTAGTTGGGTTTTTAGTAATATCATGCACAATACTTAAAATATTATGGTGGATGCAACCCCAATAAAACTCACACTTGAGACCCAAGAACAACCTAGGTTGAGTTAGAAGAATTATGGAATAATTTTTTTAAAATGGTCACAAAAAAATTCCCAGAGTCCATTACAACAATTATCAAATCAACTTAGAAAACACTAAGAGAGTGAAAGTTATCCTGAGCACAGTTAGATTATCTTCTTTGGGGCGGAAGAATAAATTTCTTCCGTGCGTGGAAGGAAAATTTTTTTACTGAGGCACGGAAGGTGGGAGTGGGAAGAATTTTCTCCCGGGAGTGGAAGAGGGGCGCGGGAAGAAACTTTTTTTCTTTTTCAAACTTAGATTATTTTGAAGCCCAATGAAGTAAAAACTTTTAGAGGCCATAAATTTTGATAGGGAACTCGGGTTTTGGCAAACAAGAACTTTATGGAAATATCTTGACGTCCCTTTGCACAACAACCTTAAAAATTTAATTTGGATAAAGTTTAAAGGGTCAATTTTGAGAAAACATTTTTCTATCACTAAATAGGTGAACTGGTATTTTAAATTTACACAATTTTGTTCAAGTTTGCCATTAATTCTTTCTTAAGATGCCAAAAAAACATGGAGGATTTCACTTGGGAGAATTTATGAGGGATTTCAAGGGTTAAGATATTTGATTTACTATCATTTCAAAATTCCCAATTTTGACAGCAAATTAACTGAGATTTTGGCTATGCCCAATTTGCAAAGTTTTATAAAAATTCCTTAAGAGTTATAGTGAAACAAAATAGGATCTATAATTGAACACAAAAATCTATTTCTATTTACCAAAATTTAATATATGCATTCATTTCCAACTCAAATCTAAAATGTTAAGTTTGTTTCAAATCAAGTTGTGCAAAAAGCTAGAGTGCAGTTCTAATTTTCAAATCATACATTCCAAAGGAAAAGAGTAATATATTCTCTTCATACGTATTCCCTTTTCAATTTTCCAAACAAATATTTCATATTTATTTCAAACATAGATTCCCAATGAAAACAATATCATTTTTGGTAAATAAAGCAATTCCATTGACTTGGATGATTCTTTTACAACTTCCTTTTTCATTTCATTCCAAAAGATAGAATACAAATCTTTCTTTTCTTTCCATAGAATAAAATTATAGAGTATGTCTCTTTCTCATTTAAACATAAAATTTCATTTCAAAAATAGAATAACTATCCAATACAAATATTATTACGAGTCCTCCACTTGAAATGGGAAAAAGCTTCACAAAAGAAAGTCTCACAAATCTCTGTCAAAATTGTCTTCTTTCTCAGCTCCAAAAATCAAGTATGATTTTCCATTATTCTCCAATTTGATCACAATAGAACATGGGGAAAGGCAACGCTCTCCACCCAACCAAGAGATCAATCGAAAAAAAAAAGAATTGCCCTCTTCATTGGACACCGAGTCCCAACCACATTAAAACAAGGAATGTCAATCAACACATGGAAACAATAGGCTTCCACAACACAAAGGAAATCTTTCACATGCAAAAATCATATTTAAAATAAAGTCCAAAACAAAACATTTTTTTACAACCACAAGATAAACACACAACAATACTCAGGCTCATCAAGAAAGCCAAAGTATTAAGAAACTATAGGGGATGCTTTGATTATCCCTAGGGAAATAGGTATCACCACATAAGAAAAACCACCAAAATATATATCATTTCAAATAACTGATATGCCCTTATGCCTCCCCCAAGTACCCCTTATTCCTCACAATTTATTATACCTCCCCAACCTCTTATGGCACCCCATAACAAGTAAATAAATGCAAGCTATTTCTTTTTACAAGGTGGAACCCAAATCCCCACTCCCTCCACACTTATACCTCCCCAAGGCACTTATGCCTCCCGCAAGAATACCCCATAGTCTTCTCCTACACCATCCCTAAGCCATCTACCCAACCAACCAACAAATAAAACAACACATTCAAACATTCAACCATTCACATATGCATAAAATAAAATAAGAGCATTTCAAGAGCCAAGCTCCTACCTCTCCATGATGGAGTTTGTTCCAAGGCTCCAAAACAACAAGCTTTCTAATGCAAACAGTCAGATCAACAATCCACAAGCATTCAACAATCTCTAACTTTCTCCAAATTTTCAAGAGCTCAAACACCCCAAGAGAAGTCACCCAAAATGAAGTGATAAAAGGGAAGAAACCAAGCACAAGTATTCAAAAATAATCCCCCATGTCTTCCAAAAGCAAGGGCTCAAAACAACAAAAGAATTCACCCCAAAATGATGCATCCACAAGTGAAGCAACCCAAAACAAGGTAAGGAATTTGAATTTTATAGAAGAGGGAAGAGAAGAGGATGAGGTGGATCCATGTAGGATGCCACATCACACATCCTCAACCCCAACACAAAATTCAACTTCATTCTCCAATGCATATTAAATAGGTGGGTGAATAATATGACAGTTTTACTTACACACTCAAATCAAACCCACACCCAAAAGGACTGAAATTAAAACATGAAAGAAAAGTGCAATTAAAACATTCAACTTGACTTTCAAAAATGCATAATGAAAGTCTAAATTTAACCCTCCAACCATAGGTATGGTTGGTAAATAAATTTAAGAGGTGTGGGACAAGTTTAACTTGTCCCACAAGCCTCCAAAATCAGCCTCCAAGGACAAATTCGAATTTCAAAAGAAGGTGGAGTGTTTCATACTCCAAAAATAACTTACATATCTCTTACACATTACTTACACATTACTAAAACATTTAAAACAAGAGCCAACAACCCTAATAATTACTTTCTTATGTCCCAATTGATTTATTAATCTTTTAACAATATGTTTTCTCACATACTTTACCACAATTTATTTGATTAAATAGAAAGGGGAAACACATCACTTTTAAAACACATACTAACTTAAACAAAGGAACCAAATAAAAGAAAATACACAAAGTCCCTTGGTCACATTTAAAGGTGATCCCCCCATGGGAATCCCTAACACAATCAAACACACACAAACAATTACAAGTTGCCATGGTGACCTTGTTGAATTCATCTAGAATTCCAAAGTGGTTGGTCTCCAATCCCCGATGTTTGTTGTGATATTTTTAACCTGCAAAATACAAATACCTCCCTCAGCCTCGTGGCCATATCAGAACATCCAAATGAATATAAATATAATTTCAAGGTCATCGATATATATGTAAATTACAACAATCATCAAGAAAATCAATAATATCACCCATAATTTCACCAACAACTATATCATCATCACTTTTAGTTAAATTTTCTCGGTATACTCAATATATCCAAATATCACATGTCCTAACCACATCCATAAATATATATAAACATGTCCAACAAACATTTTAACATCTATATAAAAATGTTTCTAACAATCATGATGCATCGTAAGTGAATCGAGTTGATAATAGTACATGCTCTAACATCTAATCATCATATTGAATCAAAAGTCACAATAATGTCCATAATATAGTCCACAGGGTCAAAATCCATAATAAAAGGTGTCGAAGGGAAGTGGGCACTACATCCCCTCCCTTAGACTCAAATTCCTCCTAGAAGTCACTAGAACAGATGTGGAAACTAAACTCGTAATAATGTAGCATCCTCCCAAGTAGCTGCAGTCTCATCATATTTGTCCCACTGCACTCACACCTAATCAATCTCTCTTCCTCGAAGGCCCAAGGTTTGTGATCTATAATATGAATGAGCTCCATCATCACTGCCTTTTATCCCTGCACCTACAATGAGGTCCAATCCAGCACATGAGAAGGATCAACAATGTATCTCCTAAGCACTGAAACATGAAACACATCATGTACGCGAGACAAGCTAGGTGGAAACACTAGACGGTAGGCCAAAGGGCCAATAAACTCTAAGATCTCAAAAGGACCAACAAATCTAGGAGCTAAATTAGAACCTTTGCCATAATGGATATGGATTTTTTGTGGCTTGACATGAAGGAACACCTTAATGCCCACATCAAAACTACAGTTAGTCCTATGTTGATCTACATACTTCTTCAACCTATCCTATGCCTCCTGCAGTCTTTTCTAATCAAAAAACCTCTTTGCTCCATGTCCTATAACAAAGGTGGTCCAAGAGAAACCCTGTCCTCTAACCTGTCCCACTAAGAGGTGTCATACACTCTCTGCTATAAAAATCCTGAAAAGGAGCCATGCCTATAGAAATATGAAAACTATTATTGAAGTCAAACTCCACCAAGTACAGGTACTCCTTCCATCTCGACTGATGATCCATAATATAAATCCTAAGCATATCCTTTAAAATATAATTCACCCACTCGGTCTGTCCATCTGTCTCAGGGTGATATGTTGTGCTGAAATTTATCCTCATCCCAAGGGCATGATGCGGGGTAGTCTAAAAATAGGAAGTATACAAAGGATCACGATCACAAATAATCTTTCATGGAAAACTCATGTAATCTCACAATCTCATTCGAGATAAAACTGTGCCACTTTGCACTAATGTATAATTGGTCTTCATAGGAGAAAAGTGAGCCACTTTTGTCAATTTATCCACCGTGACCATGATGGCATCATGGTGATATCTTGACATTGGTATCCCAACAACGAAGTCCATGGAAATGGTTTCCCACTTCCACTCTGGTATAGCATGAGGAAAGAGAAGGCAAGTTGGATGTTGATGCTTAGCCTTTACTTTCTGGCACTCTAAATAGCATGACAAAAATTGAGCCATGTCTCTTTAAAGTTCTCTTTATTGATATAACTATATCAAGGTGGTGTGCATCTTCTTAACCACGGGATGGGTTAAATAGGGTGCATGATGTGCCTCTATCAGAATATCCTATCTCAAGCCTCCGTCTCTGGGGACATAAATCTAGCCTTTGTGCCTGATAAGGCCCTCTACCTCTAATGAAAAACCATCGAACTTCCCTTCAAGGGATCTTTGAGACTCGATTCTCTGCTCTCACTATAATGTAGAAATTGTCAAGAGGAAGTTTTAAAGGATCCTTCACAAAAATGTTCCCTTTGAAGTGGCCATAGCCACATGTCTCCATCTACCGAGACCATCTCAACCACATTCTCCTTCCCCTTCACATGCTCTATCTCCATATCATACTCACAAAGTAACTCCATCCAATGCCATTGACGAGCGTTGAGATTGGGCTGCATGAAGAGGTGGTGAAGACTCAAGTGATTTGTCTTGAGTGTGAATCTCTGACCAAGAAGAAAGTGTCTCCATCAAACCAAGGCATGAACCACTGCCACAAGCTCAAGATCATGAGTTAGATAATTGAGCTCATAATATTTGAGTTTGCAAGACTCAAAGGCCACTACTCTACCCTCCTACATCAATACACCTCCAAGTCCTACCAAAGAAGCATCCATGCATACAAAAAACTCACCCTGTGGATCCGGCACTGCAAGAATGGGTGTTTTCGTGAGGCACTCCTTCAGTGTCCTAAAGGCCTGCCCGCATCTATCTGACCAATCAAACTTCTTCCCTTTCCACTGAAGGGAAGTGATGGGATGCGTAACCTAAGAGAATTCTTGAAAAAATCTCCTGTAATAACCTGCTAATCCCATGAAGCTGTGCACCTCTATCATAGTAGTGGGTGCTGGCTAATCCATAATGGCTCTAATCTTAGAAGGATCAACTGTAA
The DNA here is from genome assembly GCA_018340775.1 of Taxus wallichiana var. yunnanensis. Lineage (NCBI taxonomy): Eukaryota > Viridiplantae > Streptophyta > Pinopsida > Cupressales > Taxaceae > Taxus > Taxus wallichiana. The sequence continues at coordinate 726,639,577 of CM031234.1, read as the reverse complement.
TACCTTCCCTAGAAATTATGTGACCCAAATATTGTACCTCTTTCTAAAAGAATACAAATTTCTCAAAGTTCCCATAAATATGTTGCTCATGAAAGGCCTTTGAAGAACTTAGTAAAGGTGCCCATCATGCTCTTCATAGGTACGTGAGTAAATCAAAATGTAATCAAGGAAGATGAGCACAAAGCGATCTAAGAAAGTCCTGAATACCCGATTCATCAAACTCATAAATAGTGCGGGCGTATTCATCAAACCAAAAGGTACCACTTTGTGAACTCATAGTGCCCATATCTCATATGAAAAAGTGGTCTTATTAATATTTGCCTCCGTAATCCTCAACTGATGGTATCTTGACTTAAGATCAATCTTAGAGAAAATTATTGCTCCCTTCATCGATCAAATAAATCATCTATGTGTGGAAGGGGATAACGATTCTTGATCGTTACCTTGTTCACTAAGCGGTAATCAATACACAACCGTGACGATCCATCCTTCATCCTCAAAATATCACCGATGCACCCCGAGGGGATACACTAGGATGGATTAGGCCTTTCTCCAAAACGCGTCATCAAGTTGCAACTCAAGCTCATAGAGCTCTAGTGTGGTCATCGATAAGGTGCTTGTGAGATAGGATCTACTCCCGGAACAAGATTTATATGGAATTCAATATCATGTGGGGAGATAACCCCAAAGATATCCCCTAGAAAAACATCTACAAAATCTCTCAAGAGGGGATGATCATCTAGTGATGGTCCACTAGTTCCATCCTCCGATCTGTCACTTACTGAAATAGCATACATCTAACAACCCCATCGCACACACTGCTTAAGCTACACAACGGAGATGGTGCAAATGGAGATAGGCCTCCTAACCCCGAAATCACTGACTCAACTCCTAGATCATCTGCACAAGATATAGTCTTATGGTAACAATCCATCCTGGCCCTATGTGCAAACAACCAGTCCATACCCAAGATGACTCCATATGAGCCCAAAGGAAGGATACGAAGATCCGAGGTAGTGGTGAAAGGTCCCAAATCCACAACACACTCCTTAACTAAGGAGTCTACAGAGATCTTGGCTCCAAAGCCATCTCAATGTCCTAACTAAGACCCTACCTAACTATCACCAGCTTGCATCACTCTACTAAATATGGTGCAATAAAAGAATCAGAAGAACCATAATCAAACAAAATGGAGGTAGGAATACCACCAATGCTACCTGTAGTCTCAATCACTATACTCTGATGCTCAACCTAGCAGTTCTTGACCACCACATAGATCTGATGACTGCGCCCCATGTCACCAATGGTAGGCTCTAAGATCTGTGTCTTACCCTTGTTAATAGGGTTCTGAGGGTAGTCTCTCCAAAAATGTCCATCAATGCCACAACCAAAACAACCGCCTGATCCTCTCCCATGTGTAGCAGGTCCGACCGGTACTCTGGAGGTTTGTGGTGTGGATCCTGATGATCCAGCAATTGTATGTTATGGTCTCAACTGGTGAGCTCCTGCTAGTGAGCTGCTCCTTATGTATTGAGTCTATAAGGTGGGTGCTCCTTGCCGCCGTGCTCTAAAAGATGATCTGTGTCAAACCCTGTCCACCATGAGGAGGAGGTACTAACCCCTAAATCTACTATCATGCATCTCGTTGAATCTTTCTCCAGACTTGGTCTCTAGCCTGCTGGGTCTTTCCGAGTCTCCTCTACTATATAGGCCTTCTCAACGACCTCAACTAATGTTGGTAGACAATGGATCCAAACTGCACCTCCAATGTCAAGATTCAGCCCCATATAAATACTATGTATGTGGATACACCCCTACTTATCTTGTATGTAATCACCATACTAGAGTAGATCCGGAAATCTACTCTCATACTTTGTTACTATAAGAGATTCCTGTCGAAGGTCATGAAACTCATCTATCCTCGGTTGTATGAACCTCTATAACTAATATTTGCTCCTAAAACATGCCTCAAAAAGAGCCCCATATGTAACTATCTCAAAATTGTGGAGCTTTTGCTCCTTTTTCATCCACTGACACTTGCTCTTTCTCTCGAGATCGATCGGATGCTTTCGTGTTGCTGTAAGTTGCACCATACTAGCAGAGTAGCATCCAAAGCTCACCAACTAGGCCTCTACCCGAAATGCACCTATCTACCCGAGAATAATGTGATGGCCATAGCTTCATGATTCCTCCTCAAGCTATAGTCTAACGACAACCCCTAGGCCTCCCTACACACTCATCCCTAATCCTAGGACTAAGAGATCTATCTCGTGTCATAAAACTTGGTCTATGTCCTCTCTACGGTGAATCTATCATGACTTCCTCCACATGGGATTTCTCTCCTCTATGATCCTCACTATTCCAAGTAGATGCATGAGCTTGAATGTATGTCACCCTATCATGTCCAACTAAACATGCTCTTGTGGTCCCTCTCCGTAGAGCGACATTAACATCCTAGAGTGTTTGTAGAATTTGTGGTAGGATAGTTGCTACAACATGATTGGGTGGTGGAAAATCTAAGTCTATGTGAAAAGACCCCTCTTCTTATCTGCACCTTCTTCAAAGACCAAGGTGAGAGTTAGTTCACTATTCTAGGTTTTATTCAGTTTTCCATGTTCACTAAATATGTAATTTCAAACAAAGTTGTTCTCTAGATTTGAAAGTGTGTTAGGTTTAATATTGTACTAGGTTTAAAGTTTGTGTCTCAAGTCTTCTAGTGTGCCCAAGGGTCCAAGATTTGAACCCATGGCTTTGATACCAAGTGTAACACCCACTAAAACTCCCACTTGAGACCCAAGAACAACCTAGGTTTAGTTAGAAGAATTATGGAATAATTTTTTTAAAGTGTTCACAACAAAATTCCTAGAGTCCATTACAACAATTATCAAATCACCTTACAAAACACTAAGAGAGTGAAATTTATCCCAAGCAAAATTATATTATATTCTTATAGGGTGTGGAAGGAAACTTTTTCCCAAGCACGGAAGGTAGGCATGGGAAGAAACTTTTTTTTTATCGAACTTAGATTATTTTGAAGCCCAATGAAGTAAAAACTTAGAGGCCATAACTTTTGATAGGGAACTTGGTTTTGGAAAACGAGGACTTTATGGAAATCTCTCAACATCCCCTTTGCATAAAACCTTAAAAATTTAATTTGGATAAATTTTTAAGGGTTGATTTTGAGAAAATGTTTTTTGTCACTAAACAGGTGAATTGGTATTTTAAACTTACACAATTTTGTTCAAATTCGCCATTAATTCTTTCTCAACATGCCAAACAGACATGGAGGATTTCACTTGGGAGAATTTAGGATGGATTGCAAGGGTTAAGATGTTTGATTGATTATCATTTCAAAATTCCCAATTTTGATAGCAAATCGACTGAGATTTTGGCTATGCCCGATTTGCAAAGTTTTATAAAAATTCCTTAAGAGTTACAGTGAAACAAAATAGGATCTATACTTGAACACAAACAGATCTATTTCTATTTACCAAACTTTAATATATGCATTCATTTCCAACTCAAATCTAAAATGTTAAGTTTGTTTCAAATCAAGTTGTGTAAAAATCCAGAGTGCAGTTCTAATTTTCAAATCATACATTCCAAAGGAAAAGAGTAATATATTCTCTTCATACGTATTCCCTTTTCAATTTTCCAAACAGAGATTTCATATTGTATTTCAAACACAGATTCCCAATGAAAACAATATCATTTTTGGTAAATAAAGCAATTCCATTGACTTGGATGATTCTTTTACAACTTCCTTTTTCATTTCATTCCAAAAGACAAAATACAAATCTTTCTTTTCTTTCCACAAATAAAATTATAGAGTATGTCTCTTTCTCATTTAAACATAAAATTTCATTTCCAAAACAGAATAACTATCCAATACAAATAATATTACGAGTCCTCCACTTGAAGTGGGAAAAAGGTTCACAAAAAGAAGTCTCACAAAGGACTGTCAAAACTATCTTCTTTCTCAACTCCAAAACAATAGTATGAGTTTCCATCATTCTCTAATTTGATCACAACAAAACAGGGGAAAGGCAACACTCTCCACCCAACCAAGACATCCAATAAAAAGGAGAATCCACCCTCTTCATTGGCCCCGAGCCCCAACCACATTGCAATAAGGAATGTGACTCAACACATGGCAACAACAGGCTTCCACAACACAAAGGAAATATTTCACATGCAAAAATCATATTTAAAACATAGTCCAAAACAAAATAGTAGTTTTAGCAACCACAAGATAAACACACAACAATACTCAAGCTTCATCAAGCAAGCCAAAGGAGCAAGAAACTATGGGGGATGTTTCTTATGCCTCCCTAGGGGAAATGGGTATCACCACCTGAGAACAAACCGCCAAAATATATATCATTTCAAATCCTTGACATGCCCTTATGCCTCCCCAAGTACCCCTTATTCCTCACAATTTCTTATACCTCCCCAACCTCTTATGGCACCCCATAACGAGTAAAGAAATGCAAGCTATTTATTTTTACAAGGTGGAACCCAAATCCCCACTCCCTCCACACTTATACCTCCCAAGGCACTTATTCCTCTTGCAAGAATACCCCATAGTCTTCTCCTACACCATTCCTAAGCCATCTTCCCAACTAGCCAACAAATAGAACAAGTTCAAACATTCAACCATTCACATATGCATAAAATAAAAGAAGAGCATTTCAAGAGCCAACCTCCTACCTCTCCATGATGGAGTTTGTTCCAAGGCTCCAAAACAACAAGCTTTCTAATGCAAATAGTCCATATCAACAATCCACAAGCATTCAACAATCTCCAACTTTCTCCAAATTTGTAAGAGCTCAAACACCCCAAGAGAAGTCACCCAAAATGAAGTGATAAAAGGGAAGCAACCAAGAACAAGTATTCAAAAATAATCCCTCATGTATTCCAAAAGCAAGGGCTCAAAATAGCAAAAGAAGACACCCCAAAATGATGCATCCACAAGTGAAGAAACCCGAAACAAGATAAGGAATTCAAATTTTATAGAAGAGGATGACGTGGATGTATATAGGATGCCAAATCACACATCCTCAACCCCAACACAAAATTCAACTTCATTCTCCAATGCATATTAAATAGGTGGGTGAATAATATGACAGTTTTACTTACACACTCAAATAAAACCCACACCCAAAAGGACTGAAATTAAAACATGAAAGAAAAGTGCAATTAAAACATTCAACTTGACTTTCAAAAATGCATAATGAAGGTCTAAATTTAACCCTCCAACCATAGGTATGGTTGGTAAGTAAATTTAAGAGGTGTGAGACAAGTTTAACTTGTCCCACAAGCCTCCAAAATCAGCCTCCAAGGAAAAATTGAATTTCAATAGAGGGTGGAGTGTTTCATACTCCAAAAATAACTTACATATCTCTTAGACATTACTTACACATTACTACAAAATTTAAAACAAGAGCCAACAACCCTAATAATTACCTTCTTATGTCCCAATTGATTTATTAATCTTTTAACAATATGTTTTCTCACATATTTTACCACAATTTATTTGATTAAATAGAAAGGGAAACACATCACTTTTAAAACACATACTAACTTAAACAAAGGAACCAAATAAAAGAAAATACACAAAGTCCCTTGGTCACATTTAAAGGTGATCCCCCATGGGAATCTCTAACACAATCAAACACACACAAAAAAATTACAAGTATCCTGTGGTGAACTTGTTGAATTCATCTAGAATTCCAAAGTGGGTAGTATCTAATCCCTCGATGTTTGTTGTGATATTTTTAACCTGCAAAATACAAATACCTCCCTTGGCCTCATGGCCATATCAGAACATCCAAATGAATATAAATATAATTTCAAGGTCATCGATATATATGTGAATCACAACAATCATCAAGACAATCAACAATATCACTCACAGTTTCATCAACAACTATATCATCATCAATTTTAATTCAATTTTCTTGGTCTACTCAATCTATCCAAATATCACATGTCCTAACCACATCCATAAATATATATAACCATGTCCAACAACATGTTAACATCTATATAAAAATGTCTCTAACAATCATCATGCATCATATGTGAATCAGAGTCGATAATAGTCCATGCTCTAACATCTAATCATCATACTGAATCAAAAGTCACAATAATGTCCATAATATAGTCCACAGGGTCAAAATCCATAATAAAAGGTGTCAAAGGGAAGTGGGCACTATTGTGGATATGTGGTGGAGATTTAATGAATAGATTTGGAGATGGATGACATTAACTATAGGGTAATATGACCTATAATTCGAGTGTAAAACTTTTGATTGGTAGTTAAAATATGGTGACGGTTATTCTCTTTACAAAATGCACATGTGATTCAAAGACTTAGACATTCGATCAAAAACATTGAGATTGTAAAAAAGAATACCAAAATCCATTTCCACCATATGTTGTCAATCAATATGTTCTTTTTATTTTTGTAAGGTCCAATTGTTGGCATCATAGAATTGATAGACAAGTTAACGAAATTTATTGTGCGGCCCCTCCTTGTTTTCTCCTTGATATGGAAAACATTTTAATAAGACCTTCAAGACATGTCAAAATATCTTTCGGAAATTTTCACCTCCAAAACTTTATTTTTTAAAAAGTAAACTATTCTATCAAAGTTAGTATATTAAAAAGTGTAACGATTTTGTACCTATGTTGATTATAACTAACCTCTGTAAATCACATAAACATCGCACTATCTCTCCTAAATGATTTTAGACAGCTTATTATATGTGCATGTTATGGTCAATGGTTGGAGACTTCGCTTCTCTCTAGCCCTTATCTTCATTGTCCTTCCTCCTAAAATATTTGGCTCCCTCGAATCTAACTTCTCAACACAATCCTTTCGACATTTTCATCATACACCTTACATGTTGCTAGTTAACTCTTGTCATTTGAAATTTAATAGGCTTTTGCAACTTTACATCTTCGAGTTGTGGATGACTTACGAAGATATTACCATCCGCTTAAAAGTAAGAACATATTATCCTCTCAATCCGATATTTTCTGTTAGACAAGTTACCAACTTGACAGTACACTCAAAGATCTGACAATTGACGGCGTGGCGTCAGATCATGCTATCAAGCCGTGAAAATTACCCTACGTCCTTTGATGCATCGTTTTCGTCTTTGTTATTATCTACCAATTCATCAGGCTTTAATTGCAACTCAGGTGTCTTTTTCATTTTAAAGAAAATAAACCAGTGGTCCTCCTGCCGTAATATTTGTTTACCTTTGCTGGCACGTCTTCTATTCTTTTTCTGCGTGGTCTTAACCAATTTGTATAAGAATTGAAAATAATTTTCTCGTTTGCCATTGCACTTGTTTCAACACAAGTGTCTATTTTATTAATGTAATATTATGCAACAAATATGTAACTAAATCTGTGTATTGTCAATTTATTTTCATTTGATTCTGATAAGTGAAATAGGAGAAATAGGTTAGTATTTTAATTTTTTTCTTCTTCACAGTATGTTATTCGTTTTAGTTTATTTAAGCACTTGAAATTTCCAAAGAAAACATTAGTCAATTATTATTTGACTACCATTTCATTAAGAATTTATCCTCATAAAATACAAAAACGTTTATGGCAGTTGTGATCAATTTGTATAATTGAATGAGTAGTAAAATTTTATTTAAATAAATTAAATTCAACCTTTTAAAAAAATATTTCAATAAATTCATTTTATTGTTAATTTATTGTTAGTAGTAATTAAACCAACTAAAAATAAAAAAATCAAAACTTAGATACTTAGAATTTATGTTACCCGAGCTTAGTCTCGATTTTCCAAAAACCCTTCGCTTATCCTCTTAGTTATGAGTTGGAATCCACATAGGACCATACCTAATCTGAACAAATCTCATAAAAAGCATGTCTAAACCAATCATTATTCTACTTGCTATTTACCGATATCAAGGAGAGATAGACTTGGGACTACACATGTTTGTCTTTCACTCTAATCCTTACGCACCATTGATCATCAACCAATTAGAGGGAAAAATTGACACATCATCTTTGCTACTAAATAAATATTTGTTTAATCAACCGCACCCATCTAGAAATAAAAACTCATAACTTGTTGTGAATATTTAATTTTCCTTATTATACTATGATCGGACGATGTAGCGTGCGATGTGGACGCTGTAAGGGATCATAAGGTTTTTGTTCCATAATGTGGGTTATATTTGACGGGGAGTGGAACACAACGTAGGTAGGAAATGTAGTAGTAATTGTATGTAGATGGATTTTGGGTTGATTAGTGAGCATGATGAATAAATGAGTGTATGAATGAACCAAAATGAATATCTGTTAAGCGATGGTTTAAAATATCTAAACAAGAAGCACTATATTTAAAACCCTATAGTTATAAAATCCACGAAGTAAAAGATACATTGCCTTTTTTTCAATTTACATTGTTAACTATTAGCTTTGTTAATCAAAGTAGCATGGTTTGTACATTGTCAATCCTATATTCATTCGTACTCGCTCCTACTTGCGTATGAAAGTTATTTTACAAAGAGGAAAATTCAGAAATAATAGACAAATGTATTTGTTATAAGGTTTTGCAAGTCACCTCTCCATTTCCTTTAGTGTCTCCACAACCCGACCAAAACCTATGAGTCATGATTGCAAAAATGTGAAGTAAAGCATGATGTAATTTATTGTGATCAACAAGATAAATGCTCCATGAATCTTTGTTAGAATTCAAAACTCATATTAAACAAGTAACCATTTATCTATTCCTATCATTTTGGATAGAATAAAGAAGCTACAGCAGTCAACTAAATACTGAAATACATAAATGGTTGTGAATATAACAGACTTATTTAAGTATTACAACTTGAAGTCTTAAAATGCAATGCACCCAACATGATCTAGAGTGGCATTGCTCTTGTCCAATTTACAATGAATTAGTCTACCATGATTGAAATAGGTGATACAATGCAGATCACCATGTTGCACTCTCAACCAAACTTATTTGCTAATATCTAGGATAGAAATTGACCGTAACTCTAATAATAGTAGGTAGAATCAACTCTGAATAAGGGCCAAATCAAATGAAACATAAAAATTCTGAATAGTGAATATCAATCAACACAAGCTGAAGACTTTGAACAATTGGCTATTAAAGAAATTCTCCTACAAGACCCACTACATTTGTGTGTAGAAGGACTGCCTTCTTGACCTCAAGTTTTCTCTATGAATTATCCATATGTTGACCTCCTATTTCCATGTATTTCTTGAATACAATTTTTTTCATTATGAACTTACACTACAGACAAGAAGACATCTCTCCTCGAATAATATGAATGATATTGTGCAATAGGCTAAAAGCATAAATTTCTTCATAATCACATTCAAAAAATGAATCTGTACTTTCCAGAAACATGGTGATGTTTTTTTGCCACCCTAGCCAAGCGTACCTCCATAACATCAATCCGCCTATAATTCACAGAGATGTGAAATCCACTAATATTCTCCTCATGAAAATTTTAGGATAAAAATAGTAGATTTTGTACATTCCATGTTACCACTGCTATGCAAGGCACCCCTGAATATGTTGATCAGTACCATCCATGGTTTTAGTTGATAGAAAAATATAATGTTTACAACTTTGGGGTTATTTTGGCGAGCTTCTCTCTGCCAAATTAGCAGTGGATACAACCAGGAAAAGCAACAAAATCAACCTTTCTATTATGGCAGTAAACAAGATAAAAACCATAGATTTGGATGAACTTGTATATGCACATTTAGCGATACAGAAAAACCCTTAGGTTAAAGCCATGATTCTTTGGTTGTATATAGAGTTGGCTCTGGGCTACAATGAGCAGGACAAATGATGGAAGTTACATGTTAGCTTGAAATCAATCAATTGCATAAAACAACTTTTGATATTAATGAATGGAATCATGGTTATGCGAATATCAGTAATATGGTGAAAATTTCATTTTAGGAAAATTTGAAAAGGTGAATTTTTCGGAGTGGGTCGGTGTCCTGTTTGCCTAAAATATATAGTATATTTTTTTGGGGGGGTCGGCTTCGCCTTCATTTGAAAACATCAGACCTATAAAAACCTAGCTGATTCGCAGTAGGGTAGTATACCTCAAGTAGCTTTACAAATTACCAATCTTGTGAAATTTGAACTCGCATACCCTTAAGCACCAGAGATTCAGATTACTATTAGCCTATGATTGTTACGCATGACAAATGTAGTGATGACACGCAAAAAGAGGCATTGTTGGCGTGACGGCCATTTGTAATGATGCCAGAGAAAGTGTTGGAGCGACTTGGGCTTAAGAAAGAGTTGGCGCCATCACGATATATACGAGATAGTGGATGCATGCAGAGAAAAAGGGTTGTTGACACGTGACAAGTGCGAGTTGACAAGACCTCAAACGAGGGACGCGCGACAGAGACAACCTTTGGACATGACTCGCTACTTGGACTCTTTTAAGAATAATGGAAGGTGCACACTCAAAAAGAATACGAATAACCTAAAATTAAGTAAGAAATCTCATAAATCACTCTTCAAGTATTTTGGAAACTCTGCGGATACAGATATTGTAAATATCAATCATATAGATGCCACCAAAAAAATCGTAGAAATCGACTATGTGGAAGGTATTATTGAGGTGGACATGCATTCTACGATATCAAAGTCAAACAAATAGTATGAGACAGATAGTCTAATGAGAGAGAGAGAAAATAAAACATAAGGCCCAAATAAAACATAGTGACGCGCGTGTCACTAGACCACCGATGTGTGCGCATTTGAGGTAAGGTCTAGTGATCGGCGTCATTCACGAATGTTGATGCACGTAAAGGATGTCTCGAGATATTGACATGCATGAGCGAGCCACGACAAAGAGTTTGTTGATGAGTCATGATTTTTGATGAGAAAGCATAGGTCGGAGGATGCGAGATCGTGGACGGAAGAGATTTTTCTTGTCGCGTGTCAAAAAAATGCATTGACACGCATCGAGGTCTAGTGACACGCGTCGATGCATTTTTTTTACGTGGCGACAACAAAATTAGATGCCTATGACCTTTTTGCACTTGACAATTAGGTGAAATTTTTCATACAACCCCCAAAAAATTCGCCTTCCGTTTGGGTATTCTCCACCTCCGATTTCCAAGAGGTCTCTTAAAATGAACCACTGAATGGAATATTGTTTCTTTTTTCTTTTGACAAGGTAGTGTAGCAATATGCTTCCAAATGTCCTCCTGACAGGGGAACAAATGAGAGACTGTTATGATACGTAGTTTTGAATGTGGTCAGTCCTCACTATTTCTTGTTATTTTCTTTCATGGCCATTATTTAAGCACTACTCAGATGTAATGGTAATCGAGATGCATCCAGGTTTTGTTCATTTCAAAAATTTGAGAATACACAAATATTACTTAATCCTTTAAATTAATGGCCAAGAAAATTAAACTACAGGATGCCTACAACCATTGTAGTGGAATTGGAGAGGTAGTGCCTTTAGTGTAACAAAAAATATTGTTCTTGTTCATCCGTGCTTAGGCATTCATGTTTAAAAAGGAAAAGGGAGGTATTGTACAATGTAGAAAGGTCAAAACTATGGTGTAAGAGATGCTCACACAAGGTTTAGAATTCCAAAGATAATTTAAGGTCATCTACTTCACGCGAGGTTCAACATGGAAGAAATATTAACAAACATGAGGATTTTTGTGGAAAAAAATGCATTTCATTATGAAATAATTTTGATGAATAAAATCTCCAAATGTTCTGTGAAAGAGCCAGTGACAAAGAGTTGATTCAATAGCTCAGGCATGGCCTAGAGAGATAGAACAACCTAAATAACAATATAAGGGCTAGGCATCCCAAAGACCTGAAACATGAGCTTGATCATTTTCTACCATTCAACGGTGGCTCAGAAATCGGAAAAGCAGGATAATCCTCTAGCGTAACTTCTCCATCTCATCACAGTTCGACATGTTGTTGTACTCCATGGGATGCTTGAGGCATCCTTCTGCCCCATCCCCACCATCAGGCCCGTGTGACGTGGCCACCCAACTATGCTCGGAACCTGCGGAGCATCGCCCCCCTCCATTCCATCCCACACACACATTGTACTTTGTCAAGAAATACAGACAATCTATAATTTTATTTCAAATTTATTATTTAAAAAAAAATCACCTTGAAAGTGCCAGATCTATTGTCACACACAACAACCTATACTTCCTCTACGTCTTCCATTGTTACGTTGATCACGTACAAAACCCTTTGAAATTCTCTTCCCTAAACACCCCAAAATAAATATATGGCAAAGTATCTTACAGGAAACTTATAGGAGGAAAATGTATAGTAGCGGCAACTGAAACGTAGAGGACATGAGCATGCCTGCATGACTAAAGTGAGCTCTTATAGCATGAAAAGACATGTGGTGTATTTGTATATGCCTTGTTGATGAGCGGGTAGTGTAGAGAAAGAGCCAGAGAGAGTTAATTCAAAGATCTAGAGAAGAGTTGATCGACGAGCTAGATTCAAGGAGAAGAGCAAGATAAACAACAAAAACTCCCAAATGGAGGTAGGGTCGAGCTCCAGATCTTGGGCCGAGCTATTAAATAAAACACCAGAGCTCATCTATACTGAAACTAAGGTCTGCCGTAGCAATAAGTAAAGGATCAAATTACATACGCCCATGATGAGCTGAGACAAAGCGCAACGAACATTCAGATTGGGAAAATAAAAAAATGGTAAACCAGAAAAATCAAAATGGGCTCTCCGAATGGCACAGTGGAGAGCTTGAGTGGGAGTTGACCAGCTCTCGACCCCTTAAGCAAAAATCCCACACAGAGCTCATAACCTAGTTCGAATGCAAGCGAGAAAACCATAAAGCACAAATGACCAAGCTCCTTATAAAAATGCTAACCCACACAACTCAAGCTTGATCAAAATAAACTCCTATTTCCCAAGAAAATGCCAGATCTTAGCAACCATGGCGAGCTACATAACCCATGGTCGAGCTAAATACAAAATCCAAGATGGCCGAGCTCTCTGGTAAAATGCAGAGCTTGTGGGAAAATGAATGCAAAACGGACAATAATGCATGAAACATAGCACCCCTTCGAGCAACACAAGGATACAAAGCTCTTCAACTGAAAAACAGAGCCATTGAAGGAAAAAATAAGAACAACTTTCAGCAGTTTTTAGCCTCACACGCTATCCCTGATAAAAAATCAAAATCGAGATTTCCTTACAATAATAGTTTTTGGCAGATATCCGTTGTGACTTTGTGATCCGCATCAATTAGAACTGCCATTTAATAGACCATAAAATTAAAACATTAAAAATTAACACAAGAACCACGCCGTCCGATTTCAACGAAAATTGAAAAAAGAATCACGGGCGTCGAAAATCTAACATTTGTCGAGAATAAGTGATCCACTACAAAGAACACCTTACGGCGTAATAAAACTCTTCAAAGCATATCATCTTATAAACATTTTTAAGGATATTGTATTACTCAATATCACTAACCTAGATTAAGAGATATTTCTACATTATTCACGACTAGAAAATATCTCATCAAGAGATAAATAAGAGTATTATTACGACATAAGAAAGTTGTACACATGAAAGCCTATGCAAATGCATCCCTTATCTACCTCACCTCGGTAATTAACTTTCCACCCTTCCATGGTGTTTAACATCATTATTTGCATTAACATACCTAATTCCCATTCTCATATCATCTTCTCAAATTTCACTTGTCTCAATTGATTTTGGAAAGTTGACCGCATAGACTAGTTGTGTAATGTTTCTTATACCAAGTTTTTAATTTTTAAATTTCCTAATTTGGCGTTTTTTTATTAAGGGTAAAGGTTTTTTGAGTGGGATGGATACAAATAGGCCTAAGAGCCTTATAGAACAATAAGCAACAAAGAGATATGATAGAAACATGCATCATAGTTGTGACATCATAAGACATCAAAGGGACCAAAAAGAATTTATTTATCATCCTCGGTTACGAACCTTTGTGAATTATATTAAGAATTTTCATTAGGAGCCTTGAAAGAAACGACTCCTAACATAGTCGATCTTTACAACATTATGATTTTTGAGGTGGACCTTAGTCCCACCATCACCGTCATTCGTTGGAAAAAAAATCCATCTACGATCTCACCCACTTAGGTCATGAGTACCACCTCTAATTGTCCATCCAAATTTTTATGTAATCATCCTCAAATATTTCCCCTCGGCACCTAATAGTTTCATCTTGGCGTGGATCATTTAATATTGATGGGGCACCTGCCATTGGAATGTTAGATTTGAAGTTTGAATTTTTCCTCACCAGTGGGCTTGCCATTAACCATCAAAATATCAACCTTGGGTGGAGCAACCAACACCTTCTCTCTTGTTTCACAATTTGTTAATAAAAAGGTGATAAAAACTAGTATTATCTATCAAGAAACATAAATTGATCTACCAAAATAGTTTTTATCCTAATATATTATTTCCTTAATTATTTTTGTGATAATAGTTGGATAAGGATCGATGATGTTTTTTTAATTTCTAAAGTGATGTAGAGAACTTGGAGGTGAGTTAATGGTGTAGTTTCTATGAAATATCTATTGTACGGGACATTGAAAAATGAGCCATCATTGATATGAATGACAAGTAAAAATTGTGTTTCAATTATTTAAAGAAAATCTAAAGATTTTACATGTACAAATTTAACCATAGTTGTAATGCCTCATTCGAAGTTACTCATGTTCATACTTCGATGACCTTGTTGTTAAGAATTGACCGTTGTTGTGCTCCTGTTAATATTTTTTTGGCTTTTCCCTTTTCGCAGAGAATAATCAGCAATCTCCCTCTTCGTCTTGCCTGTTTGTGTCGTTGTCAATGTTTTGATTCTTTAGCCCCTAAGCGTCATTTACGATTTTCCTATTAAAAGAAAATCATGTTTTCAAATTGTCAAGCTTTGTTATCATCATTATTAATATGAATTATAATTATTTTTAAGTTGTAAAATAAAAAAATAATGATAATAATGATATTATTAATTTATGTGTCGATCAACCATTATTTTATATTATTATTATTTTTTTATTATCATTATTATTGTAATCGATATTAATATTAATTATCTCTATGTCATTTTGTTGTATCGTTTTGATCGCTCCCATAGACCAACCTCGTTCCACGCTGGAGAAGGGAGTACCCTGTCATGACACCGTGGTTGGTCGTTGCCCCATGTTCACTTTCAAACTTCAACCTCTAATTGTCTCCCCCTCGATCGATTAGGATTGCATGTGTGCTATTTTAATTGTTTAATTAAACAAAAGTATGAATTTTTCTCCCTCCCGCATGCTAGTTTGTATGCATTTTAATATTCTTTGTTGGCATAGGAGGAAGGGTTCCTTTCTTCCTTAGTTTCTGATTTTTGAATACATAGGGAGGTTGTGTGTGGCACGAGCTTTGATGGGGCCATTAATTAAATTCTTAAGTTAACACTTACACCTACCACCCTTTACCAATTTAGCAATGACCTATCCTTGTACATGGCCTTCACCAGATGGAATTAACTACCGATTGCGCCTTTGGGGTTGTTTTCCTTATGCAAAATATTTTCGTATGCGCTGGTGAGGGGGTGGTGTTTGGTGGCCTACCGCCATTTATTTATTGTTATTAATGAAGAAAACCTTTCATTCTTCTAGTTCAACTTGTGCCACAGTTTTGGGGCCGCGTAGGTTGTAGTCACTCAAGAATTTTCTCTAATGAGGTTTTGTTGAAATAAATGGAGGATTTGAAACTTTCATGTAAATGTTATTGCTTTGTGTAAACACATCTTCCTTAGCTCTGGCCACATGAGATAATGTGGAGGATCGCTGACTAGAGGTTGTGAAAAAAATGGGTTTTGAAACTCCCAACAAATGAAATTCATAGGTTTGAGCTCCTTCCCTGGCCGGCCTTTCCCTGAATGTTCCAAAGCATGGTGATGAACTTGTAGGAGTGATCAACATGCTGAGGACAATAAATTTTAGAACATGTTCTAGCTGCTTGAGCCCTAATTCAACTTGGCTATATTGAGGAAGCTCCAATCAGGCATGCTAAGTCTTACCATTGCAAATGTTTTGCTATCTTTTATAATTCCATGAAATGAATGTTTCTCTTTCCTGTAATGGTGTATTGAATGGGATTTTTGGTTGTTTTTAATTTCCTTGAGTATACTTGTTGTCCATCTGTATCTTCTTCTGAATTCACTGGGTTTGGATGGACTAGCTTGCAAAAAGGGAACTGCATTTTTTTCTTACTCTTTTGTATTTATTTGGTTGTGAGCAATATTATACGGCTAGGAATTTTTGCACTCACCTCCCCTTAGGGAGAACTAGTAATGGGTTTGGATGGTGGACTGCATAAATGCTAGAATGTTGGTAAATCATGGACGCAATGAGTTAGAGATGTAAATAAACCTACAACGGATAATTTGTTGTTAATTATTTTTGTTGTTTCACTAACAATTGATGTGTAATAATATAGGAATTATTACTACTCAGGTTTCAGATCTGAAATTTGAATGCTTATGAATCTTTGTACTTGTTAGTGATAGCATTGAAGTGGACTATAAGTAGGTATAGAGATTTTTTTGAATGAATTCCATAACTCCAGATCTAGATGGTTATACGTTTATTATTTTATCTTATTTAAGTGAGAAGAGGAACATATAAGAGAAAATATACTTAAACCCTTCTGGGTTAGTAAGAAAGTGCTATAAACATTTAGTTGGTTAGAAGTGAGGAAACAAAGTTCCAATTTTCTTATTGGGGAATTGTTTTTTTTGTATATATGCTCTCTATGTTTTATTATAGATAGAAATAGGCTATTTTCTATAATATTTGAAGGAATATTGGGTTATCTTGACTAGTGTGGGCACAATATTATGGAGAAAAACTTGGGGCTAAACTCCCATGATTAATGAATTCTTAGAACACCAATATCAACGGTGTATAACCTCAAAAAAATCTCAAATCCATATTTTCTTGGAATTAGGTGATTTGGAAGGAATATCAAGCAATGAATACTCTTGCTATTGATTTGACCTTATAATAGATCCATCCATAGCTAATGAGCTATAAGGAGTGAGTTCCTAAATTCAATATAGTTGTATGGAGTCTTCGCTATACTATCTGGTAGCTGAAGGGTTACTATTTTGGGTTGAAAATAATGTGGTGAATCCATACGGGAATTTAATGGACCTGTAACTTTTATTACTTTCGTTTAATGTATGATCCTATTAAGGATTTACGATTACTTTACAAGTAACCTTAGAATATTTAGTTTGATTATATAATCCTTTTTAAGATCTGCGATTAACTATGTAGTAATTAAGGTTTCATTGTATGATCCTATAATAGATATTTGAATATCAAGCCGTAACTATATGTTATGAAAAAAGGTTTTATGATCGTGCAACGAATTTGAGAATTCAATGAGAGAGTAATAACCTAGTAATTGTTGTTATTATCCTTGATAAATTTTTGATTGCTATTTTGGATATAATAACATTGTAAATAATACTATGACAGTACCTAGGAATAGAGATGTATTTGGTATTGTTAGGGTACCTTGCAATATATACACATATCCTGATGTTTTTAATTGTTAGCGTGTTTTGATAAATGGTTGGTATACATGCATACATGTGTGTGTGTGTGTGTGTGTGTGTGTGTCTATATATATATATATATATGAATACATTTTTGGCTTACATCGAATTTTGTTAAAATTATTATTGGATTTGGGGTGTTGTCTTTCATATTATAGATATGTTATCGATTATGATGGGTTTTTTGTTGCATATAATGGTTGTTGGTGACACATCTAAATACCTTTTATGAGATGTTTTGATTATGGTAACAGGTGTCACTTTAAAAAAAATCTTGTAGGAGGAGGTAGTAAAATTCTTGTTTAGACTGAAACTCTAAATTTCTTAAGGAGGGTTACAAACCCAGATTGCTATGAAACCTTCCTCCTGGAAGGATTGAATAACCTTTATTGTTTGCATCTATGATTGTAACTAGTATGTTTTGACTTCTCAAGGAATTTTTGAGATGGATGGATTGAGTATTAGATTTCAATCACGTAATCTATAGGATTACATGATTGAAATCCCAATACTCTTGACCTTTTGTTTCTAACCTATAAGGTCTTGCCTTGATTATTTGAGATATTGTTCTTACTGGAATATTTGACTTCCTTCTTGTTGGATGGTGAAAATTTTTATCTCGTGTGAATAATTTTGATTAGTGGTTTGTGCTTTGATCCATTTCTGAAATAGAATGTTCCTTTCATGATATTGTTAAATGTTAGCTTACTATTGCAATGGGTAGTCTTAACATGCTCAGTTCTCACGAAATGACTCGAGTTAATACTTGTGTAAATGGCTTTTGTGGTTGATAAAGGATTTTTTTAAAAAAGTTTCATCGTTTTGATTTATGAAGTTCCTTGTATGAATGTCTAATGTGTTGTAAATCTTGGAATGGTGCTTGTAAAGGAGTTTGGAAGGCCTCTTGCCTTGGATTTTGGTATTTGTGAAATAAGGTTGTCTTATCCTTTTGTAGCAAAACTTGTAATTATTTTGTGAGGAATAAAACTCGATCATCACCTTGTTATGTGTATTTTCTTTATGATATTATTTCAGTCATGAAAATGTTGTAGTGTGGCTTGACCAATTTTTTTACCTTCTTGTTCTCATCCAAATTTCAATCGAATATTTTGACACCTTTGGTTCATGTGCCATGTTGAATAGAAATGTTATAACCATGTTTAGTTTTCTCAATGAGTAATGGTAACCTCTTCTTTCGAGTCATGAATTTATCTGTTTAATAACCCTCCATGGTCTTGGCATCAATGTTATTCTAGGTATATTTTAGTGGGTTGGCAATCTTTTTCAAAATTAAATCAAAAATAAAATAAAATGAATACATAGATGAATAAATAAATAAGATAATAATGAAGTTGTTTTTTTTGTAGATAAAATTAAGAGTCTTTAATTGGAAAGAAAGGAGTTATCTACTAGTGTAAAAGAATCTACCCTCACTAACCTTAAGCTACAAATTAAACTTTATCCTCTTTGTTGTGAAACATTAAGTAATTTTAACAAGTAAGATCATTGTTGGCTTTTGGGGATATAGTTAGATCTTAGTTAGTAGGGGAGTTTGATTAAGAACACATTAAGTCTAATGCTTCCATTTTGGGAACCCCATGTGTATCCTTTGACGAACCTAATCAAGAGAATGCTAAATGAAGTTGTTACCCAAATCTAGTTGAACTCTTAAGTCTCATTAAAAGACCGGTTAATAACTAAAGAGATCATGATGATGAAATAAATTGACCTTCTCACTCTAACCCTTGTATTACATATAGGCTGTATATATAGAAACAAATATGACCATCTCATTCTAACCCTTGTCACACATGGGTAGAAACAAATATGTATGGTAGCCTATATGACAACCTATATTCAATGGTTGGTGTATTTTTATATTGTATAAAAGTGGACCATGAATAGTTCAATAATGAGTATGAGAGGGATTAAAACCTCATATAAAATTAAAATCAATTGAAACTTCCTAGAAAACCCCTAAGATGATATATGATTATAAGTGCTTGATAAAAATCTTAAGAGATAACGACAATTACAATAAAAATAAAAATGAGAAATATAAAAACATTGATAAATCTATGAACATTCCAAACCCTAACGTGAACGATGTGAATCATGAGTGTGGTGTGGGTGACATGTTAAAAATGAGAGAAATTTGATGCCAATGTGTCCATGGTGGATGGAGGTCTTTCGGTGGATTATTTTCTTATTTTGAAAAAAAAGGGAGCAATATTTAGGTCTTGAAGGAAAATGCTATGGATGAGAAATAGGGTAGATATGGTATTATAAGAGTGGACATGGATGTGTTGGGCTTGGTTGGAGGAAGGGATTTTACTTATTTATTTCCTTCATGTAAATTGACTTCTTGAAATAGAGTTAGAGGTTTTGGTTAGGGGAGACAAGTCTTTGAAATGAACATTTCCATTGGTGTGGATCTTGGGGATGATTCCTTCAAGGTTGGGTTCACTACTTTTCTCTAGGGAAGGATGCATTGACTAATGTGGGGCTCTTTGTGGGTGGTAGGGGAAGAAATTTTTTTGTTGAGGATATTTCCATAGGGCCTTCCCGAAGACACCCTCCTCTCAAACCGAAATATCCCCTTCTTTCACATTTGATGAGAGAATTCTTAATATGATGAGAGCGAGGATAAACTCTCCATTACTTCCCTCATCTTAGGATTTAGTAAGTTATGGCCAAAATTTTATTATTTGAATGAATGGATTTCCTAAAGATAGATCCTAAAATTCAATTTTAAGATCGAGCTCTACCCCTCCTCCATATCTTTGTTCATTGTTGTTTTTACTCTATTGAAGATAGGGATATCATTGAGAACAAATACTAGGTATGGGGTGAACATGGCCTCATGGTCAAACATTGGTACCTAATTTTGACCAATCAAATGGCTCCTTTTATTCTCAACCTCTTTGAGTTAAAATTTTTGGTTTGCCTAACCAATTTTGGAATGAACATTTCTTTAAAGTGATAGCCAATTAGTTAGGGGTATATGTTAAATCATATGACAACACTACCCAACACTTTCATACTTGCTTTGCTCATATTCTAGTTAACATGGACCTCACTCAAGACCTTTTCCATGAGATCTATCTTATGATTGGCAAAAAAATAAGGGTTCAATGGCTTGATTTTGAAGGTGTGCCTTTTCGGTTAAATAGATACTTTAAAACATGAAACTTAATTTTAAATCATGGGAG
This sequence comes from Taxus wallichiana var. yunnanensis, assembly GCA_018340775.1. NCBI lineage: Eukaryota > Viridiplantae > Streptophyta > Pinopsida > Cupressales > Taxaceae > Taxus > Taxus wallichiana. Next base: position 726,618,690 of record CM031234.1, on the reverse strand, counting down.
ACCCAAGCAAACTTGCACTAAACCCACATGGTGGATTGACCCTCTTCTGATCATCTCATGGTGTGCACCCCATTTGATTTGGTAATACATCCATCCTCACCATCTACGAGATGAGAGACCCTCCGGGTTTCTAGTGCCATGATGGTTGATGAGACACCCTAGATCATTGCTCAAGTGAACCCAACAAAGGAACTTAAGGAGAGTGCCTCTTTATCTCCTTTTTGAATAATTTTAGGCCAATTAACTCCTTAGAAGTCATTCTTCCTCTTGATTATAAACTTGAGATTGATATTGTGAGGATAATTTGTGATTGGACAAAGATTAAAAAAGGATCCACTCTTTGAATGCCGAGGCCACCTTCTATTACTAATACTTCTCTATCTCTTTTCACTTTGGCATATTTTCTCTACCTTGGTTATCTCTTTTTTAATTTTTTCCATGTTCTCTTGTTTTTGTGTAGTTTTTATTTGTGGTTGTTTCATTGTTAAAGGTGGGATGCTTGTTTCTTGTTTTTCTGTTTGGTCTTCATAGCTTTATTTTGAAATTTGGCCCTTTGTTCCTAGGTAGGATCCATGTTAAAAACCTTTACCCTAAATAAAAAAATGTTGATAAATCTAACAAGTTGGTAGAAAATATGATGAGAAGTTGATATGATAGGAGATAAAAAGGAAGATAAAGAAGATAAATTAATTAGTGGTGGAATAAGATACGTAGTAGGATAAACAACACATATTTATGGAGAGAAATGATCATTAAGGGGTATAAAATTAAATGCAAAGATAAATCACTTATGTTTATACTAAGAATCAGATTGGGTTCACCATAATGTATCAATGGGGAAGATGATAATGATAGGATTTGAAAAACTATGAAGAAGAATTAATATGCAAGCACAAGTAAGATGTGATACTGAATCAATATCTAATTCCATCTTCAAAATTATATCCAAAATGTTCCCAATGGCTATAAAATAATATTTTCTCCAAAATTAAAATGGAAGATGTGGCAATCTAAACTAAATTGGTATAATTTGAAAAGATTCAGTAATTAGATTCAAATTTGGATACTAGGGTAATAGTAGTAAGTTATTATACTAAAGATTAACAATGAAAAATTACACCAAAAAAATTGGCATAAACCGTAAGCCTATTTTCAATGGCGATGGAAATGGTTTTTCTAGTTGTAGTGAGAGATGACTAGTGTTTTCTTTCTTTCGTTATGTTGATCGAGAATACTTGTTAGAGATAACACAAGAAGTCCACGTGAGAGAGAAGGCCAGGATCAAGGGCACGAGATAGACAAGAAGGACACACACACAAAGGGCAAGTTCAGATTTTGGGACTTAGTAGAATTTGATCATGAAGACCTTTTTTATAAGATGGCATGTAGAACACACCAATGATATAAAGATGAGTGTACCACGCATTGTCTATCTTTAGAGGATTGGATCGAAGCATTTTGCATGGAGATGAGTTAAAAATAGGATTGTCACTTGATTAATCGCGAGGTCTATAGATAGCACACATGCATGTGTGGCTATTAATATCATGCAACGTATTTTTGGGAATAGATAAGTGGTGAAGGGCAAGTCCCTATCCTATATATATATGATATGAATCACGTAGTAGTAATGTATGTGTGATGGATGTATGAAGGTATAAAGATATATGCATATGATTGAATTACTATGTCAAATCCATGCGCGCATCAGTATAGATTGAAATTACTATAAGAAGCCTCTGTATTTATTAATAGAATGAAGATATTGGCTGAATCAAAGCATTATTCCTATGTGTAAATGAGTAGTGCATGTTATTGATTCAATCGTGATTTCTTGTTTAAATATTGTTATTTCATAGATCTAAATGTAGCATGCATGGTAGAATGGTGGATTAGTTATGGATATATATGATTATTCCTTCATCACACTAACATTCTACTACAACAACCCTAAAGAGGGACCTGGTACCTTTGCGCACTTTGGGTGAGCTCTCAGTCTAGGTTGAGTGATGTGCCAACACATCTAGGGTGTTATCTAGTAAATTCTAGGTTGCATCATTGGTTCCATTTCCAAGGCCTCTTTTTCAATTGTGTTAAGAATGGTTTCACGATGAAGATGTATCGGTTAACTCTAGCAAGTATTGAGGAGTGGATACACGATATGGAGGAAGAATATGCACGATGGTTCAAAAATGGATCTGAGTTTAACACACACACATGGGTAGAAACAAATATGTATGAAAGCCTATATGAGAGCTTTTCTCTATATTTATAGTAGAAATATATGAGTGGCTTCTTGTTTATGCATCTTAGCGAAATTATAGGTATCGCGCATTTTTTACGGACACGGGAAGAATTTTAGGCCCTTTATGATGCTAATCTAATTGGACTCCCACCTTTGTGGATACGCGGTTTCATGGTGTTATCAATAGTTATATTTTGGAGTATTTAATTTCGATGTACTCTTTCCTGGAGGTAGCTAAATTCAAATTTTTCGGTATCCAAGAGGAGTATATCGTAAGGTATTCCACTAGCGATCAAGATCTTGATGGTAACTTTGAACCTGGAGAGAGTAAACCGATGGGTAACTACACTTCACAATGCACGAGGCGGGAACATGTTTTGTGAAATATGGAAAACCGAGCAAGTAGAGAAGTGGCTTAAGTATAATGAGGCACGTGAGAGGGATATAGAGAAGTAGCGTTAAGTTCAAGAAAGTATGGTGTTTAGTGAAAAGTTAATATCATAATTGCATAAAGAAAATTCGAAATCTTACTCATTATTCTTACTCAATACATATCCATTTAAATAGGAGATGTTGTTCCTATATTTAAGGAGATATAATCTCCATAAATATCTCCACACATAACTCCTAAAACAACTCCATGCTATTATACGTGAGATTTTGTTTTCTCACAAAACTAATATTGTTAATGATTTGTTTACTCAACAACTCATAACAATATTTACTCACCCACTCATAATTACATTTACAATAATGTAATTAATTATTACAACACATATTATATTATCCTAGATAATATAATCACTTACATAATATTCTATGTTCACACTACAACATAGATATTCGACATTCGCCCCCAAGTGTGAACATGGGGTAAGAGCTCTGGAAACATCAACCTTGTCGGAGCATTCATTGCTTCTTTGGATCTTGCTATCTGGATCTTGCTGCTAATGATCATCCTTGTCGTATGAACATCTTCATCGGTGATCACCTTCCACCGAAGTACCTTTAGAAGTATGGCGAGTCAGAGGACCGTCACGGCGATCAGAGGACCATACGTAGATGAGTCATGCGGTTTGCTTCTTCCACACCAAATAGACACTCGGGAGCTGTTGTTAGTCTATGTGAACACATTAAAATCAAAACATGAAACTAGTTTCACCCCCTTGTGTATAAACACACCACATAACTGAAATAAAATATCACCACATCTGCATCTGCGACCCCATCGTTGGTGAATGACAAGAGGACGTTGATTTTCCTCCTTCCTCCATTGCCTCCTTCCTCCAACAAGAAAAAAGAGTCTACCATAGGAAATCCTCATCACTAGGACATGAAAGTTCTTCATCGAGTTGAGTAGACTTCCCAATCGGTTTCTACTTCAGCTAGAAGGGCTTTCTGATCTATCTTGTCATCAAGAAGATCCTGAGCTCTCTTTTTACAGTTCAGTATTACATGCCCAATCTCATTACAATAAAAGCATTTTATTTTTCCATGTGAAGGAACCTTCTTTGGTTTATGTTTTTCCTTCTTAGATGAGGAGCTCGGTTTGTTTCCTACATATAGTACTTCTTCATGTTCTTCATGATTGCTTTGTTCTAACAATGTAGAAATCACTCCTTCTAGACTAATAGTAATTTTACTCAAAGTAAATACAATATTTGAGTAACTCTTAGGCATGCTATTAAGAAGAATAGCTTTAGCATCATCATCTTTTACATGTTCTTTAATTCCAGCTAGTTGATTTAGCAAAGAACGAAACTTACTTATATGATCTGCCATTTTTGAGTTCTCTTCCATTTTCAACCCGTACAAGTGTTGCTTCAATGTAGTCTTTGCCATTTCAGCTTCAGAACCAAACAATTTGTTAAGAGACTCCCAAATTTCTTTTGCAGATTTTGTGAAATCCACATGATGTAGATAGGCTTTTGATAAGCCCAGACCAATGGTACCCAATGCTCTCTGATCTTTTGCATTCCATTTTGCCAATTCATTTCCTCCAGTGGGTGGAGTTGAATTATACTTCACCACATCCCATAGATCCTTTTCTATTAAATGTAATTGCATCTGTAGTTGCCATGTATGGAAATCTTGTCCTTCAAACTTTTCAATCAGATTTAGTTTCTCCATTATTTTGTACAAATGATAAAAAATAATTGAATCAAGTACTTTAAAATTTTATATTGAATACCTTTTAACCTCCAAGCAAGTCAAGAACTTGTATTAACAATTCAACATTATTGAAAATTGGAGAAAACTTTCGAGAGAAGAATTGATGTGCTTAATTTGATAGCTGCGTAGTAAAATCCGTATTTCTTCCAAACTACGTTCGGGTTCTTCTGAAATTTCTTCGTAGTTTCTTAAGTAGCACATGATTCTGTACACAAAATTATAGAAAAACCTACATCTGGAAACGAAAATATAATATATTCTTTGAGACGGATCTGATCATGAAAGCACTGAAATTTCTTGCATTGCTCTGTTACCAAATGAAAAGTTAATATCATAATTGCATAAAGAAAATTCGAAATCTTACTCATTATTCTTGCTCAATACATATCCATTTAAATAGGAGATGTTGTTCCTATATTTAAGGAGATATAATCTCCATAAATATCTCCACACATAACTCCTAAAACAACTCCATGCTATTATACGTGAGATTTTGTTTCTCACAAAACTAATATTGTTAATGATTTGTTTACTCAACAACTCATAACAATATTTACTCACCCACTCATAATTACATTTACAATAATGTAATTAATTATTACAACACATATTATATTATCCTAGATAATATAATCACTTACATAATATTCTATGTTCACACTACAACATAGATATTCCTAACATTTAGGAGGAGATGGCTCATGATGGATGTACAGATCATGTAGAAGATGTGGAGCCTAAGCATAAGGAACTCCCCATCTTGGAAAAAATGACAGAGATCCCCTCCTTAGCCTCACACAAAAGTGCACCGGCCAAAGACTACAGGCTGCAGCAGCACGCATCTTAATCCACATGGTGACTAGCCCTTGCGCTTGGTTTTCTAGTATCTTTTACAACAAGTAACCAACAATAACTTGGGAAGTAGGAGAGTAGGAGTAAGTCGGGGAGTAATTACATCAATAGCGGGATGACGACTTCAATGATATTTGGAGGAATATTCTTAGATGCATCATCCACATAGAACGTGAGTGTGTAGAATTTTGGATTGACCTCTAGAAGTGGAACTACACAGAATATAGGGGTTCGGTATAGTAATATGCTTGTCGAGCATAGGGAGTATATCTATATGTCCTATTCTAGCAGCGGAGTTGAGGATCAAGAGGTATTGATGGTTCTAGAGATAGAGGGAACACGGGAGGTTACGGATCGGGTGCTCAAGGCCCGCAGTAATCACAAAATATTTATATAGAAAATTTTCTTCATATTTTGGAGTATAGAGGCATAGAAGATGCTGCCGAACATGTGCATATGTGTGAAATATTGTGGTGCACTAACGAGATCATGGCTACAGAGTGTAAGGAAAATCAATTTGCTAATACATTACAGTGGACGTACACACAGTTTGGTACATGAAGTTTGACCTTGATCAAACTTGCATGGATTATGCAACATTGAAGGATGCATTCTTGAAAGAGTTCCATATCCCTGAGTTTGATCATACGAGTATAGGTGCGCTCAAGGATATCAAGCAAGGCACTACTCATAGTATATGTGAGTATGATGCCCATTTTAAGACACTTATATCTAAGCTATCTTACGATATTCACGTAAGCCAAGATGCATAATGGTTTGTTGGTAGATTTATTAGACCATTTAGAAGGGCATTTTCATATAAGACATACACCGATCCACGTGAAGCACTAGAATCAACTTTACATGTTGAGGCGGTTGGGAGCATTGACTCTGGCGGTAGTACATTTTTAGAGGCACAAATTATAGCTATGGAAAATTAGTTAGAGAAGCTATCAAGCAAATTCAGCCCATGAAACACACTCAAAAATTTTTGTGTATAGATGGTGAAGTGGAAGGTCACACCAAGGATAGTCTCCCACATATTTTTACGTCCATTACTATTGCATTGTGAGATCTGTCATTTGAATCATGATGATAGTCACTATCCTTTATTACAACATGTGATAAGGAAGAATGTATCCTTCTTTTACAAAATGTTTCACTCCACCCACAATACCGAAGATTGTCGATTGATAGGTTAGATCCAGGATGCTATAGACATTGTGGTATGATAAACAAGTGTAATAGATAATTCTAAGGGTAATAATGAGCACCAAGATCAAGATCATAATCAAACATGCTATGACAAGAATGAGGGGCATTTTGAAGGAGGTCATAGAAAGTGAGATAGATGTCGAGGTGGATATGGAGGATGAGGCCATGGTGGAGGAAGAGGTGAGTTCCCTCATGGAATGTGTTATACATGTGGATCTCCGACCACTATAGGCGTGAATGTCCTCAAAATATTGCATTTTATTTCCATGGAAAGAACCATAGCTATGAATAGTGCCCAAACTTATATGAGCATCTAAGTAAGAAGTATAAGCTAGAAAATAAAGGCATTGGGATGGTTAGAATACAACATGTGGTAGAAGATTAGTAGATGCCCAAGATAGTATAATTATTGAGGCCGATAGTGAATATTAATACACGAGATGAAGTGGTGTGCATAAGAGAGGCATTACACTAGAAGCCTATGAACACCAAGGAGGAGGATTTACATGTAAGGTACCCAGATCCTACTCATTAGAAGGAATTTTACCAAGATACCATGGAAGTGCTAAGGAATATTCAGGGTGAGATACATTACCTCAAGGAGTAGAAGAAAGCATCAAAGACAGTCTAAACTGATATAGATGATCTGAGAGAAGTGTGAAAAATGTTGCGCCAGGAGAACATCATTCTAATACTCGAAGTTGGTTAAAAGGGAAAACTCTACATAAAATTATTGATACCGGATGGTAGATTTTGCATGCAAATCTTCCGCTGATAGCATTGACTATGACAAGGAAATTACTCTCAATGTTATTGTGAATGGGTGGCTACTGAGCAACATATTGATTGATACAGTGTGGAAGTAAATGTTCTTACATTACATGCATGGGTACTAATGGGGAGGCATCATTGCAGCCATCATCTAATGTGTTGTTTATGAAATATCAAACTAAGGCCACCCTCATAGGATTTTTATCTATGCATCTATAACCATACTGGGGCAAGTTCATTATAGATTTTGAGGTATTAGCACTTGCGTAAGAAGACAATTTTCCAGCCTTGCTTGGACACGCTTGGTGTTATGTGAATAATTCTGACTTGAGATTCAATAAGGGGTATATAAGCTTTGAGAACAAGGAGGAAAGAGTTGTGATACCTCTAGCAGATGAGAAGTCTACACCATATGTTGAGCCCCTAAGTGAGAAGGACTTAAACAAAATTTACGTACGTGTTATTCGGACCCGAGAGGTCAATGAGCCATCAAAAGAAGGCATCCTATAGTGAGATGATTCTCATTTTAGTAGTGATACTACGAGTATTTCTTTAGACAATTGGGCTCATGGTACATATGAATTAGTAGGGTGTGAGGTAAAAAGCACACGGTTGCACATAAGAATGGAGTTCATTTGGTTTGACGGATAGGTAGCATAGTAGCTTGGTATATAAGGGTAGAAGATATTCCTATATTGTTGAAAGCCATGAAAAATTAGTGGAAAATCAAATAAAGATAATATATATGTTAGTATATACCTTGTGTGGGATAGTAGCGTGTTAATGGGTAGTCCATAGAGATAATCTTATATATTGGGAAGAGATGGGAGTTCCTTATCTCTTAGGTTTGTAAGGAACAATGCACCTACGTAGATATGCCCTTATCATGGTGATCAACCTATTCAGCATCACATTTAGTAGTGTGAGAGACTCTGGACAATAGGACAGGAAGCATTACCACCTTCACTCGAGTGCATAGATTATACGCTACTCTACAAGGATGTGAACGTGCCTAGTATGTATACGCATAACTAAATCGAAAGGCGAAAACTCACAAAATTTAACTACATCAATGATCCGGACCTTTGACTACTTTTCTTCCCAACCTCCGCTAGAAGAGGCATTAAAATTTGTCAAGCACTTAACAATGGGAGATAGTGCAAAATAAGAAGAGCATATTCAAGAATTATTTAGTGAGGCAAATTTGGGAGCTCATTTTGAAAAGGAAGAAGAAATGGACTCCATACTACTTTAATGTGCATGCCTTGAGAAAGAGAATGGAAATATGGTTTACATCGTCGATGATGAGGAAGTTGAGAACCTATATCTTGAACATTCGCAAGGGGTGCATGAGGTCTTAGACCGTGTACACAAGGATACACCCATCTATCACGAGCCCATAATGATAAAGAAGGTGAATTTATGTTCGGAGACCGAGCCTAAGGAGGCCATCATTGGAGACTATTGGTCAAACTTGGAGGTAGAAAAGATCATTAAGTTACTCAAGGATTATCAAGAATTATTCCCTTGAGGGTATCATGGACTTTAAGGTGTGCATAAATCACTGGGGAAATGAAGATAAACCTTAATGATGGTGCCGACCAATTAGGAAGTAACATTATAGAATGAACCCCAATTTGCATGATAAGGTAAAATAAGAAATTGATAAATGTTGAAATTTGGAATTATCAAGCCCCTTGATGATTCAAAATGGGTTAGCCCAATGGTTATCGGTATTAAGAAGGATGGAAGAATTAGAATATGTGTGGACTATAGGGATTTTAATGTTGCATGTGTCACATATCCATTCCCACGCCATTCACCGAGGAAATACTAGGTGGCAAGGCGTGAAATATATTCTTTCATAGATGGTTTTTTGAGTATGGTTAGGTTAGGATTGCTCATGAGAATCAAATAAAGACAACATTTACTACTTGAATGGGGTAGTTTTTCCTATCTTGTGATGTCTTTTGGATTGAAAAATTCACCGATGTATTCTCACTCATAGTATTTAAGGTATTAAAAAAATTTATCCACAATTTCTTACAGGTATACCTAGACGATTGAATAATATATGGGCTTGTGAAAGATCATTGTGATAATCTATGTTTAATGTTTGAATAGTGTATACCATTGAGTATCTCTTTGAACATCAAGAAGTGCATATTTTCTACACCATTTGGAATAAATTTAAGACATATAATCTACAACGAAGGTTTGTTGGTTTACCCAACTAATGTTGCGATCATTCTAGGCCTCGAAAGTGCCCGGGTCAAAGTGAGGTACACATATTTTTTGGGTTATAAAGGTTACTATCGAAAGTTAATCAAAGGGTATGCAAAAGTTTTTGCACCCTTAGAAGAGTTACTTAAGGGGAAAGGTACATTTTATTGGGGAGAACTATAGTAGCACGCATTTGAGATACTAAAGGATAAATTTACTACCGCACCCATTATGTGTTTTCCTCATGGGATAAACCATTTCATGTGCATGTGAATTATTATGGCATGGAAATTAGCATTGTGTTAGCTCAACCTATGATGATATTATAGATCATCCATTTTTTTTTGCTAGTAGGAAGCTAACTCTTGCTGAAATTAATTATACAAATATAGAGCGCAAAGCTTTGTCCATGATCTATGCATTATACAAGTTTCAATAGTACTTATTGAAGCAACACCATTTGTGTTTTATACCTATCACATGGCATTGAAGTACTTAGTAAAAAAACCCATCTTACAAGGACTCATATGCGAGATGGGTACTCCTATTTCAAGAGTTTGATTTAACGGTTATGGTGAAGCCAAGGAAAAACAATTCTAGACTAGACCATTTATCTAGAATCAAATTAGGAGAGGAAGCATAGAAATTGAAGAAACCATGCCCGATGCACAATTATATAGGTTACAACACGCACCCATGGAATTAGAAGACATTGTTGTCTTTCTATGAACTAGTATGACACTAGAAGGAATGAAGGCATTAGAAAAGAAACAACTTTCTATATGCATGACACCGTTTATGTTCATCAAGTAGTGACTCTACAAGTTAGGTAGAGACAAAGTATTATGACATTGTGTATTAGAGCATGAGCACAAGGATATTATGGAAGAGGCCCATGGTGGTATTGCAGGAGGCCATTATGTAGGTGATGTAATTACTCGGAAGATCCTACTTGCTGGATTATGGTGGGAGACATTATATAAATATTGTAAAGAATATTGTAAGGCGTATGATCATTTTCAGCGCCTAGGAAAACCAAGGCAAAAATATGAGATGCCTTTGAGACCAATTACTAGTGCCAAACCATTTGAGAAATGGGCCATTGAATTTGTAGGATGTATTTTTCTAGCCGTACACGCAGGGATCGGGTCACGCTATATCATTACTTACATAGATTATCTCACATGGTGGGAAGAAGCAAGCACCTAAAAGGATCGTAGAGTAGCTATAACATCTAGGTTTTTGTGGGAGAATGTTCTTACAAAATATGGATGTACTTTAACCTTGATAAGTGATAGGGTACACACTTTTTGAATAAGACAATCGGGATCCTATTAGATGAATTTATGGTTACATGCCATAAAATTTCACCCTACCATCCTCAAGAAAATGGAACTGGTGAGGATTTCAACAAGATTTTGAGCAAGACTTTGACAAAAATTTGTGATGTTGGCGAAAGGATTGGGATGAAAAAGTTTCAGTTATTCTTTGGGTATATAGAATAAATTATAAGAGATTGAACAAAACCACACCATTTCGGTTAGTTTTGGCACACAAGTCATTCTCCCTATAGAATTTATGTTACCTTCTCTTACACATTGTGTGCATTTGAGGTCTAGCTGATGAAAAAAATTTATAAGAGAATATTGAGAAACCGATTCAACCGGATGAGAAAAGAGCCATAACACGATGAATTCGAAGTAAGAAAAGGCCAGGAAGAAGGCATGGCATGACAGAGACATAAGGGATAAGAAGTTGGAGATTGGAAAATGGTACTTCTTTATGACTCAAAGTTCTTGTGCCATCTAGGAAAGCTCAAAGTACATTGGTTAGGGCCATATGTCATCACTTACATACTTGAATTAGGTGCTTACTAGTTAGAAGCACTTGATGGAACACGGCTACCTAGTTACTTTAACGGGAGTAGGCTGAAGCCCTACTATAAATAAGTCTTCTTGGTGTTTGTAATAAGGTAGTATTGTCATTTAGATTAGGTTTTCAATTATGTATTTCCTTAATGTATTTCCTTCATTGTCGTTATGCTTTGTCAATTTAGTTATTGTTTTTTTGTGTAATAAGCACGCTTGCACACATGAAGCTAATTACTATATGAAGAATGTTTATGCACAAAGGACTGCACATACCTTTAGTGTGGGGTGGTTGTAGTTATCCAAGTAAAATATTGTGGGAATTGAAAGGTGAAAGGAATAAGCTGCTATGGGTGTGCTTTAAGTCAAAAGAAGATTGCTTCTCAAAAGTGAGGCCATGATAACTATTGAGAGAAGGTAGAGTGTCAAGGTACTGTGTGAAATCACACGCGCCAAAGAGAAGTTTGTGACTAGATGGTAGGAAGGTGTGCTAGAAGATTATATTTGGGGCCCAAACATGTATTACAGAATGAATGAATTTGATCAATGAATGAGAGGATATTTTTTGGTTAACGAACAATAAATGCATCAAAATTTGAAAATAATATATAAGGATCAGATGTGAATTCATATTTAGCATTGCAACTAAGGGAATTGGAGGAAAGAGATAATTCCAAAGATTTGAGTGATCGGGTTAAGGTGGGAAGGGTGTGAAACCTAGCGTGACAAACATATCCATGCGAAAAGAAGCATACGTCCCTAGTGGTGAAGGGTTTGAGCAAAGCAAGGAGACAAAGAGGAGTTAGGGCAAATTTTCCACCTAGGGCATGATTGAATCAAGCTAGGGTTTGATTCGCAAGTTGTAGAGTTAAAGAAGAGATGATTCCAAGGTAAAGAATAACACCCAAGAAGGCAACTGCAGGAGGAGAAATAGGAAAGAAGAAGGTGGTCGTCGAGGAAGAATAAATGGCACCCAAAAGTGACTTTTTAGAAATACAATATTCCGAAGGATTCATCATTAGAAAGGAATGGGATTCACCTATCAAAAAGAGAAAAGTGAGTGAATATAATCATAGGACTGTAGAGAACAAGAAAAAGCTCGATTTGATGCTCACTTCCGGGATGAAAAAAACATACGATGAATGACATGTCGTTTTATGATGATGCGGTGAGAATCTTCTCAAGAGAATTGGGGTCTATGAATTACATGAGCATCCATATTTAGGGAAGTATGTGCCTTTGTATCAGTGTTTCATGAGCAGAGTACATGAGGACTTCTTCTACTTTACAGGACATAGAGTTAGAATCTCATATGTGCTTATCTTATCAGTTACAAGTTTGAAAGCCACATGATAGGATATAAAGAATGATCTCATAGATAAATCCACAATGTTAAAGACTAGATAGGAGTTGGGGTACCTAAAGGGTCCACACAGTATGGATATAGACAAATTGAATAACTATCTGGTTGTGTAAGCAAAGCAACACACCTTGTTACAAAGTTGAATGATCAGGAGTGGTGGTCATAGGTAAATACTATGTGGTTACACATTGCGCGTAATATGTTAGAAGCAGAAATCTACAATATATCAGGCTACATTGCAGAAAAAATAATCAAGGAAGTGTGCACAAGAGGGAAGATCAGCTTTGGGGTTGTTATACTATCACTTGTATTCATGGAAATTAGAGTATGAGATGGGTGAAGGAAAAGGTGTGGGAATACCCCATCGAGAATAAGTTACCAATTAAAAGGGTTAGAAAGTATCTATGTATAGGGGCCATGACATGCGAGATGACGTCAAGAAAAGGGTGGAGAAATGGTATGATAGGCTCCATGCAACATTTGGAGAATGGTGTTACATCCCAAAGGACTTCCATTAGTAGTAGGGAAACAAGTCCAGCTTTGCTATATCAAAAAAATTTCATCATGCGCTTCTCATTGAGAGATGGATTCTAAAGACCTTGGTGTAAATTTCATTATCCATTCACTCTAAGGTATTTCCAAGCATCTTTTCACAGATTTACAAACACATCTCACCGGTATTCAATGCAGATAAGGTAGACTGCAACTACCATATGTTGAGGAAGAAGTACGTGTATTATGGAAGAAGTGCCTACACCGAGAGGATCATTTAGAAGGTGTTGAATATTAAGCCAATAAGTCTGGCTATAGCAGATGTAGGGGAAACATTGGTGTATCTTCAGTTGAAGCCCAAGATGGAGAACAATAAGTATGTAGAGAATGAATTTGCGCTCCTAGGGCCGCCGAAGGGTAAGCACACAATAGAAAACATACCGGTGCAAAGGCCCATACAAGTTATTGAAGTAGAGGGTGAAGAGGAGGAGTGTGAAGATAGTGGAATCTTGGAACGTAGAAGAAAGAAACCATATGATGAGATAAGAGTGATGGTGTGCGGCCAATCCACCTCAAGGATAGGATGAAGAGGAAGATACAAAGGTTGAGCATGTGTAGAATAGGTTTAAGAAAGTGTTCGGACACACAAGGACTCAAAGTGGAACCCCACAAATAGTACAGAAATAACCTCATCTCTCTCCACCAAGGAGACCATTTGAACCAAGAGAAGAAAGTTGAAGTTGGATAAAAAGTGGAGGAATCGGGAAGAGAGTGAGCATACATCTCCTACCCCACTTGAGAAGAAGATGAGCCACAAAATGAGGAAGAGAAAAATATGAGGAGATGAAGGATGAAAAAGAAAGGAAAAGGAAACCTCTGGATCCATGGATGTGACTACTCAGGATGATGTAGCGAGCAGACGGGATCCTAACCTTGAAGCTATAATTACAAGAGGTGCTAGATAGAAGAGGATTAGTGGAGAGCACATTCCACTAGCCATTGGGTATGAAGAGAACATAGGTAAAAATTTCCACACCGCTTCTAGAGTACGATAGACAAAAGGATTTTTTGTTTTGGGAGCTAATGGATGAGAATAAGGCAATCGTGCACACTCCAAAGAAACTATCATTGTCAATGCACACCCACATGGATGAGCCTAAATTTGATGTATGTTAAGAGTCATGTGTTTTGAGACATCTAAAGAAGGCTCCCTAGCTAGAAACATGATAGTAAAGTCTAGTGTCATGTCGGATGAGAAGGTCAAAGCAACACATTAGTAATGGTTTCTATTGAAGTTGCTAGAACAAACATGGGTAAAGCTGCAACAATCAAAGCACTGTGTGAGGAGCTAAAGAAGAAGGATGTGGAGATAGTGCGCATAACACAAGAGAGGGACTTGGTGTAGAAGAAGAACAAAGTATTTATCAGCATCACAGAGGAGATTGGGGACAATGTCATAAGAGCTAGGCCACACTTGGAGACCAAGGTACCATAGACATTTCCCTCAGTGATACATTATGTAGGAAATTTGGTGGACCTAGTACTTGAAGATGAACCTCTACGTATGATAGCGCTAAGGAATTCATAAAGCAAGAGGAAGAATGAGAGAAAGCCTCAGTGATGTGAAAGATTACATCCTATGAAGGGCTACTGTAAGTGCTATAGGAAGTATTGAAGAAAGTAGACCAGGATTTGAACATCTACACATAGTTCCGCACGCGCTTATCGCCAGAATGACCCTAAAAGAAAACAATGAGGTCTAGAAAGTAATGAAGGATGAGACATTAGGTCACATGAAATATTGTCAATGGTTAAGAAGAAGCGCGAGGCTCTAGCAAAGTAGACAAGAGCCAAAAAACTTGGCTGGAAGAGCTTGGGAAGCTAATTGCGTAGAAGATGGATCTTTTAGAAGGAAGAATGACCTCAACATCTAGCATTATGTTGGTTCTCGCAAAATTAAAAAGGGGATATTACGAGGGATGAATTGGAGTCCATTGTTTTGTACATTCCAGAGAAATCATAACAAGCACTTCTCGAATGGTAGGCCTTTGAGGCCAAAATAAAAGGAGTATCCAAAGTTGATACTTCAAATTGATACAGAGGAGGCTGCCTCATAGCCTCATAAAACTTCTTTATTTATCTACATTCTTTTATTCTTATTCTTTCCATTATTCTATTCTTTACTTCAATTTTTGGAGATACCCATAGACGGGATGACAATGAAATTAGTGTGGGGTAATGTTGATAAGAGAATACTTGTTAGAGATCACACAAGAATTCCACATAGGAGAGAAGGCCAGGATCAAGGGCGTGGAGGGAAAGGAAAGACCCGCGCGCGGAGGGAAATTTCAAATTTTGGGACTTAGCCAATTTTGAGCATGAAGACCTATTTTTAGAAGATGGCATGCGGAACACACCAACGATGCGTTGATCTACGCACTACACATTTTCTATCTTTGGAGGATCGGATCAAAGTGTTTTGTATGTAGATGAGCTAAATATAGGATTGTCACTTAAGTTAAGCTGCAAGAGGTCTATAGATAGCACACTTGCATGTGTGTGGTTATGCCTATAAATGACACTCGCTATTAATAACATTTAGTCTATTTTTGTAATAGATAAGATGTTAAGGGAAAGTCCCCACCCGATATATATGATATGAATCACATAGTAGTAATGTATGTGTGATGGATGTATCGAAGTATATAGATATATGCATATGACTAAATTACTATGTCGATCCATGTGCGCATTGGTATAGATTGACATTCTTTGGAAGAAGCCTCTGTGTTTATTAATAGATGCAAGATATTGGATGAATCTAAGTGTCATTCCTATGTGTAAATGAGTGGTGCATGTTATTGATTCAATCATGATTCTTGTTTAAAGCTTGTTATTTCTTAGATTTGAATGTAGCATGTATAGTAGAATGGTGGATTAGTTATGGATATATATGTTTCTTCCTTCATCACACTAATCCCTGTTAGTGTAAAATCCTAACACACTACTACAACAACCCTAAAGAGGCACCCTGGTGCCTTTGCGTTTCTAGGTCGAGTGATGTGCTAGTGCATTTAGGGTGTTATCCGGTAAATTCTAGGTTGTATCACATTGGAAAACATGACCGTGTGGATTGTGGTTTCTTTTATGGGGGATGGAATTTTTCTATAGGTAATGGTGGATTCCAAGGGGTTCACGGTTTTTGTTGTGACTAGAACAAGGACTTGGTCAATGGTGGGTGTTGGTAATAGGGCATCCTTTATAAATATATTGATACGTCCTTCCCTATAACCCTGGTAGATGGAAAGGAACCCTCTCCTCCTTGCCAAGACATAAAGGTTGTAGATGGTTATGGCCCTTTCCATGGAAATATAGTATTCTCCCATGTTTCCTTTTTTTGCATGGTATGTGGAGGTAGTGGTTAAAACTACTTTGGTTTCTTTTGAGGTAGAGTATGTGGGAGCTACGGGGTTTAATTGATATGGACCAATCAAAGGTCATTTGGGGGTAAGATATTTTTAGAAGATGTCAAGCCCTCTAGATGACTTTCTTCTAATATTATGGATTATGCAAAGACCTCTCCTTTTGTGTCTTTTGGAGTAGATGTTCTCAAATATGAAGCATATTTCAAGAAAAATGTGATCATTTAGAGATTCAATAATCTATGCCAGTCTCTAAAGACTTCATGAATGGATCTCGACTCATTGGAGGCCTATTATAGAAGATAAAAATTAAATTCACCCTACATCGAGAGGTTTTTTCATTATTGTTTTGATAATACCTCTCCGATAAAAGATCTAATTTTAAGAGTTTTTTCAATTTTTAGTATCAATTTCTACTTATGAAGTCATGGTTTCCATTGTTTAATCTGGTGACAAATACTTTCCATGTCAAAATTGTATGGATTCAACTTCCATATTTGCATCTCTAAGTTTTGAGTGAGAATAACTTTTTAATAGGATATACCTTGGGTAAATGTTTGGCTATTGGACTGAATATGCCTTTATATGATTTTAGCACATATTCTTACATATTGATAGATATGAATACTTTTGTTGATTTTTCGGCTTTTATGAACTCGTAAAGGAAAACATATTTAATGAAAATTTAGAATATGAAACTTTCCCCTTTAGATGGAAGACTTGTTTATCTCTTTGTCACTTAGCTTCAAATTTCCACATGGGGAAAAAAAGTTAAAATTAGAACTACTTGGTGGAAGAATTCAAACACGAGTCACCAGATTGTTGATAGTTAGTTGGATAGTTGTTCAAAGGTAGATTGAGAGAAGGAAGATGATATAGGTACTAAGAATGACAAGGGTATTCCTCCATTACTTTTGTAGAAAAGGTTTCCCTCCTATGTTATTTGGACTTTAATTCCCTTACTCTTGTTTTGACAGATCTTTAAACTCATTTGGATAAGGAGAATTTTGAAATCATCATACCGGTCCACTCTATTGAAAATGTAAATCCAAAAACCGCTAATGGTAGAATTATTTTGGGTAAAAATAAAAAAGGGAAAATTGTTAATGATCCCCTTAAGATGCATTTAAGATCCCATGTGAAGGATTCTTAGATATAGAATTGTACCTTGTTTTTTTGGTTTTTTTGTTTATTGTTTGTTTTGTTATGTTATTGTTGTGCCTCTTTGCAATTAAAAGAGGGAGCTCCTATTGATCCTCATTGTAAAATTTTTGTCTCCAATGAAACATGTTGTAATGAGGTAGGGTCTCCTCAAACCTCTTTTATGATCAATAAAAAAAAAGTGATGATACTTAATGGACCTCAAGCTTGTCAAATATAAGATCTCTTTCCTAAACAACATCAAAAAATCCAATGAAGAAACCTCTAACATTAATAATCGTAAATGTCCACATTATCTCTATTAAATGTTTACAATGCTCAAATTTTCAAGAATATATATAAAGAAGGTTGATCCACATGCAAATGAACCTACATATCAAGCTCCTACTTCTAAAATATTTTTTTCGACATGGTTCTCCTTCCCAAAGGAAGTAGAGGGTATAAAGGTGGCGTTGGCTAGTTATTTATATATGGTTCTTTCCTTTTCAAAACCCCTAATCATTGTAACAACAAGAAAGGATTGTAAAAATGGTTCCTAACCCCTTTTCTTGCATTGAATTCTAGTGGAAGGGACACGGGTAGCCATATCCTTAGAATGTTGTTCCAATGCCAATGCATAACTTGTTTATCTATTGTATTTTCCATGTCCATTTATGTCTAGTAATTAGCTGCCTGTGTGAACATCCTCAACATCCCTCATGCCATGTCCAAATGTCAAAAGGAGAACCAAGTCACTTGTTTCCCCATTTACCTATGATCACCGAGTCAATCCACCTAGCCAAAGCGAATCGCTATATATCCATACCACAAGCACTCAACAAACTAAAAAGATTAATGTTTCATGTACTAATTACGATAAATGTTTGAATAAAATATATATACAAAAATATTTGAACAAACCAACGTTATTGATATACTACTATTAAAATATAATAAAGTCTATTTTATATTTATTTAATTAATTTTAATATATCATTATATAATTACATATTAATATAAAATCGATGTCACATTTTAAATATACAATTCACATGTAGCAAGTATGTCAAATATTTACAAGTATTTTACATCTCTTCTAAAATTGGCAGTAGCCATAAATTGATCCAAAATAGACTACATCAATTGCATGAGTCTTCTATAGAAATAACCCAGAAAGTCGATCAAATCCAAGAACATGTCAAGCCAATTCCTGAAATAATCCCTCAAGTTGAGAAAATTCTGGAAAACACTAAGAAACCTGAAGAAATAAAGCCGATTGGTCTAAGAAAGTTTCTTGGTCTGATGTTGCAAAGATTCCTGGGTCCTCAGATTGTTATAAGGCTACACTTGTTCAAAAGTAGTCCTCTTTTCTTACCAGAAAAAAATTCTATAGAAAAAGGTTCTATAGGAATGGCTACAATTACTCCTAAAGATGTTGAAAGTATGGTAATCATGGATGAAACATCTAGAGCCTCTACATTTGAACCATTGATAACACTGCAAGGACACAAACCCTGTAACCAAATTGGTATAAGCTGGATTGTTCCACTCCAGATCAGATCAAAGAGATGATACATGGCATGATAGGATGAGCTAATACCCAAGTTTTGTTGTACAATAAAATCCCAAGACAATTGCTGAAACAATTGCTAATGATTTTGTTGGTATTGTCAGAGAATGGTGGGATTCCAATCCACGCCAAAATGAAAAAATAAATGGTGGTTTTGCATCTCTCACTGCAACATTGATCACTGAATTCATAGGCACTGTTGATAGTGATAAGCACAAGAATACTACTCTGTTTCTAAAAGCCAGACTTGTGTGACATGAGTAGAATTAAAGAGTATCAATGTTACATGCAAAAGTTGTACTATAATTCAGGAAATATCAATAATCCTACTATTAAGCTTTCTCCCTGCATATTTTGACACCAAATATAAAAAAGCTATGCATGGAAGACCTTGAGAACAGTTAAGTTTTGAAGCTATAAATCAGATTATGTATGAAACTAATGCTCGGCTATGCCAAGAAAAGCAGGATAGGAAAGAAGCTCTTAAAGCTCAAAAATCTTTAGGCACTAAACTCTGTCAACTTGTAGATAATGGTCCTTTTGGCTGTAAGCCTACTCATGGTATTCCCACGAAAAGAAGTCTTGTCGACATTGACCATTAGATTTAACGCATAGATTATATTACCCTTCACTTAAAATTATGACCAGACTCTCAAGGTTCTCAGTATAATCCTGTCAATCCGAAACCGTCTGCTAGACAAGTTACCAATCTTGACAGTACGGTAAAAGATCTGACAATCGACCTCTGTGCAGGATGGCGTGGGGTCGATTCATATCCTCAAATTGAAAATATCCCCTCTCCTTTACGTACATCGTTTTCATCTTTGCTGTTATCTACCATTCACCAGGTTCTAATTGCAATTCGGGAAAAAAAAAACCAGTGGTCCTCCTGCAGTAATATTTTCCTACCTTGGCCGGCACATCTGCTATACTTTGTCCGCGTGGTCTTAACCAATTTATCCAAGAATTGCCAATGCCATTCTCGTTTGCCACCATGAATCATCAGACACCATTCAATCATCATCTTTCCTTTTCTGTGCAAAATTTGTATCGGCTTGCTTTAGGGGATTTCTCTCAAGCCCAAACCGTACCTCCCAACGTCTCCTTCAACAACCATCGAGAACACATAGAATCGCCAGATACTGAAATAACTGAAGTTTCCCAGCCGGTTGACGATCTCAGCGCAGTAGTTCATAAATGCAATATCGAGGGTTTCCAGAAGGCTTTATTATCAATGGACAGGCCTTCTCCTTCCATCCCTCGTCCATCAGAGAATCCCGCTAACTCTCTGGATGTTTACATGCACGTTGATCAGAAACCTTGCGTTCAATCATTGACTAAAGAATCGAGAATTAATGGAGGAGAAGACGAAGAGGATGAGGAATCCCTGAAGCGAAAGCAATCTTTTACGCGCCGTTTACTGCCAAGTTCATCATTTAGGGAGAACCACATTCTTTCAGAAAGGCTGAGGCGCGGCGAAATGAATGAATTGTTAGCTGAAATGCGTTCTTTGCTGCCAAATCCAACTGCCAAGGTACCATATGTTTGGTTTTGTTTTTAGTAATATTTGTTCAAAATCTGTAAATTCACCGGCGCTATTAACAAACAAGATTCCTAAAGTTTTGTTCCTGTCGTAAAGAATTTTTGTTTAATAAAGATAAACAATAGGATGCACAGAGATTATTATTAACAATCTCGATGGTAATTGTAGTTTCAGAGTGATAAGGCTTCCATTGTCACAGAGACCATAAAATACATTCAATTTCTCAAGCGCGACCTTGCTCTTCATTCTGAGAAACCTGCAACTACGGTATTGCCCAACCCCATAAAATCTGAAGCCATGAGCTCGACTGCAATAATCCATCGAACTCCCTTTACGAAATCTGATAAATCAATCTGCACTAAGTATGGGGAATACGAAGAAAATTTGACAGTGAAGTACGACGGCAAAGACATTTTCATTACAATAAACTGTGTGAAAAAGGCCAACCTGTTACCTTCCATTATACTGTCCGTGCAATTGCATGATATGGAAGTAATGGATGCTTTTGTTTCTGTAATGGAAAGAGTAGTATTCGTGTGTCTACACGTTAAGGTGGGTCTATTTTAAAGTTATATTTTTTTTCCATGTTAAAACAGGCGGCCCAAATATTGGATACGGTGTCCAGAGAAGATTTTTGTTGTACCTTGAAGAATCTTATCAATTCGAATTTCATATATGTTTCTAACAGTAAGTGCATAAGATAATGCATCAGCCCTCTTCGTTTATGTCATTCAAGCACGTTAGAATGGAAGAGCCTTTCTGTTATGTTTACAAAATACGGGTTGTCTACTAAATACGTAATTTTCATTAGTTATCATGAAAAGATAATATAACGCGTTGTTACCTTTTTCAACATTAATGCCTAACAAGTATGTTGAAAGTGAAAGGCACTCTACAATAGTTAGTCGTGGGCATTGAAGACATTAAAATCAAGATGAATGGATAAATGAATTTTATGTGTAAGTTATTGGAAATATGCATGTTATTGCAACCCTAGCTTTTTAGGAATATTAAAAATAGATTTAGTTTTGTTTTAGTTAACTCAGTTTTATCTTATTTTTAGATTTAAATTTAATTCAAATAAATCTGCTTTAATTCATGCACAATATGCAGTTGTTTTAAAATATGAGTTTAAATTTAGAATGCTCAGTTGAAGAGTTATTAGTGGGTGCATTATTGTATTTAAATATCAGCAATTGTAATTACTTCGTATGCACACACAGAAGTGCACATGCCGAATTAGAGAAGTGCTGCATGCACAAACTTCATTGTAATTTGAGTCGAAGCTCTAAGTATGAGTTAATTAATGCAGATTACGCACAATAGTGTTGGTTTGAGTATTTTTGTTTTTATGCAAGATATTTAATTGTTTTGTTTATTTATTTTATGATTTTTGTTGTATGCAATCGCAAATTTTCTACAAATTGGTATAAGAGCAAGTTACTCCAGTAGCTTATTAAATTAGTAGCGAGGTTATGGCTTATACATCCAAATGCGAAGCCATAATTTAACCGAAAAAATCATGAATAGTGGTCGTTGACCATGAAGATGTTATTTAGATCTCAACAAGTGTGGGAGATCGTTGAAGATGGGTACACATAGCCCACGGATGCAACAAGATATATCTTGCACTTTCTCGGGAAGAAAGATACTTTGAAGGAGTTACAAAAGAAAGATAGCAGAGATCTTTTCTATAGTCATTAGGTGATGCAAAAATGATTCGTCCAAGAGTGGCACATCCATTCAAGAAAAGACCACTTACGATACTTAACAAGTTGCATATCAAGGTAAGGAGAAAGGAAAAATCGCCAAGCTATAGTTACTTCTTAGAGATATTGAGAATTTGCACGAGAAAGATTCAAATTCGGTAGAATTGTTTTTACTTATGTAGTTGGCTTAGTTAATCAAATCAAATCCCATGGTGAGACTCTTGAAGACAAAAACATTATTGAAAAATTACTTAGGAGTTTGCCTATGAAATTTAATCGTTTAGTTCTTGATATTCAAGAAACTAAGGATCTCGAGTCAATTTTCTATTGATGAGTTGCATGTATCGCTAATCAATCATGAACAGAGGATCAATATATCACATTCAAGTGTAGATAAGGATTTTGCATCTCAAACATCGGAAGTCATGGAAAAAGAAGAGGTAGTCTCAGGCCAAGAGGCGTAAGAAGAATTCCATCTAAAGGACGCGGCGGTGGTTCATCAAGCTAGGGTGGAAGAGGGCATAGAATCAAGAATAGAGTTATGGTTAGATACAAGATAAGTCTCATGTTGAGTGCCATTATTGCAAAAAGTATGGGCACTATGCTTATGATTGCAAGAAAAACAATATGATTAGAGAGGCAAAATAAAAATCAAGTTTGAAGTTCTATTTCTAAACCTATGTTTATTGTGTGCACAAGGATTGCCAAAGAAACACCTTCTTTATCCCCTATTGATTGTAATTTTTCAAAAGAGAGTCCATGTGATGTATGGTATTTGGATTGAGGGTTGCGGTATTCACATGACGGGTAATCTAGATTTGTTTTCTAGTTTTGATGATTGATTAAGGGTGTTGTAACTCTTGGAAATAACAATATTGTGTCATGAAAGGAAAAGGAACTGTTAGTATTCTAACAAGAAAAGGGGAGCGAACAAGTATACAAGATATTTAGTATGTTGTAGGTTTGAAACATAAACTTACGAGTATTGGATAACTGATACAGAAAGGATACCGAGTCTATATGGAAGAAAATGAGTGTGTGATTATGGAAAAAGTTCCTACCATTCGAGTTGATTAAAAGTGAATATGATCACCAATAGGATGTTTCCATTGATTTTAAAACACGAAAAAAAAGAAATTAGACTGTTTATAACAAAATCACTAGCTCAGTTTGTAGCAAAGTCTTGTGCTAAGCCAAATCATCATTTTGCTGAGTCCTGTGCTTAAACAGATAAAGCCTGCGCCAAGGTAAAACAGTCTTGTGCTAGTGTAACAAAGTCCTGCGCTTGATGGAAATAAGGTGCGTACTACAGCAAGTGAGTCCTTCGGTGAAGGAACACAATCAACTTTTCATTCATTCATGAAGGATGAATTATGGCTTTGGTATCTAGGGTATGGACATTTGAATTTTGGAGGTTTGAATTTATTACATAGATATAATATGGTTAAAGGTTTTCCATTGATTCAGAAACCAGAAAGGGTATGTGAAGGTTGTATTTTGGGGAAGCAACACATAGATTCATTCCCAATTGGCAAAATAGCAAGAGCAAGTGCACCACTTCAGATTGTACACTTAGATTTATGTGTACCTATGAAGACAACTTCTATTGGAGGTTGTATTTATTTTATGGCATTCATTCATGATTACACAAGGAATACATGGATTTATTTTTTGAGAAATAAATCAGATGCCTTTGATACATTTCATCAGTTCAAGGCATTAGTGAACAAGCAAATTGGTTACTACATCAAAGTTCTCGAACAGAAATAGGAGGTGAGTATGTTTCTTATGATTTTATTAATTTTTGTTTCTTATGATTTTATTAATTTTTGTTGATGTCATGGTATCACAAGAAGTTTACTACTAGTTATACACCATAATAGAAAAGTGTGGCAGAGAGGAAAAATAGAACCATCATGGAGATGGCGAGAAGCATGTTGAAGGAAAAATATCTTCCAAATGATTATTGGTCGAAGTAGTAGAAACTTGTTTATATTTTGAATAGGTGTCCAACAAAACTTGTTAGGAACATGTTTCCTCAACAAAAATGGACTAACATGAAACACATTGTTTCACATTTCAGAGTTTTTTGTTGTGTACCATATGCACATGTACCTAATGAGCTAAGGAAGAAGTTAGACAATAAAGGAGAAAAGTGTATTTTTGTTGGGTATTAAGAGAATAAAAAAGCATACAAGTTGTACAATCTAGTCACTAGAAAGGTTGTGATCTACAGGGATGTACAGTTTATTAAAAATGAAGCATGTGATCGAAGTATAGAGAAAATAGTGAGTATAGAAACATCTATTCCTCATGATGATATGCCAAATGAAACTTTAGTGCAGAAGGTACTATATCTACAAATCTTGGACATGCACCACAAGTTGTAGCACAAGGTACACCTCCATCTATAGTTAGGAGGTCACCAAGATTTCAGCGATGTAAGAGACACCATAGAGAACACTAGAAGCTAATCCATCACCACAAAATGGTCCTACATAAAATAGTCTTGCGAAATAGAAAACAAGAAGTCCAAATGATATTTATAATGTTGATACAACTAATTCATTTTAAGTTTTTGCATTATTTTATGATGTTGTAGATCCAAGTATATTACAAAGAGTCTAGAAATATGCACGTAATTCCAACTATAGATTTTTAGGAATATTAAAAATATATTTAGTTTTGTTTTAGTTTACTTTAGTTAACTCACTTTATCCTATTTTTACGATTAGATTTAATTCAAATATGTTTTCTTTAATTCATGCATAGCATGCAGCTATTTTAAAGGATGAGTTTAAATTTAGAATTATCGGTTGAAGAGCTATTATTGGTGAGTTATTCTATTTAAATAAAAACAATTGTAATTCTTATGTATGCACACAAAGAAGTGTGAAATCATACGGGTAGAATTAGAGAAGTGATGCACATACTTCATTGTATTTTGATCCGAAGCTCTGAGTATGAGTTAATTAATGGAGATTATGCACAACAGTGTTGGTTTGAATATTCTTCTATTTATGAAAGTTATTTAATTGTTCTTTTTATTTCTTTTATGTTTCTCGTTGTATAAGACTATAGATTTTCTACATAATTTCATAGTCAAGATATTGTGGTGATCGCAAACTCACGTGATAGAAAGGCACCACACTTTAAAATAACATAACATATATCTAAGTTATATTACAAAAACCTAAATTATACGATTTCCATATCATTTATAATTGAAATGTGATTGTGTTTGAAGTTACCTTATAAAATAAAGTACTTAATTTTTTAAGAAATTGTTTACCTAAACAATCTGTGTTCATGTATTATGGATAATTTTATATTATACATTTAAACTATGAGGAAAATGGGTTCATGAAAAAAATGTGATAAATAAAGACACAAATAGATAAATTAAGTATGAATATATAAGATGCACCATTAACCTAAAAGGCCTTGAATCCTACATTGATGCAATAGGATATTTTGTGTTCATGGTTATTGTCATTACAAATGTTTTCTAGATATTTTTGTTACACGATTCACATGACTTTTGCATGATAGTTTTGTATGCGAGAATTTTATCAAAAATTTATAATACTTCAAAACTAAAATGTAAATACATAAAGATCATATAGTTTGCTTTAGCAACTTCAAATTGCTAAATAGTAATAGTTTGAACTAGTAATAAATTATTTTTATTTTTATTCAATTTTAAAGATTACTTTAAGCATCATATTTTACGTTTTTAGTGGATATATAAATGTGTAATTATTCTTGCAAGATCAAATTTTGTAACTATGATTAAGCCTCTTATCTGTAGATTCCTTTATTTAGATAGAGCACCTTTAAGGGTGTTATAATTGGGCATTGGATTACATAGTTTAATGGCATATCTTCCTAAGTTCTAGAGGGAACATATAGATTCAACAATGAGAAGTAATGAAAGAAACTAAACCAATGATCACTTACAGCTAAGAAACTATGAGTAAGGGGCATTCACGTAGTCAAAATCATCCAGGGCATGATTCTGGTCTCAATTGTTTGACTCGCCTTACCGGGTGTCTCTAGGCTTTGCACTCAATAAGACTTTATCCTTGGTGGGCTCAGTGAAAGCCATACATCACACCAATAAACCAAGGGCCATTCAACACTTGTAGATGATTTTCGAGAGAGAAGAAATGGCTTGTTATCTATGGGATTTTATGGCTTCAAATTTCTTCACTATTTTGCTAGAGTTTAGTTTCCTTCACTTTTTTAAAAAAGGAAGAAAGAAATAAGTATTGATGCTAGATATGATTACCAATTTCAAAATAAACTATTTTCACATGCTTCAAGATATTAAAATTGATAATTTGATTTTCTATGTTTGTTTTATAGTAATTCGACCCTTGCACTTTCCACGATGCTATGCATGATTCATTTACTATGGATACAAATTATCTAGTTACATTCATACCTTTGGGCACTCCATTCCCCTCTTTCTACATTTTAAAATATGATCATAGGGGCTAGTTCATACTACTTTATTGCTTATAATATTCAAAACTTACACTTATAATTTTCCATTACTACATATGAACATCCCAACATTACATATTTTAAATGTCTTTTGATTTTCATATTGTTCCTTATGTTTGCCCTTACTTTTTCCACTATTTCCAATGCACACAAGTCTACACATATTATATTTTCTCCTTATAGGTACATTCTTAATGCTTATAGACTTCGTCTTACACCAATTTAGATATTACAATCTATCAGGTCTTCCCCTCACCATGTTGACATTATTCTTTGGTAGGTTTTGAAATATTTTACCTCTTATACCTTTGCCACTATGGCATGGTCTCCCTCACATCATCACATAGTTCTCCCTAACACACACACTTTGGGGGCATCAAACTCTCCCCTCCTCATAGTCACATGTTCTAATCAACAAATCATGTCTATCCATATTATTCACATACAAATCTATATATCACTCTTTCTTTTCAATTCATGTCAATCTTGATGGCAACACTTTCTCATATCTACAGCACACCTGGTACATCTCTATACACTCCTATAATTATATGATATTCTCTACTCTTGCTTACTTATGGATCATTCTATGCATGGCACACATACCACTTCATATTTATGATACAAATCTTTGATGTACTTTATATACTCGGCTATTCTTACTCACAATGATCATATCTATTTACTAGAATCTCTTTATATATACAAACTTGGGCACATCCGACATTCCCTCCTTCCCATCGCTAGCAATTCTCTCTAGTGTATACTACTACACTTCACACTTTGTGCATCATTTCTAACCTTCCTAATCACTCCTACAAATTTGGTACACAAATTAGATCATCATCACCCTATGTCGCAATCTAGTTCCATGGTTCATACTCAAGGAATGAGGGTATAATTCTGAAATGATCCTCACATCCATTACAATTCACACTATTTTATTCACGATACATCTTTCTAGCATCTATACCAAACCACTCATTACTTGATTACACATTATTTTTCTATGGTTCATTCTTTACTATTTAGGGTTCATTTAAATGAACCTCATCTCATACACATCTACTAGCGGGAATGCTACTCCTATCATCTTTACATTTCACATACAACACCATCACACTCATACACAACATTTTCATATCTTGGTTGCATTTAATTTTGCTAGCTTATTATATCTACATGTTACACTTTTGTTTCCATGCTAGATATATTCTTAGTATGTCAACATCTTTCTATATTTAAACACATGAGAATTCCATTCGTCTTTTGAGGTGAGTGAAAATCTTGTCATCACCAATCCGGCACTATGATAATTCTTCACCGGGAACTCCTCGTGCTATGATTATTTACTAATGCACAGCCTTTAGTTTGGTGGATGTAATATGGAAATAAAGCAACAAACGTAACACAAGAATACCATCGACTATGATAAGACGGAATGATGACAAATCTGAAATATCAAAGTAAATTATAATATTAACATGAAATTGTTACAATCTCACCCATGAGGTACTTCAAGTGTTATTGACTTCACTTGCCTTCCACCAATACTATGGAAGAAACTTTACAATTACACCTCTTAATGGCTTCTTCAACACACCTTTAAACTGATGGCTTCCTTTACACACTTCATACAATATTTCTCACTACTTCTTTCTATGCTAAATGAGGGGGGTGGCCTCTTTATTTATAGAACTTCCAGGATTATCCATCTTATCTCTAAGGTAGGATAAGAAATCCACTGATGAATCATATCCCATACTTAACTCTTATCTCATACATGTAAACTTATCTCTTAAGATAAGATAAACCTTATCATTTCACATGGGTTCCACATTTTTAGACTTTTTACAAATAAAATACACAAAATATTTATGACCTCACTCCTTGTCCTTATTACCAATATAATATTTCTAATTCCTAATCATGTAGACCCTACTTCTCTACTTATCCCAACTTTGACATTTTAACATTACCGGACCACTTACGACAAATATTTACTTTTTACAACATTCCTATTGTACTTTGACTATTACCGTACTCTACATTATTGGCGGCGTCGTACTGGCAGCGCCGTTATCTTCTATCGGATGCTACTACTAATTATACTTAACAACATCCTATTCCTAATACATACATTAATGAAATAGAAATTACGGAGGAAAATTTTAGTGTCGACATCTTCCCCCTTCCTAGCTTCTACTCCGTCCTGGAGTAGATTCTTCTGGTGCTTGGAAAATATTCAACTTGTCGTGGTTGACCCATTTCGTAATGGGAGTGCCATCCAA
Source organism: Taxus wallichiana var. yunnanensis (assembly GCA_018340775.1). NCBI lineage: Eukaryota > Viridiplantae > Streptophyta > Pinopsida > Cupressales > Taxaceae > Taxus > Taxus wallichiana. Next base: position 726,589,305 of record CM031234.1, on the reverse strand, counting down.
TTCCTCCAGTCAGTACGTACCATTTTCATGCACAGCTGCTATTTTGTAGGGCCCCATCCATTTTGGAATAAATTTTCTCTATCTTCTTTTTTTGTATCTGGAATCATATACTAGAACCAAGTCATTCACATGAAATGGAGACCACCGGATCTTTTGATCAAAGTATTCCTTCTACTTCATTTTCTTCTTATAGCTTGTATCCTTAGCTATTTCCCTCATTTCCTCTAGCAAATGAAGATGTACCAACCTTTCTTTTACTGAATCACTTTCATCCATTCTTTCATTTTTCATTACTCTAACCATGGGAATATCAAACTCAATAGGAAGAACTGGATCAATGCCATAAGCCAACTGAAATGGGGAGTATCCTGTTGCTGATTTTGATGTTGCCCTATATGCCCACAATGCTGCATGAATCCTTTTATCCCATTTATGTACCTGCAAGGCTGCATCTTTTACTAGAATTTGACACAACACAAAATTTGTTCGTTCCACCTATCCATTTGTGTTTGGCTTGTATGTTGTTTCCTTCTGTGCTTAATAGAAAACTTATTGACTAGGGCTTCTACCACCTCATTAATGAAGTGGCTTCCTTGATCTATTATAATTTCTAATGGACAACCAAATCTGGTGACAATGTGTTCATATATGAACCTTGCCACTTCATCCATGGAAGTTGTTTTTAATGGCCTAGCTTCAACCCACTTGGTTAAATAATCTGTGGCAACTACAATATACTTATTTTGGCGTGAGGTAGTTGGAAGTGGACCTAAAATGTCTATTCCCCACTTTTCAAAGGGACCAAGTGGAAGAATAGGGCATAATGGAGTTGATGAAGTCTTATGGTTACCATGTGTTTGAAAAATATCACATGTCTTAAAATAATTATAACAATCTTTAAAAAGAGTGGGCTAGTGATAACCTACATCTAAGATCCTTCTTCTTGCTATAAGTTGTCAGAGAAGTGCCCTCCACATGTACCATTGTGGAATTATTCTAGTATTTCTTTCCCTTGATCACATCCAATTGCCCTCTCTTGATCTTGTCCATTAGGTCCTATTCAAAATAATACTCCATGTAGAATAGAATATGGATGACTAGCTTGAGTAATCTTTCTCTTAGTCTTTGCATTGGCACCATCAGGAAACTTGAATTCATTCAGATAATTCCAAATATCTATGTATTCACTAGGGATTGTGTCAAGGGATAACAATGCTACATCGGGGAAATCATCATCATCACAAGATGATCCTAAACCATCATAGGCTCGAGAGAGTGCATCTGCATTGACATGCTTCTTTCCTGGCCTATCTATAATATCAAATTCAAATTCTTGTAGCAAAATTATCCATCTTGCTATTCTCCCTGATGGGTTAGGCTTATTGACAATATATTTTAGAGCCTGATGATCTATTACAACTATAAATTTCTGCCCTAGCAAGTAATTTCTAAAATTCTTTACAGCAAAAATGATAGCTAGAGCCTCTTTTTCAATTACAGTATAATTTACCTCAGCACTGCTCATTTTTCTGCTCCCAAAGTAAATTAGATGTTCATTCCCATTTTCATCATTTTGGCTCAAAGTACTTCCTAGTGTTACATCTGAGGCATCAGTGTACACAATGAATGGCTTGCTCCAATCTGGATTCTTTAAAGCGGTGAAGACACCAGGGATTCCTTCAGTTGTCCAAAAGCTTCATGTGCCTTATTTCTGGTTCATAAGTAACATCCTTCTTCAAGAACTAGGTTAGTGGTCTGTGCAATCTTTGAGAAATTCTTGATGAACCTTCTATAGTAACCCACATGGCCTAAAAATGATCTCAACTTACTTCTATTCATAGGAAATGGTAAATCTTTGATTTTTGAAACTTTATCAGGATCAATACCAATACCATCTCTGGATACAACATGCCCTAACAAAACACCTTTAGAACATCCAAAGACAAACTTTGTAGGGTTTAATGAGGCTTGTGCTTCATCTAACCTTTGAAATGTTGTCTCCATTTGGTGCAGGTGGTCCAACTTTCTCCCATAGATGTAAAAATCATCCAGAAATACTCTGATGAAGGTCCTAATGTAGGGTTCGAACACCCTATTCATCAAACGCTGGAATGTTGCCGGAGCATTACACAACCCAAAAGGCATAACTCTATAAGAAAAAATTCCCCAAGGAGTGGTGAACGTGGTCTTTAGCTGATCTTTCTCTGCTATACGAACTTGGTTGTAGCGCTATATCCATCAGCAAAACTATAAACTCCTGGCTAGCTACTTCATCCAAGATCTGATCTGAAAATGGAAGAGGGTAATGATCCTTCTTTGTTGCCTTATTGAGCTTCCTGTAATCAACACAAATGCGTAGCTTCCCATTCTTTTTTATTGAGATCACAATGGGAGAAACCCACTCTGAATTCTCCAAACAAATATGAATCCTGCATCAAGCAACTTATCTATTTCTTCTTTTACAATCTTGGAAAAATTAGGATTCATTCTATATGGCATTTACTTTATGGGCTTAGCACCATCTACCAATTCAATAGAATGTTCTACCCAACTTACTTGATGGAGTTCCTTGTAATCAAAAGTGAATATGTGTATGTACCTTGAAAGAGTGGGAGGTAGGATTCCTTCTCACTTTCCATCACAGCATCACCAATCTTTATTTGTTGGAGACGATCATCAATTTCTTCTTCAGATAATTTTATGGGGTCACGAGTCGGTGTGACTAGAAGGATATCCATGACTGAAACATCAACCTCACTTTCTTCATCTTCAGTGTCCACTTCATTGGTACTAGAGTAATCAGAGGATGTCCAATCATTAGTTTCATCACTTGAATCCACAAGTTCTACCTTATGATGTTGAGGGATCACGTTTATCTTCACCCACTCTCTACCATGTCCAAGTGTCATGAAACCTTCATTCCAATAGTTTCTTGCATGAGCTCTCCTTAGCCATGGTCTTCCAAAGAACATTGGAGTGCCTTGCAATAGTACCATTTTCATCACACGAAAGTATACCACACATACCACACCCATAACAGATATTGCCACATTTGAAACTACACCTTACGGTTTAGTTTTTCCTTTATTTAATGACTTTAACATAAGTGTTGAAGGGCGATCAATTTTAAACCTAGCATATCCATTCTGAGACTCGGTCATTACATTAATTGCACTCCTCCATCAACTAAGACATCATGAATTGAAATACCATTACATAATACCTAGCTTGTGGAGCATAGGGATCCGCCTCTACCTCCAAAGCAGAGGACCTCAACCTCCTTCCTTCGTCGAGCATTGAGTCCACTTCGTAGCTCCCGCCTCTTCTCAGAAGACATAGCAAGAGTTGACCATATGTAATATTTGTAGGCCTTTTAGATAGATCTTCTAAGATGGAGTATGGTCCTTGCCCCTATGAAATCAGAAAATCCTGCACACCCAACTTTCTTCTCCTATGTTTCTTACTAGTTTCTCCTTTCATCTTCTTAGGATCATTTCCATCTTGATTATCTTTTTCTTTCTTTATTTTTGTTACAAACACATCTACTTCATTATTTATGCTCTTATCTACTACATCAAAAGAATTCATAGGTGCTTTTCCTTTATCATTATCTCCTTTACGGATGTAGAAGCTCTATCTGGACAATTATACTTATAATGACCATTTTTATAACAACCATAACATATAACTTCAAAAATATTTCTTTTTGGACCTCTATCTCCTCCCTAAGAACTAAATTATTTTCCTTGAAGAAGATTAATAGTTAATGATCCATCTTTTTAGAGATCTTCATACTCAATAGATGTACTAGGAGAAATATTTGTGATCACCGGGAGTGGTTGTGGATTCTAGACCAAAGGTGCTGGTGTAGGCTCTACTTTAGCAACAATTTCTTTGGGCTCCTCTTCCATGTTTTCTTCTTGCCTTATTACAATCTCCTTTGCTTGTTCAATGGTAGTTGGGTGGTCATACTTCACTCGTTGTCTGATCTCTAGCTTCATCCCAAGAATGAAGTGCTTACATAGGAGATTATCCATGCCGTTCATCAACCCATCCGCTAATCCTTCCTTCCGGATCTCGGGCATCGAGCTTCCTCCTTAGCTCACAGAACACGAGCATGATAATCCCTTATGTTCTCCTTCTCTCCTTGGGATAGCTTTGTGATCTCAATCATGAGATCTGCGAATATTTCTGTTGTTCACCAAATTCTTCAAGAAAACTTTCAATTAATAAATCCCATGAATTTTTCACATTTTCACCTAGTGTTTCAAACCACCTAAGTGTTGAACCATCCAAAAAGGTAGGAAAAATTCAGTCCATTGTTCCCTTCTTATGAGGCCATTACAAATACAAGATTTTTAAACTCTTGAATGAAAGAGGAAGCATCTTCATTAGATTGGGCTGAAAAAACAGGAATCTTCCCCATTTTCAAAAGTAACCACCATAAAATACCAACCCACAAGTACAATCAACAAGACTTATGTGCACAAATAATTGGAATCACTGTAATAGAAAGTGACTTTACACCTTTCTATAGTAAAATAGAAATGACCACGATAACTATGGTAAAACTTGACTTCTTTGTGGTAAAATTGACTTTCTTGTGGTAAATACTATTCACAAAAAGTGAAGTTCTTTGCGGTAAATACTATTCACGGTAAAAAGTGACTTTCTTGTGGTAAATACTATTCACACAAAAATGAATTTACCATGGTAACTACTATTCACAAGCAAAAATGACTTTACCATGGTAACTACTATGCACACAGTAAAAACAAGGTTACCCTCCAATTGATTTTTGACTAAGTGGGAATATCTCTCTAGAAAATCCACCAACGAGGAATGGTCCCGACAACGGAACCAAAATGTCATCACCAATCAAGCACTATGATAATTCTTCACTAGGAACTCCTCGTGCTATGATTAATTACTAATGCACATGGGATTTAGTTTTGGTGGATGTAATCTGGAAACAAAGCAACAAACGTAACACAAGAATACCATCGACTATGATAAGACGGAATGATGAAAAATCTGAAATATCAAAGTAAATTATAATATTAACATGAAATTGTTACAATCTCACCCATGAGGTACTTCAAGTGTTATTGACTTCACTTGCCTTCCACCAATACTATGGAAGAAACTTTACAATTACACCTCTTAATGGCTTCTTCAACACACCTTTAAACTGATGGCTTCCTTTACACACTTCATACAATATTTCTCACTACTTCTTTCTATGCTAAATGAGGGGGGTGGCCTCTTTATTTATAGAACTTCCAGGCTTATCCATCTTATCTCTAAGATAGGATAAGAAATCCCACTGACGAATCATATCCCATACCTTAACTCTTATACGTACATGTAAGCTTATCTCTTAAGATAAGATAAACCTTATCATTTCACATAGGTTCCACATTTTTAGACTTTTACAAATAAAATACACAAAATATTTATGACCTCACTCCTTGTCCTTATTACCAATATAATATTTCTAATTCCTAATCATGTAGACCCTACTTCTCTACTTATCCCAACTTTGACATTTTAACATTACCGGACCACTTACGACAAATATTTACTTTTTACAATATTCCTATTGTACTTTGGTATTACCGTACTCTACATTATTGGTGGCGTAAATCGCGCTTGCGTTATCTTCTATCGGATGCTACTACTAATTATACATAACAACATCCCATTCCTAATACATACATTAATGAAATAGAAATTACGGAGGAAAATTTTAGTGTCGAAAATATCTTCCAAGTTTTTGTTCCACACTGCAATGATGTTTGGCATAGTACATTTTACCAGTACCATCGAGGATCCTAGGGAATATACTTTCACTTTACAAACATTCTACACGCTTCATGTTTTGTTCTTTACATTGTTCATTATTTCTCATTATAACTTACTCTACATTTTTGCAGATTTAGACATGTGTTGACATAGTATTTATCTTTCTAACAAGATAACAGGTGCTTTATGTGTAGAATTTTTGTTAAAGGAATATATACAACCATGGCTATTTTTCACATTTTTCTTGTTATTGTTTGTTATTATATGCTATTATTTATGGGATATGCCCTATGTCTTATGTGCTCATTGTATGCTTTTGGACAATTTGGCTATTAGTGTCTTGTGACATTATGAGAGATGTCCCATATTTAAAACCCTCTTTTCATGGTCTATGTTATGTACACACTTGATTGTTAAATTGTATTTTTTTACATGCTAGCTAGTTTCACTACTAATTTGCATATTCCTTGGTCTCTACCATGGAAATTCCTTACAACTTATAGGTATCAACATTAGATCACAATCATGTCCTCACCTTTGGGCTGCATTATCCTTCTATCATAGGATGCACACCAAGTGAGGGAAAATACATTTGGTGAATAAATCACCCATATAAAATCTTATAGCTATAGTTGATTAATAGAGTAAATAAATAACACATGCATATAGTCACATAATAGTCCATAATAAGACTTTGACTACACACACTAGATAAACACTAGCACCTAAGTACTCTAATCCTCCTAGGCATTAATGACACAGGTAGGTAACACAATCAGTTTATTAGTACATCATAGTATTCAATAGTTCAAATATAATTTCTATAGTAACTATTATCTATCAAAAGTACACCTCATAGAGAGATGACTGCAGAGGTTCTAAGCTTACTCGGATCTCTCTCTTTTGTATATATAATGGAAACACCTCAGGTCTATGGGTATACCTATTCTAAGGTGAGTCTATGGTACCAAAGTCAGTTATTTCTTGATGTATCCTAAACTAAGTTTTTTGGGTTTTGGGGTAAAATATGATTGTAAATGAATTGAAAACTGGGGTGATACACCAATCTTGTTAAAGGATTTGAATGAGTACATGCACAAATATTTGAGAATGAATTTATGGTGAACAAACCAATAGTTTTCAGTAAAATATTAAGGAAAAACACTTGATGTATTGAGGGAATGATTCACAACAATATTGTTAAGATAAACATGCACACTAATATTATGTAGAAATAACTAAATTTGTAGCAAGGTAAGATGATCAATCAGGGAATTTAACATTCACAAGAAATAATAAAGTATACACGACACTACAAATAATTGGAAAGGCAGAAATCAACTCTCATTCAAAGGGAAAAGCTGGAAAATCTTCTTGACATTCTATGTCCAAAAATCCTCCTATGTTCCTTGTAATTACACACAATATATAGCAATTTTATTCATCCCACCCCTTCCTAAAAATAGACTAAAATTTGTACTCACCCATGCATCCTATTTTTATCCTTTATCATGAATAAATAAAGGAATAAAAATAAACATGGTAATACAATGAGGCATTAATAACCTTGGTTAAAAATTACAACTCAATCAAATTGCAGTTGACTATTCTATTTTTAACAAGGTTGGATGAATAACTTAGCTAATAATAAGCTTTGCTTGATGAGTAAGTTTTCTCCAATGCATGCAATCTTTTTCTTCTAGTTGATGATGTGACATCTGTAACTTGACCCACTTGCTATGATAAATTTAGCACTTTAATCTTGCCCCTTAGATGCATATGCAAGAATGAATCTCTATGTGTGAGTAAAATAATTTCTTTATTTGCAATACTTTGCAAAAATAATTCACCCATGCATTCATCCTGATGGGGACCACCTTTGGTTACGATGTTGAAATATGTTTGTCCTCTTGTGATTACATGTAAAATTCAACCTTGTACACATATTGCTATTGTTTTCCTTCTAAACTTCCCATTGTGGGGACCACTGTGATGTGCACACTTTTTCTTCATTACGGTTTTACCTACTTTTGAATAATCATTGGATGATAAAAAGTCTTCATTCTTTCAATTGGTCAGAAAACCTAGTTTTTTAATGGCATAGTTTGATTGTTTTTTATGAAAGACCCATAGAAAATAACATAAGGTTTACCTTTTTCTTGTTGGTACATAGACTATGGTTTTCAATTTTATTCAACCTTTTGATCATAGGTAATATAAGGTAAAGCTCACCCTTTTTGCTAATCATTTTGGTTGGCTTGTATATTTTAGACCTTTGATAGGTCAAAGCATATGATAAGGAAATGATATGGTTTGCCCCTTTTGAATGATGATTCGACCATTCCCATGAATTTTGGTGACAATTAGATGCACTTGGGTTAAGTTACATTATAACCCTAGATTTGCATTGATAATTTAAATTGAACTTTGGCCATTGATTCTGGTACTTACCTCATCTCTGATCATTGATCTCAAGATCCATGATTAGGGTTTGCACTTTGTAATAAATATGGTCGGTGATCCCTAAGCCATTGATATTGTACATCTTGATTTGCACCATTGATCGTGACCCTGGTTAGTTTAGGGTTTTATGGAAAGTTAACATGATGGTTTTTTTCTACCGTGGTCAAGTTTCATTAACTCACTAAGAGTTGTTACGGTAGAAAAATGTTGAGAACCCCATCATTTTTGCATTATCACTTAAGCTCTCTGAGCTAGTAGCAAAGCTATGTCAAAATGTTTCTAGAATGGCCATTTGAGGTTTTGATGCTTAGTATTTCTTTCTCATAGTTGAGTCATTTATGGGGAATGAAGCTTTCTACCGAGTTCAAGCTCTATGTGTAAGCTTTGTGATATATTTGTATTAAAAGTGGTTCTCGGGAAATTCTTATGGAAACTTGATCTTTACAAGCCATTGTTGATGGGTTTTCTCTACTTGGCCATCGTCGTCGTGAGGAAATTTGTTCTCTCCTGTAAAATGCTTGTCAAAATGAACCGGTAAGATTTTTGAGCTCTCTGTGGCTTCCTCCAAGGATCATGTTGTTTGAGAAAATTGGTGAGTAAATGCAAAAGTTTGAGCTTCGTTATTTCTCTATTTATGCTGAAAAAACTTCACACAACTTAGTTTGAGGCTTTGATCCTATTGCTTATTTGTGCTTTGAGATTTTTTTTTTTTACTATTTCCATGATCTTTGTACCATCTTTTCGTTATTTGAAGATTTGGGTTTTGATAATATTGCTCATATTTTATTAGATTTGAGCTCTTCCCCATTTTTAAAAGCGGGTTCCATGAGTTGGATATCTCTTAGAAAATTGGGCAACCCCCGGACTATCCTTTTATTTGTGGTGGATGAAAATATGGTTTTTCCTTGTTTTATCCAAGTTGCATCGAGTCATTCATGGCCATTACCTAAACTCTTGGCCATCATTTTATTTTGGGCTTCGATCCTAGTTCATTTATTTATCCTATTTCATTATTCTAGCTCTTCTAAACCATGTGTGTTCGGCCATGGAAACTTTGAATGCCACTTCGTTGTGGGTTTACCATAGCTAACTCTTTTTGAGATTTGACTTGTGTAATGTAGAGCTTGATTTGTGTGAATCTCCATCTAGGTATCTTTATCGATGGGGTTTCAACATTTCTATTACTTTGAGCGATCATTTACCTACTCTAGCATCATGAATGATGTAAGAAAACTCAGTATGAATGCCTAGATATTAATGGAGATTTGCTTAGATGTAGCACCTTTAATGTATTTTTTTATTGAGCTCCTTTTTCACGGCTTATCATTTCACAACCTGGGATTTTGACATAAATTGTGCTCTAGTTCGAATAGATATCTACATGCATGATTTTGCTTTAACTTAATCCCTTCTAAAACTTTGTACCTAAAACCATTGGCGTGCTTGGAGTTATTACTTTATATTCGAGAAACTCGTACTTATGTTGATTCATGTCATTTCTTATGGTTATTCACCATTGGAATCAAATCGGGAGCTTGAAGCTTTGGTGGGATTTTGTTTGAAAATGTTTATTTGTTATAGTTTGATTTTTTTGGCACTCATTTCTTTCATTCTGATGGCTAGCCTTTTATCTTTGAATTGGGAGTTAGAAAATCTTGAAGTTGAAGCTGGTTATTTCCATTACATTCTTATGTAGCCTATGAATATACTTGGTTTTGAATTTCACTTTGGTCCATAAACATTTCACGTTTTGGATAAAATAACTTAGAACATATGTATTTATTCACTATGTTCATCTGTTTTTTAGCATATTTATGCATTCCTTAGTAGATTTTGTTCATTTCTGTTCCATCTCTCGTTGTATTCCGGTTGATATATTATTGTGATAACTTTCCTACTTGAATCATTATATCAGTACCTCGATTCATTTATAAGAAATATACTTGAATTCCATTAAGAATGGTATGAATGTACCTATAATGTTCCTCATATGAAACATGTTGATTTCAATTTAATAATGAATTTTGATGCTGGAAATTACATCTTTATGTAATGAGTTCATAAACTGAATTTCCTTGTTACATAACCTATATTTGATTGATTATTACAGTATGAAACCTTGTGACTTTTCTTCTTATATGAGATCTTCTATTTTTTATGGATAATCATTCCTTCTCCATTTCTGCAAAAATGGCTATGATGGAACTTAATTTGGGATGTTGGTAACTCCACTATTTTCTGAAAAGTATTTGGTTTATAACATGAATTTGGGAATTTATTAACAGAAGAGAAACTATATTGTAACTGAATTGAAAACTCCTATTGTTAGTGTATGGATGTTCTCTGTGTTTTTGGAGCAGTGACTATCTTTGACTATGTACCCATTTCTACCTTGGTGACTATCTATAACTATTTTCTTAGAGCTTTGTGATTCATTTTAGGTTGCATTCATGGTCTGTTTCTATAGTGTAATAAATCATTTCTAGCTCGAAATAGCATCTTGTTGTAGACTGTTCAACAATTTTTTTTTTGCCTCTTGAAAGCCTATAGACCTTTTCCATAATTATTGAAAGTATTTCCTATATATGTTGCATCATTGCTTTTATCTTTAATATAAACAACACAAATATTACGCATTATAATTTAAGAGCGTTTCTTCAATGTGGTCCTATCACTTTTGTATCGAAAATACATGAAACTTGTAATTTTAAAAGTTTAAAATTAATCATAGTTGACACTGCATTATACTTGTGATCCATTAATTTCTATTTTTAAATATGTGCCTTGGTTGAATGATTCCTAGCTCAATTTCTTTACATCTATTTCTAGACAATTGTATGTTCAAAACCATCGATGATGGACAATGATTCCTTTGATAGTTGGTCATCGTAAATTTACTTCTCAATCCTAAAGATGAAATTTTCTTATTCCTGGAAGACTATCCCTACTTAAGTTGGAACAATTTTAGTTCTTGAACTAAAACATAATGATATGCATAGCTGAAAGTGTTCTTTGTTCATTCTATAAGCATTGTCTAGTTGCAACTGTATGATGGGAAGAACTTATTTAAAGCTTGATGCTTGAATATTTCTTAAAATTATTGCTCTCATGAAGTGATTTGCATCCGTTTTCATTCCTTGTACATTTTAAGCTCTGTATAGCACCTTCACCTTGACAATGCATTTCAAAATATGAGAGATTGTATCTTGTGTTTTCTATAGCTGATATCAATTTGTTCTTCTGATATCTGAAACTATTGATGTATCTACATGATAACCATTGCTACTTTTATATATATTATTCTTCTTGCAAATTGTGTCTAGTATAATATATGATCCATTACTACTTGGAATTAGTTAGCTTGATTTTGATAAAATCGATATCGAGAATGGATTACTTGGAACTCTATATTCTTTTCCTAACCTCTAGAATGAGAACCACGAGGCTTGATCTTTATTGAATATTGGCATTTTTTGAATGTATTCCATTTTTATAATATAAACTTGAATTTCTATTTGGATTAGTTTACGGTTTTAATTGCAACATATAATAAATAAATGTACTTTTCGATATTCAATAAACACAACAATAGTTTGTGTTTATTTCCTTCTTCTTACGTGTACCTACACATATAGATAAGCTAGTTAGAAAATATTAGGCTTTTGGCCTCTCTCATGTTCCATAGTTTTCTTATTTTCTATTTCTTCTATGAAATGATTCTGGGAATCATATAAACGATGTAGAATACTACTCTTGTCAATTTTGTATCTATCTCTAATGTATCTTATGATTGTAACTCATACCTCATGATGTCAGGAGATCCATTTGCAAGAAATTAGATATAGGGAATATGGATTAACCTTAAGCTCTGTTGTGACAGTCCTTCCTTTTTGTTTTTTATGTACAATGCCAAAGTGGATAGAGAGGATGAAGATGAAGTAAAGTTGGAGCTAGAAATTGAGAAATGGAGGCAAAAGAAACTCAAGGAAATGATGGGTTTTTCATCCTCCTTTACTTACTTCAAAGTAGTTATGAATTGCTTTTGAGTTACATCTAATGGCTTGTGTGAAAAAAATTTCAATCCTTTTTCAATAAAATATCAAATTTTGGAACTGATTTGTGTACTTCTTTCTGCATTTCAGTTTTATGTATGGATTGTATATCGAAGTAAACAACTCAATAACATAATTGGATGTATTTAATCATGAAGGAATGAACTTTAAAATACACTGCAACTTTAATAATGAACTCCTAATTACTATAATCTGCAACTCTTTCTGTTGTTCCAAAAATTAACACTCCACTTATTATGTAATTCTGGTCTTCATCAAGCTAATACATCTATCCTTAGGGCTTTTTGTTCTCTTGCTAAAGATAAACATTGAATTATAGACTATGTGGTTTGTTACTTTTGTATCAACATACATAACTATAAATTACATGTAACCATCAATTGCTGCAACTGAAAAATGCATTCCCATAGTTAGGTTTATTTCACTAATTCCATTCATTAAACAAATTTTTAGTTTCCCATTTTTGCACAAGTGCAAAAATTTTCAAATTTTCTAGCTATCCTATAGGAAAGATTCTGCATAGCTTGTAGACTAGTGCCTTGCTCTTTCCATTAGGCAAGGTGTTTAAAGCATATAACCAAAACTACCTTTTTGAATGTCTTACCCTTCAGAAAAAAACTAGTTGGGAAAGGATAAGCTAAAGTAGATCACCTCCACAAATGCACTTATTTAATTGAAAAACATTGCAATGTGCATGAAGCACTTATTGAAAGGAAATCCTACTTTAAAAAACACTATAGGATTTTAGATAATAGTGTTTAAGAAACATATCATTAACGGGAATGGAAGTTCTTCTCCATTCAACCTTCAAAGTTGAAATGCATTGTGTTCTTTGCAAGCTGAATTCATACAAGGACCACTCTAGATTTTATCGAACTTTGTTTGGTTTCCTGGCTTTTCATGACCATCATCCCACTTTAACTCAATGTCTCCTTCATTGAAGACTCTGAACTTAGCCTTCTTACGAAAATTTTTCTTCATCTGTTTTGGATTCTTTTCCATGTTTAGATGAGATTAATCTCTCTCATCTTGTAACTCCATTAACTCTACATAACGAACCTACAATGGTTCATTTTCAAGTAATTCCATATGATGTAGAAAATATAATGCAGAAACTCAACTGAGATGGGAATTCTTGCCTCTCTTCCATAAACAAGCTTGTATGGTGAATTGCCAACTGATCTTTTAGGATTCACTCTATTAGCCTAAAGTGTTGAATTCAACATTAGATGCCAAGATCTTTGGTTATCGAAAGTGTTCTTATGATGATCCTTAAAATATTCTTGTTATTACTTTTATCTCACCCATTATCTTGTGGGTAATAATTAGATGACGTACTTAAATAAATTCTATGCTTAATAGCTCAATCTATTACCTTTGCACCAAGAAATGCTAATGCATTATCTGAAATGATAGTTCTTTGGAACATAAAATTTGTAAACTATACCTTCATAAAAGGATAGTATTGAAGTCTCATTAGCTTCTTTCAAATCTATTACTTCTTTCCATCGTGTAAATTAATGTAGTAGTATAAATCCATTTGTATCCTTGTGATGAAGGTGGATTTATCATACCAATAAATTCAAGATGCCACTACATGAATGGCTGATCCAATGGAAATAGGTTGTAGGGGAAGCGAAGCTAAATGTTCTTTTCCAACAAAGAAAGCACATTTCTTACACTTTCTCATCCATTCAAAATAATCTTTAAATATGATGGGAAAATAGTAACCAACTTTCATAATTTTTAAAGCTGTAGTATGTGCTGAAAATTGACCTCTTGTAGGTCCTTCATGGAATTCAGATAATAATTTTTGAATTCTATCATAATCAACACATTGTAGCAAGATTCTATTTATATCTCTCTTAAATAACATGCCATCAATGAAAATATAAGGTACATCTTGTAACCTAAAATACCTTCATTTTTTCTTGTCCATACCTTCTAGATAAGTACCATGTTGTAGATAGTTAACTAAATCAGTCATCCACCTTGATTCTTGAACTTCTTGACTGATTTTGGGTTGTTGATTTTCTTGTTGCACCATGTTATCTAACTATTGATATGTAACTTCAGCATGTTGTTCTTGATCTTCTGATTCTGTTGCCTGATGTTTTTCCATATCAATAATTAGATGCTCACACAAACCTTTACCTTGAACTATTTTTGTAACATAGATATCAACATCATATTCCATAAATTTTGTAATCTAGCCTGCTCTCTTCTCATTCAGCTCTTTGTTCAACAAGAATGCTTTCACACTTGGATGAGAAACTAAAACATGTATCTTGTTATTGGAAAGCATGTACTTGAATTATTTCAATCCTCTAACTATTGAAAGTACCTATTTTTCAAGAAAGGTGTACCTTGTCTTGTAGTCATGTAGACTTTGTCCAAATAAAACAATGGGTTGCTCGATATTTTCTGCATTAATCTAAGTTAAAATAGCTGAAATAGTCTCAGCTCCCGCAAGTGCATACATTGTAAAATCTTTATAAAAATTTATATTTGCAAGAGTAGGAGCCCATGAAATGGCTTTTTTAATTTCTTCGAAACCTTTTCTCTATTGTTGGTCAAGAGAAAGTCTTCTCTTTCTTTAACATTGTTGTTAAAGGTTTGACTAATGCTACAAAATCTGGAACAAATCTTCTAACAAAGTTGATTTTCTGAGAAAAATCTGCAATGATTTCTTATGATGAGGTAAGGATAATTATGAAATAGCTTCAATTCTAAAAGGATCAATAGCTAAACCTTGTTTAGAGACAATATGACCAAGCAATTTACCCTGATGAACTGAAAAAATAGACTTTTTGGGGTTCAAGGATATGCATTGTCTACAAAGCTAAGAAGTTTTCCTTAAATGCATTAGATGTTCATAATTTTTTAGAAAAAATGATGACATCATCTAAGTAAACCAATATGCATTTATTTAATAAATTGTGAAAAGCCATATCCATTGCATGTTGAAATGTTGCACCTTTGGTATTTGAAAAGATAGGAAGACATTACTTTATAAGTATAAGCTTTGCCCATTTAGTGGTCAAGGTTGTCTTATATCTATCTTTCTCATGTATAAGGATCTGAATGTATCCACTATAACCATCTAAAAGATATAATCTATCTAAACCAGAAATTATTCTCAAAATCTGATCCATATTTGGTAGTGGATAATGATATTTTAATGAAGCTTTATTGAGGTCCCTCAAATCCACACATAGCCTAATTTATTCATTATTTTTCTGAACATGAGCAAGATTAGCTACCCAACTTGAATTCTTAACTAGAAAATAATACCTCATTTGATTAACTTGGATAATTCTTTTCTCATAAATGGCTCAATTTTCATATTTATAGGCCTTTTCTTCTATCTAAGCTGTCTTAGAATTTGGTTGTAACTCTATTGTATGATGAGCTAAAATTGGATTGAAACCTCTCGATTCTTGGTATTTCTAGGCAAAAACATCTCTGAATTCTTTACATAATTTGATAAATGATTTTTTTTCAGCTAAAGAGCATAACTTTCCAATAAGTAACTTATTTTCATCATCCACCAAGATTTCTTCATTTTTATCTGTGTGAGTTTAAATCTCACCTTTGTCTTTTCTTAACCGATCATAGAATTGAAAATGTCTTCTAGAGTGAACAATCATTGAGGCAAACTGTTTGTTTTTAACTGAATAGTCTAATCACCATAGAATTGTTGCATTTTTTCCTTATTTACCACAAAAAGTGAGCTTCTTGCTACAAAAATTTACAAATTTGTTTATCATCTATGAAAACTTGCCAATTCTCTCCATTTTCAGCACCTTTGAAGGTCTTATAATTAATTTAATATGTGGTTGTACCTTTTTGTTTTCAACTGTTCTAGTACATCAAAGCTTTTTTTGCCAAGTATGTTTGCATGTTTATTTTCAGCTCTTAGGACAGATAGAATGTTAATAACATCAAAATCATTTATTGAGTCTAAAACTCTATGTTTGTAAGACTTGATGATGAATAATTACACACATTAAAGTTTTTCACTTGATTAATAACTAATTCGAGAATCTCGAGAAAACTTGTAAAGTTTTGATACCTCTCTTTTATCCCATTGCAAGCCATGAATTAACGTTGTTTATTCAACTTCATTATAAGTACAAGAAACTACAAACTTAAAGCTGAAAATTATCTTTTATTTGAAGGGGAAGTAAGCATTAAACCCACACCTTGTTGTTTCTTATTTTTGGCTCCATCGAAGTGAAGCTTTCATAGCCCTTTTGTTGCTTCTTCTAATTTAGACAACAAGGGAATTGGTGTATTTTCTTCATGCAAGTAATAAACACCGAACAAATATTCTCCCAATTCTCTAAAAGGGTCATAAGCATGTTCTTCTTGAGTATTTTCATACCATGAAAAAATTAGAAACACCATCAAGTGTGGAAACATGAGTTGTAACATCGAAATTAGACTGATCTAAAATTGAGTAATTTGTTACAACATTTAAAGGATGAGGCTCAATATGAAATCCAGCTAGAGGCTTTGAATTTACTGTAACCTTAGTTCCATATTATGTAGTAAATAAAAAAAATGACTAATCGAAGAAAGATAAACTCCTATTTTTGTTGTAAAATATCATGATAAACATAAGGAAAATAATGAGGCAAATCTACAATAGTCACATCTTGAAGAATTGTAACGTTGGGACAAGCATGTAAAGGTACTTCCATGTTTTTGATAATACCAATTATATTAGGTTTTTTCCCATCTAGTTATAACACGCTTTTCTCTTTAGGGTCATACTACAAGCCCAAATTTTCCATAATTTATTTTGGCATAGTTGTCTGCTACTTGCACCACTATCAACCATGCGATTATAAACTAAACGATCTCCAATAATAATATATAAATAAAATATTGGTGGCTTCCTTATATCATGAGACCTTAATACTTTTTGAACCATCCATATAACTTCTTTAATCCGGTCATGTTCCATTATTCCAATGACCACGTCTTCTTTTTGTACTTCCTTTTTTCTAGTTTCGAAGAAATCTACATCTTAACAAGTTCATGAGAAAGTAACTCATGTTGTCCTTGAATACTTAGAGCATCCCACATTGAGATATTACCATTATGATTTTTCATTACGTCAACAATGTTAAAAGAAGCAATAGTTTCTAAAATTGATTTTATTATTATAGTAGAGGATTTGGCAAAAATTACTTTGCTTCTTGGTGGTCTTGATATCGAGGTATAAACAATCTTCTTGGATCGGAGTTATAACTATTTTTGCTATTTTTGACCAACCGAAACACTGATTTTTTTAATAGTAGTGTTTGTTATACAATTTTTCCCTCAAGTAAAATTGATCAAACAAGATCTTACAAAGGAGAAATGGAGAGGTTGGTTTAGTCGTGTGAGCTCACCTTTGATCCCAAAAATCAAGTTGTGGGTAGGCTCGACAACGCGAAGTAAGGTTGCAAAATGAGTGGCCAAATAATGTTAAAGAAGATCAGAGTTCAAGAGGAAGAAGATGGAGAAAGGCTCAAAGTTTTCAGACTTCATTTTTGGGGATCCTGGGGAAGTGGATGGTTAAAAAAATGAAGAAAGCTAACTTGGTAAGTCATAATCAAGTCTAGAATGATTTAACTCGAAGAAAAGAAATAGACTCACGAAGGAGCCACATGTCAACTCGATGTAATTCCAAAATTGAAAGGGAAATAAAAAGGAATTGATGAAGCCTCCACGTGCCTCATCGGTGCAACTTCAAAGGTAAAATCCAAAGGCAGGTCCCCAAACAAGTGCAATCCTTACACATGGTCAGAGCCCGAAAAGGTAGAA
Organism: Taxus wallichiana var. yunnanensis; assembly: GCA_018340775.1. NCBI lineage: Eukaryota > Viridiplantae > Streptophyta > Pinopsida > Cupressales > Taxaceae > Taxus > Taxus wallichiana. Next base: position 726,571,147 of record CM031234.1, on the reverse strand, counting down.
CCAAGCTGTTGAAAAGTCTAAGAGCCAGTAGAAGCCTCCACATGCCTCATCGGTGCAACTTCAAAGGTGCAACAAAAGTGGGGACCCCAAATGATTGCAGGCCCTCCACATGGTGAGCCGAGAAAGGAAAAACTAGTCGTTTAAAAGTCTAAGAGCTAGGTAGAAGCCTCCACGTTCCTTGTCAGTGTAACTTAAAATGTATGAAATAAGTGGGGACCCCAAATGAGTGTAGACCCTCCATGTGGTAAGATCCCAAGAAAGAAATAATCAATGTTACATTGAAAAGTCTAAAATCTAGCGGAAGCCTCCACGTGCCTTGTTAGCGTAAAACCTCAAAGCTAAAATCCAAAGGCAAGTCCCCAAACGTGCGCTGGCCCTCTATGTGTCTAGGGTCTAACATAATTGCTCCTAAATAGAAGGGACTTAGCCAAAACACAAATAAAGTAGAGCAGGATTGTGGATGGTGCCAAGTGTTAGCACATCACATTCCTAGGACCCCAAAAGGAAGCAAAATCTTAAGAATGTGTGGGGATTATATGTGGATCTTACAAGGATAGACTCCAAACCCAAAACAATTTGGAAAAAAACTACGGAAGATCAATTCAATGAAAGATTAATCATGAAGCCCACCAAAATTTTTAAATAAATTCTACCATTTTAAGGTTTCTAGGCTTCTCACCTACCACCATAATGAGGTGAATTCAATGCTCTTTTGGGTTGGTTGAAGCATGATTCAAATTATTCTCTCCTTTCTCTCTCATTCTTCTTATATATTTTAAGGAGGGGCATTTTTCTAAGGGTTGGAAAAAAATTTTTACATCCTCCCTTCTTCTCTTTCTGAAAGTGGATTTGTGGAGCTCGAACCTCCCATTCAAACTATAAATGCAATCTTGCCTCTTGGCCATTGTAATGGACTATATCAAATCTTTGGAGCAATAGTATAAGTTTGTGGATGATTTCAACCCTCTCTTATGTTCATTGTATCTTCCTGATCTCTCATTACAATCTTGGTTATTTGTGCATGATGGTTGTATTACATTTTTGATGGTTTGTGTTTAATGGCAAAGTAGGTGTTCAACATTCCTTTGGTGCATCACCCTTGTTAGTTTAGGTTTTATTTGTTGCATCTCCTTAACCATGTCTCCTTGGAAAGTTAGAGTAGTTTTTAGAGTAGATCCTCTCTAGTATGAATGTGTGCACCTGAACATAGGAATAGGAACCGACATTCATCTAGAGAGCTCTCTTGATTCACTGACATCCCAAACTTTGGGAGAAGCTCTATGTTATGCAATCACACTTAGAGTCTCAACCCATCAAGTTGCAAACATTCACGGGTGATGTGATTACACATAAATAATTTTGGCATGATTGGTGGGACAAAGAGGTCATTCCAAAATATTTAAAGGCATTTTCAAGAAGTTTAGACTTAGAAATTGCAAGTTCTCCAATTCTTGACTTTTCGCCTCTCATAATGAACTCCAAAATCGATGTTCAAGGGCTTAAATTTCTCAGAACATGTCCAAATTTTTCCAGTTGATAGATCTAAGCCTAATCTTCAAAAGGTTTTTTTATTTTTGGAAGTTTTGATTTTTAAAGTTTCCGAGTTTTTCTTTTTTTTTGGAAGTCTTGCATTTTTAGCTTTTGGGACTATCATTCCAAATCAATTTTCAACCTCCAGAATATCAAATATAGAGGTCCTTTAAAGGTTTTCACTTTTATTCTGTCAAGTTTGGTGTGTAACTTGTCAAATTGTATCCTTTAGAGGTTCATTTCCAAACACTTCTAGTGACTCCAAAGGGATAGATTTCAATGGTGTAACAACACGGGTTGCCCAAGTATGAGAGAAGAATTCATACTAGGTCTTATACTCAAAAGGATGGATTTTTTTACCTACAATTAGCACCGGGTAGAGGAAGGAGAGGAAGAAGACTAAAATATCACCATCTCTACCTAATAGACCTTTCCTTCAATCAATGAGAGTTCTCTAACCAATCAGGATGTTGCAACCCGATCCATATGTCAAATTCACAGGCAGTAGTCCACTTTCCCTAAATGCTCAGAATCTAGTTCTAATTGAGGCATTAAAGAATGTCCCATATTTCAATGGAGAGAACTAGACAACTCCGATTGACCACATACAAGACATTGCAAATATCTATGTAATTCATGAAATCGCTGAAATGGATATTGCAGTGAAGTTGTTAGATTCATATTTTAAAGGTAAAGCTTTGTAATGGTTTAGGAGTCTCACAGTAGGGTCTTTCTAGAATTGGGATCATTTATGCACAACCCTCCAAAATCAATTTGGGAAAAAGGAGATAATCTATCTTTATTGGAACAATTGACAACTATTAAGAGGGCTCCTAATGAGTAGTTGACCAATTTCAATTTTTGTTTGCAACGACATGGGATAGGATTCCCATAGATGTTAGACCAACTACCGAAGGAGCATTTCTTTACTTCTTGACAACTATAAACTAAGATTTTGCAATGGTGATCTAATCAATGGGAGGCATAACTTTACTTGTAACCTATAATAATGCTATTAGAGCAGAAAAATACTTGATTTAAGTTGGTAAGATAGCACCAAGGCCACCAATTCCTCTCTATCCAGACATGGGAGCTCCTACAACTAGTCAAACACTAGAATTGAATCCCATTCCAACCCCTAGAAATCAAATAAATAGTGAGGCTTCTACTACTTCAAGCACTTTAAATGAATTGCAGGTGGTTATGAATCAACTACAAAACCTAGGAAATGAGCTAGTGACTATTTAAGGGAAAGCAAGATTAGAGTTCTAGACCATATTAACCTCCAAATAAATATCAAGCTAGGCCCCATATCAGCAAAATAGACCACCAAATCAGGCCGGAAATGAAAACCAGATAAAGGAACAACCCCAATCTTCAAGAACATTTCAACCATATGATCCAAATGTGGCTTCAACATCAAGAGCCTTGGTTCCAACACAAAACAACATGGCACAAGAGTACGACTAGTGTTACCCTTGCAATCTACCTCACAATCAATCAATGTGTTTCAATGGTGCACTAAACCAGGCCTTGATGGTACAGACCATTGGTGTGTCCCAAGAACCAAGTCAAGAAGGAAATTGATAGCACAAAACTCCACAAGAGGCACCTCCAACAGAAACCACATTGGTCAATTGGCACACAAAAGACTTCTGTGGAGTTAATCAACCTCCTTTTCAAGGTGTAGTTGCTAACACATGGTCAAAGAAGAGGAACATAGAGGAGGGAAAATTGTCTAATCCAGTTGTTTCTCATCCCACTCCTACACAACAAGGAGTTAATAGACCAAATGCAGCCCCGAATGTGCAAAATCAGCCTAAGGAACCCGTTGCAGTAACACATGTGCCTGTTCAAGCACCAGAAAAGGTCACACCAAGTAAGGGGAAACAAAAGGATAATTCATCCCCCTTCAACATTATTGATCAGATGAAGAAAACACATGTGAACATTTCCATGTGGGAGTCACTGGCAATCCTAGGACAACAATATTTGTTGCAAGATGCAATGGCCAATTGGTCTACCCCAAATGGATCAAACCAAGGACATGAGAAAGTTCTCACTAATGCAGTGAAATAAGGTGGTGGTCAAACAAGAAAAAATTGAATCCTCCACCATTCTATGTGTCATTGATTATTACGAACCACTTGGAACATAACTACATAATATATTTTGGTGCAAGTAGCTCAGTAATGCATAAACAAATAGCATATCAATTGGGTCTAAAGTATGAGCCAATGATAAAAGGAATAGTGCAATTGGATGAAATAGTAGTAGGAATGGTTGGGTTCATCAAGGGTTTAAGCCTAACACTACATGCTTGTCCAAATGTTAGAGTCTTGCAAGATGTGTCTGTAATTGACCTCTCACAACTCTTTGCACTATGTTTATAAAGAGACTTCACTGCCAAAATTGGTGGATATATATCAGTAGATTGGTCACACATGCTATTCAGAACAAGGTATGGAACCAAGGCAACCATGGAGTCAATACTAATTGAAAAATTTCACATTACGCCCCATGTGCCAAGTCCTATCAATGCATATTGCTCAGCCTTTGACCAAGAGGAGTGTTAAAATGATCTATAAATGGGTCCTAGGGTTAGGGGTATTCCAAATTTTACTCTGGATGAATGGGAAAACAAAAGGCATGCATTTGACCCATTTAAGGAAATGGAATAATTTGAACTAGGTGTATATTGTGTACATGAAGAAAATTCATCCATTCCTGAAATCATCAAGATAGAAAATAAGGATGACAATGAAATATAGAAATTATTTTTCAACAGTTCAAGGATCAAACAAGTTGTTGGAGGAGGTACATTGTTAGTTTCACCACAAAATATCAAGTATTATTTAGCGTTTCATTTCCAGTTTCTTGTTCAAACAACACACTGAATATGAGGCCTTGATTCATGGACTTCATTGGGCTAGGAAAAGAGGCATAAAGAATTTACAAGTATTTGGTGATAGTGAGCTAATTATCAATCAAGTCAGAGGACAACATGCTACAAAGAATGACTTACTCAAGAGCTACAAAAGCGGGATCGGGACCTCATTGAGGATTTCAAAGCTTTCAACATTGTGTCCATACCCAAGAAGAAGAATGAAGCTGCAGATAGGCTTGTGCTTGAGTTGGATAAAATTTTGATGTGGTAGATAGCATAAAAAGAGAAAAAACACAACCACATATCAATGTGATTTTAAGGCCAACTATTCCCAACAATAACACAAGTTGGCAAGTGTTTGAGAATGATTAACAGTTGTCAATTTCTTACAAGAAGAGACCAAATTATTAGCTACGAATCAAGATAGATTGGAGTATCGGTATGAGGATCAAGTAGTGTAGTTGTAGACCAATAAACTTCCTAAAGAATTAGTATCATTGGAGTCTATCTTGAATCCTAATGACCAGTTTTGTAAAGAGAATGATAACATATAGGTTAAAGGAGAGGATTGAAACCTTTTTGGTGGGGAAGGAAAGACACTACAAATTGGAAAAGTGGCCACCTAAACGGAAAGATATGAATTCATACAAAGTTTCCAAGAATTTCAAGACATTTTCTCCTAGAGTTATAAGGACCTACTGAGGATTCAATCAGAAGCTCGAACAACATACCATAGGGTGGATCTAGATTCTATGGTATTTTGTTCAAGCTTGAGTTGAATCAAAGACCAGCCAACCCACATATTGAACTGTTATGAAGGAAGATCTAAACAAGATAATAGAGGCAATAATTATATTTGCAATTAGACATTCAAGCTAGGTTACAAACTTGGTCCTAATCGGGAAGAAGAACGGGAAATAAAGTTGTGCGTCGAATTACGAGACTTGAATAGGTAATCTCTCAAAGAACACTATCCACTTCCTTCAATGGAACAAATCTTCTTGGTAGTAGTTGGATTAGAAAGGTTCTCTCTCTAGATGGTTACTCGGGGTTTAATCGGATAATGGTGAAAGAAGATGATCGAGTTAAAAATGTATTTCACCACTAAGCTGGGGCACCTATGCCTCTGAGAAGATGCCATTTTGGATGGTGTTGGTATCCAAATTGATTCTCCCTTGGAAGCCAAGAAACATCATAGATTTAAAAAGATACTTAGAGACAAAAAAATCACGCTATAGGTTGTTTTGTAGTTGGGGAGGGGATTCAAATCACTCTTTATCAACTAAATTTATTGGAGAAATGGATATCACCTTCATTAAGGATTTGATCTATCATCACTACTTTAGGTCGAGCCTTTCAACTAGTGTTAGAGGACCCATTTTGTAACCCTGTTGGTGAAGGACATGAAGAGATCGTTCTTTGCAAAATTTTAGGGGAACCTTGAGAAAATATGATCAATACACCACAATTATACTCTCACGAGTTGTCGCTTCTAAAGAATGGATATATTTTTAAACAAGGTTCGGGTTTCTAAAGACACTTAAAAACCTACTTGCTTCGTATATTTTGGTAGTAGAAATTGTTCATTTTGGATACACAACACAAAAAATGGTACTTGAGGTAGGATTCATGGTTGTTTGAAATTTTTGGTGCGGAATTAAGCAAGATGAAGTTGATTTCACTAGATCTTTGAGAACCTCTACAACAATTGGAAAACTAATAGAAAAAATGCTTCAAAATAGCCAAAATATTCCTTCAACTAGAAGGTGTGCATAAATGGAGGCCCAGATCGGAATGGTTTCATATAATATTGAATAATTCAACATAAAGGCTTGAGCTAAAGACTAAATTAAACATTAACAATGCCTAGTTCATCATGCCTAAGATACACTCATAGGCTTACAAACAATCTTTATCAACATAGTGGAAGTAAAATGATTTTAAATTGTTTATTTCCTTACTAGATGAAATCTATTCTCATAATGAAATTGTAAATGCCAAAATCATAACACATGGACAAGATATTGTGTGATTCAGAGAGATTTTAATATAAGATTTCAACGGGAACAAAACAACTATTTGAAATACATTACGAAATAAAATAAGACACAATTTTTCCCAAGATCAACATAGATTAATTCAAGATTCATCGATAGGGAAAGTATCTTCAATAGTCTCATAGCTTTTCAATGGTTGTACACTTGCAACCATCTTGATGTGATCAAATCTAAAACACAATAGATTAACATGTTTCTCGAGATGGTCTCTCGGGAAGATGGGATTTCTCTAATTTTCTAATAAAAATTAACCCTCGACCATTTGCAAGAGTATCCTCATTACGTTTATACAATTCACTTGCTTACTCATCCCAAATTTTCCCCAAAAAAGAAAAATATTTGAGGAATCCTTTTCTTGTTAAAAGTCCCATAAAGTGATTTTTAACAAATTTACACCAAGCTACTAGGTGGACGAATCAAGAACTGATCATAAGTTGGATACCATGCCAAAACTTTTTGAAAGTCCTTACAATCATTCTTTTATTCTTTCATGTGACAAATCCCCTTTTTAATCATTTTACGCTTGCTCCATATAGCTGAATCGAAAAGTGATCCTTTTCACCCTCGAGAATACATCTTGAGAAGTAAGTGCCCTCCAATGGATGCCTTCATTCAAGCGTGTCTTCCTCTCAATTTTCCCCACACTTTCGAATCTAATTTCAAAAAAATTGAGCCCTACATGTAAGAAATTCATGTTTTAAAATCCTCGGATGCTCGTTTTCATTTACCACAACATTTTTAATCAAAATTTCCTCGATCTACTTTCGTTAAAATGTTTTACCTTTTTCAATAGATGGGAAAGGATTTTAGTTCTTATTTTATGGGTGGGACCTTACATATTTCATTTTTAACCTTTTGCAAAGAAATAAATTCTTCACCGGAAGCAAAAATGGCATTTTCCCATTTGTTGTGAATTCCTACATTATTTTCCGCATCAAATTATTTCCCATAAGATGAGGCTACGTGTTTTGTTCTCATTTGATGCGGCCAGATAGGTTTATTTTTAAACTTATCACTTTTGATGATTTTGGAAAAAATGTCAAATTTTCCCGCATCGCCTAATCCTTGATTGGTTGGAGTAGTTTTGGTAGAAGTTCAGGGTGATGGATCCATTTTATTCTCTAAGGAATTACGGCGGAAGGGTGAAAAGTTATAAAATTACCCATGGCCCCACTCATGTGAAAGGGATAAATTCTAAGTTGAAGCCCACAACGAATCAAAAAGGGACACATGGCCTATGTTGAAAAGTCAATGGCAGAGGCATGGAATTTTGGGGGAAAGGTTGGAATTTTTCCCCTTTTCAGAATAGATAAAAAGTGAAGCACATCCCCATAACCAATTAGGTGATTACACGTGTTGAAGAATCGAAAGGGACACGTGGCCTTTTTCAGCTCATATACACCTTGGTGGACTAGCGAAGGACTTTAGGAATTTTTAGCCATGTTTCCACAGAGGGAAAAAGTTCTAAAATGGCCTATGGCCCTACTCATGTGAAGGGATAATTTCTAAGTTGAGGCCCACAGTTAATCAGAAAGGGACACGTGGCCTACATTGAAAAGTCAACGGTGGAGGCATGGACTTTCAAGGGAAAGATTAGAATTTTTCCCTTTTCAAAAGTGAATATGGTATGAAAATGAAGCACATTCCTGGAACCAGTCATGTGATGCCATGTGTTGAAGAATGAAATTGGAGCAGTGGGCATATAGAGGAAATTGATAATTTGATCCTTTTTCACCAAAAGTTCAAAATGTTGCAAATTGAGTCAAAACCCCTTTATAAATAATGGTGTGTCACACGTTCACGTTGAAAAGTAAAAGTGGGCTGACAAAGGCTTTTGAGAATTTGAGCTTTTTGTTAAAAGAGTTTAAATGACAGATTTGAACTACTTTTCCTTAGCCACTAGGATGACGGCACATGTCGGCCTTTGGCAGAGCTACGGAGGTGGAGAAAAATTAGAAATCGTGCTTTTTCTCCCAAATGTCAAGAAATGTAGATTTCTCCCGAAGGGTCCTGTCGTTGCTTGCATTTTTCCACATGTAGCATCCTAATTTGAAGGAAAAGGGGGAAAGATAGCCAAATGCACTCATCTTGTTTTTAACGCCATTAACGAACCAGAGCTCTGAAAAATGCAAAAATGGATCATTCTTCATTCTTATTTCTTTTTTCCTTATCATTTCTCCATGAGATGCATTTTTGGTTTGTTTTGGAGACAAATCAATAAATTTAAAGAGATGTAAAGTTTGATTATCAGAAAATGGATTTTATCGTGCATACGTGATAAAAGGATGAAAACTTACCAGTAAGCATTTGAGTGTTATGAAAGTGGTTAAAAGGTGGAAATGGTAGGACCACATAAAGAAGAAAATCATGAGATGCCCCTACTAAAGTAATCATGCTCAAACACCTGAAATATTCACCTTTTTGAACCTCTAGTTTTCATGAGTGCATTTGTTTCATGTCACTTTCCAAAAGTGGATCTGTAACAAACATTATTCCTTTCAGATATTCTTTTCTTGGGGAAAAATTATGGGTGTATACAAGTTGTTATAAAAACATGGTTTTGGCCATGAAAGAAGGGGGATTATGGTTTTTAGGTAGCGTTGTAAATTTGGATGTAACTCAATACAAAAGTTCTTTCTTTCTTATTTTCCTCTATTATCTCTCTCTGTTTCTTCCTGATTCAATGGATCATTTGTTTTTCATTTAATAGAAACTTTTTGTTCTTGTCTGTGTAATCTTTAGAACTTTATGTCTATAGATTTGCATCAATGGTGATGTAATTGATCCTTTTCTATATTTTCTTGGTTCAATTTGAGTAGGGAGATAATCTGATATCTATATTTTCCCAAAAGAATTGTTGTTTTCTTCCTTCTCCCATATATTTATTATTCCATTCCTATGATTGATAATCTTTTGAGTATGAAAACAAACCAGGATACTAGGATATAAACATTTACAATTGTAGATTTGTACATTTTTTTCCATCTTTCAATAAGGGAACCTCTCCCATTAAAGAGGAGGGACTTGTTTTCCCTTGACTATGGTTTCAACCCATATTCGACTCTGAAACCCAACATTTTTGTGACTCCTTTGGGAATTCATTGCAAATGGATTCCAATTTTTGAATAACAACTTCTTGATCATATTTTATCATCGACTCTCAAGATACAATTAGGGTAGAAGAACCCTTTGGGAAGAAGACCCTCATTTCCAACGGATCATCAAGGTTTCTCTCTCCCTTCATCAAGAAAAATAAGAGGGACAAGATCTATAAGCACTCCTCCTGCTAGAGACAAAACTTATGGGAGTGACATCCCTCAAGATCAAATCAGTCCTAATTTGCATGCTTTGATTCTCGATGGTATTTCAGTTCCTCTCCAAAAATCTAAGGATGAGAGCTCCTCTACCTTGGGGCCAAAGGGTTGGGCCTCTTGCTCTTCCCCAGCCATTGTGTTAATTGTTTAGAGGCAATAGAAATAATTTCCCTAAATTCAGAGGTGATGGGATGGTTCATCCAGAGGAGCATATTACGGCCTTCACTATTTCTTATGGTGTTCTCGAAGTTGAACATGAGGATATCTCTGTTAGAATTTTTGTAGAGACATTACAAGATAATGTTGTTGATTGGCTTTATCATCTCCCTCTTTGGATCCATCACCAATTGGAGAACCATGACGAACTATCTTGAGAAGCATTTCAAACCTACGACGATGTACATGCCCTCTTGGCCAAGATTTCTCAAATCAAGAAAGAGTCACTTGAGCCCATGAGGGAATTTGTGTCCAAATTCAATAGGTTGGTTAAAAGATCTCACAAAACACACACCCTTTAGATCAGATTTAGAAATGTTTATTCCTTAATGCTCAATGGCCTGAAGTGATCTATGTACTTAGAAGAGCTAATCTTACCACTTTAGATGTTCATCAGGAGATTTGCTATTAGTGTTGCAGATGATTTGATCATGTCTAGAAAGCTAAGGAGAAAATCATCATAATCTAGAGCATCTCCTTCTTCCACATCTTATCCTGGACCTAATGCATATCAATTTGGTACATAAACTTACTAGTGATCTCGTTTCTCTCGAAGCGGTTAGCCCAGCATGCTCCTTATTAGGATGTTCCTAGGAAGAACTTTCAGCCCAGGAATTGGTTTCCCTCTCCTCAGACCAAATTGGTGATTAAAGGCCCACCTGTTAAAGTTCTAGTCAATGCAACATGTGAAGTGCTGGATCCTAATGATGAAGAGGAGAATGAAATCTATGAAGAACAAGAAGAGGAAGATGATGAAGAATTAGAAGAGTTGAGTGGATCTCATGTCCATTTTCTCACCACTAAAGGTATAGATGAAGAAGATGATTATGAAGAAATTGTATTCTGAGATGAACAATGAATCATATGTTTTCATGACTTGACAAAGCAAGCCAATAAGAAGGAGAAAGTGGCGTTTCTGCTAAAAGATCTAAGGAACATCCTAAAGCCATTCTAGTGATCGCAAGAAGAGAGCTCCTCTTTGACTTCTTCCACACCCAAGGTAGGTTTTGTTGTTCCTTCCTCCTCTATTTTTGCTCCTAAAGCTTCTTTCCTTCAAATGATAGAGTTGATAAGTCAAAAGTTTCTACTCCTATCAATTATGCTCCATCTACCTTTGGTTCTTTTTACATTATTGACCATCTCAAGAAAACTAAGATTCATATATCAGAAGCTGAATTATACCAAACCCATCCCAAGGCCTTTGCTAAGATGGTACACTTTGTAAAATCCAAATCCAAGCCTTCATCCCCTAGTTCTAAAGTTTTTTTCCCACTCCTTGTCCTTCATCTCAACCAAGCATTATGGTAGCAGTAACTTCATCTTATGAGAATATCAAACCATTTTATGTGGATCTCCTCATAGGTGGCCACAAACTCAAAAATTGTGTTATTGATTACGGTGCTTGAGATAATGTGATGCCTGCTAAGGTGGCTCATGCCCTAGGCTTAACCCTAACTCAAACTTTGGTTCATTTTACTCAATGGAAAGTAGAGTTCCATTGGTTGGTAGGATCAAGAATGCACAAGTAGCCTTTGATGCTTTGCCAGAGAAGAGAGGTTTAGCCACCATTTTTGTAGTTGATATTACCCCTTCCTATGACATGATGATGAGTAAAAATTTTTGCAAAGATGTTGGAGGATAAATCATGATGGATTGGTCACATACTCTTATTCCAGTAAATGGGAAAATGAAGAAGCTATTGCATGAGAAACAAAATGAATATATCGTGCAAAAACAAATGATCTAAAGGCACAAATACTTTATGAGGACGTTGTTCATGGTAACTACATGATCATGTCACAATAAGAGGATAACCATCCTAAGGAAGTGCTTCTTGATCCTAATCACTTTGGATTTTTGAATTTGATGGGAGTTGCTCCTCAGCTAGTTCTAGAGCTTGTGTGGTGCTTATTTGTCCTAAAGGGAAAATTCACCCTTTCTCTTTCAAGCTCCAATTCAAAAACACAAATAATACAGTTGAGTATGAGGCTCTCATCCTCGGTTTAAGCATGTAAAAGAGATGGGGATCAAGAATCTCCTTACTCATGGAGATGCAAAGCTGATTGTAAAATAGGTTAGAGATCTCTTTCAAGTGAAGAATAGAAGGTTGAAACATTACAAGAATCTGGTTTGGGATTCCATTGAGTTCCTTGATGCCTTTTCAATTGAAGCCATGCCAAGGGAAAGAAACACTAGGGCTAATTCCTTGGCTATCTCGGGGTCTCTACTGATCCCTCATCCATATTTCTCCCAAGATAAATTCACCATTGAGATGATTCATAGGCCTAGTGTGCCTGACAATGAAAAAAATTGGTAGGTCTTTAATGATGATCAACACTTGCTTTCCTTCCTTGAACTCAGAGATAATTTTGACTAGTTGTACTTTGAAGGAAGTGGAAATCTACCTAGAGAGTGTGTCCCCCAAGGTGAAGAAGAGAACAAAGAATAAATGGATCATGATGTCCTAAACCGATGGTAAGTTTGGAAGAGTTATTTGATAAACATGATAGGTACATCAAGTACAAAAATTCCAAAGGAGCTTAGTAGTCTGTTGACTTTGAAAAGATAGACATTGCGATTCTTAAAGAACTTGAGATGGTAAAAATTGGAAAGTACTACACATAAGAGGAGAGGGAGAAAGTAGTGAATGTTGAAAAGATATCTTGCGCGTTCTTGCATATTCTTATGATAATCTCAAGGCTTTTCACCAAAAGAGATGCAACATTTCATTCCTCTAAAACACAGGATCAAGCCTTTGTTGAAAAAGTAGAGGTAGTATAACCAAAAAAATTTAATACAATATTTCAAGAGATCCAAAAGTTATTGAAGGCTAAGATCATTTTCCCGATTCACCATTCAACGTGGATTGCTAATATTGTTCTGTCGGGAAGAAGAATGGGGAGATCTGAATTTGTGTTGATTTTAGGAATTTAAATCAAGCCTCTTCGAAGGATAATTATCCTCTCCCGTAATGGATCAAGTGTTATAGGTATTACAGTTTCTAAAATGTTGTCCATGGTTGATGGATTCTTGGGATATAATCAAGTAGAATTAAGTGTTGAGATCATAGTAAGACTTCCTTTACCATTCCTTGGGGCACCTTTTCTTACAAGAGAGTGCCCTTTGGTGTCATCAATGTTGGTGCCACCTTCGCAGAGGGTGATGGACCTGGACTTTGGTAGTCTTAAGGGAAAATTCATCATTGTATAACTTGATGATTTGACTTTGTTTTCAAAAACAAGAGCTGATCATTTCCAACACCTTGAAATTGTCCTCCAAAAGTGTAGAGAGCATGGCATCTCCTTGAATCCCAAGAAATGTATATTTTGTGTCATAGAGGGACAATTATTGGGACACATTTTTTCCAAGGATGGAATCAAGATTGATCCGAGAAATATTCTAGGTAATTCAGCAGATCCCTCTCCCCATAAGCAAGAAGGGTGTGCACTCTTTCTGGGAAATATCAACATCTTAAGAAGATTCATACCTGATTTTTCTTAACTTACTTTGAACATAGCCCACATGATGAAAGGGAAGTGTAATTTTGGTTGGTCCCTCGAAGGAAAGGTTGCATTTGAAGACATTAAGAGAGCTATAACAAAGACTTCATTATCTATTGCTATGCTACTGAAAGTACTCTAGCTGCTGTGTTAACCCAAGAGAATTCTAAAGGTCATGAACTCCCCATACCATTAATGAGTTATATTTTGAAATCCCATGAGACGAAGTACACCATGATGCAGAAACATGCTTATGTAATGGTCAAAGCTATGAAGCAGTTTCATTTTTACATCCTCAACTCTATTTCTATTGAACTTGTGCCTCATACAACTATTAAATCCATTCTTACACAAGAAGAATTTGGAACTAAGAGAGGAAATTTGGTATCCAAAGTTTAGGAGTATGATCTTGACATCAAACCCACAAAGCTAGTTTGAGGAAAGGGCTTATGTGAACTCATTCTTGAAGGTGCTAATGCTAAATTGTCAAGGAGGAAGTTGACATCCCTGTTGTTCTTTTCCTTAGCTCAAATGACAAATTGTATGCAAACATTGCAAAATTTCTTACTTATGGAGGATGTCCATCCCATTTGAGTGCCATGGAAAAGAGAGCCATCAAATTAAGGTCTATGCAATATGTGTTGTGCGAAAAGGCATTGTTCAAACAAGGCATAAATGGAAGGTTTTTGAAATGTGTTGACAAAGAGCAACAAAAGAAATTATTCTTAGCTTTTCACAACTAGGCTTGTGGAGGTCATTTCTCTTCTACTTTCACAACCAACAAAATCCTCCATCTTTGGATATTATTGGCCTACTTCAAATATGCATCAAAGTTGGTAGGAAAGTGCGAAACATGTCAAACCTTTGTTGGAAGGCCAAAAGTGGCTTTTTACCTATCAAACTAGTGGTGATTGAGGAACCTTTTCAACAATGGGGTTTTGGACTTCATTGGGACACTTAATCCACCTTCAAGTGTAGGGAATACTCATGTTTTGACTACTACTGATTATTTCACCAAGTGGGTGGAAGTCATTCTAGTTAAAAGTACTACTTCTGAAGTAGTATGTAACTTCATCAAGTATCACATCTTAATAAGGTTTGGGATACCAAACAAAGTTGTCCTTGAAAATGCTTCCAATTTTTCTTCTCTTTGAGATGAAGGATGTCTACTATGTGTTATCACCGAATCAAACCACCCTTTGTTTATACAAGCGTATATACTTGAACTCACGGTGTGATTGGATAACATGGGTACTATCTCCAAGTTGTGGGACTTGCTATTTCATATAGACCTCCAGAGAAAGCTGGTCCTTGATCCTAAACTACCGCCACAATCTACTCTAATGCAGGGGAAACTAACTATTCTAATCTAAATTTCCAAGGGGCCAATGAGAGAGAATGCGTAAAATTAAAGCCTACACTAAAGCGGTGATACACTAGAAAAGGTGGGTGTGAGAGTAGTCTCCAAATATGTGAAATCTGAAAAGAAAAGTACACACTAGAAGAGGTGATGACAGTTCTCCATAATCTAGTAAAATGCATTCACAACAATATTCCAAGCATACACAATGATAATGGATCCCTGCAAGAATATAATAATAGACACAATATCCTTGTAGAAATATTAAAGGGGCAAGAAGAATGCAAGAAAACACAGCAGGGGAAGATACATCCACAACTGATATTTTATTGCTTCATGATATGCACAGTTCAATCTATTACAAGATAAGGGCCTGGATCACCATGCAAGGAGTCCACTACAAGGGCCTACAGCACATTGGCTTCACAAAGCAATTTTGATAGAGCTTTGCTATCTGAAAAACTCCCCCTTACAATGAGCCCAACACTCCAATTTATAGAAAAATGAGAAGGGAAAGAGAAGGGAAAATGGAAATCCCAAAATATGTCCTTCAACCACTTGTAAGAGGCATTAAATGGAGTAAAATGATTATATATTACTTTCAAAAGGCTCCCCATACTGTCCCAGGTGTTGCAGCAGAGAAAGAATGATGACCATGCCTCTTAATTGCACTCCCAACCACCAAATGAAACACTGTTATGAACTCGGCCACGTTTTATAAAAAATATCCATCAATCTCTCACCAAATCAATAATTTCTTAATATTTCTGTGTTTCACTTAGAGCCACGATTCCAACGGTACCAATTTTGTGTGATTTCGTTGAGAAATGCAAAAGTTATGGCCTTCTGAGTGCGGGCAGCTATTTTGGGTCTGGCAGGCATTTTTTGTCATTTGATGGGAATGAGCATTAACTAACTGGAGCCAAATATGTTTCTTTTATTTAAATATATCTACCCTTATTAAAAATAAGAAATCGTGCTCATTCCAGAAAGTCCAATTTTGTGAAAATCGGAGCTCGGAGTCAAAAGTTATGGCCGTTTGAAGTTTCACGGGTCAAACGTTGACTTTTGTTCTTTGCCTTCGGCCGCTTTGGCTTTTCGCGTCCCTCGCGTCCCGCACATACCTTTGTCCCGGCTGTCCCGGATGAAAATCTCCTGCTTCGGCCGATTCGGGCTCCCTTGTTCCTATTTGTGGTGAAGACACGTGGCGAGATTCCATTCGCTCTCGGCTCTTTCGGCTTTTCGCGTCCTCCGCGTACTTTTGCCCGGATGTCCCGAACGAAAGTCCTCTGTTTCAGCCGAACCGGCTGGTTCACGTCCTCCGCGCACTTTTTTCCCAACTGCCCCAAAGCGCCTGGGACAAATTTCTCCGAACCGCCCAAAATGGACTGACTTGCGCCAAACCGGCCGATCCACGTCTTTCGCGTACCTTTGTCCCAACTGTCCCAACTGCGCGAAAACAACACTTAGTCGATTTTTTCCACTTTTCGGCCGGTTCGCCTTTTCACGTCCTGCGTGTCCCGGATGCCCCTTTGCTCTGCAGACTGCCTGGCGGCCTTTCAGTCGATTCGCGCCCAGATGTCCCTCATGTCCCGACTGTTGCGAGGACTAGGACTTAGCCATTTTTCATGATTTTTCCTGGCCCAAGCTTGTTTTCTGCAACTTTTTCACATTTTTAAAACTTGTTGGGTTTTCCTCTTGGACAGGAGAGTTAGAAAGAAGCCGAGGGGACCCCAGAAACATGATTTTTTGCCTTGAATCAATATAATTGCTTGGGACTAAAGAATTTGATGCATGTTATCAAAATTACCTTGACGGGTGAATTTTGGATAACAATTTTGGCGACTCAGTGGGGTCATCTACCTGCTAGATGAAGAATGGCCAGCTGCTTGTAGCAATCCATTGGGCATGGAGTCTATTTGATAACCTCTCAGCTGATCTAAAATTTGAAAACTTGTGTCCTCGAGCCATTGAAACATTCGTTGAGCTGGTTTTCCTGTGGCTGCAATTCTTTTCAGGAGCTTGATGAACTGCAAACATGCACATACTAGAAGCAATAGGACATGTGCACAAGCACTTAGGGAAATAAAAACTACTCTAACAATAGTACAATGTGCATAAGCACTTAGAGGAATGGAAATTCTAAATTAATATTTACAAGGGTGAAAATCTATCTTTCTAGTAGCAACGTTTGAGATAGATCCCATTGACCGGAATCTGTAATTCTTCACCATCCAACTTAGCCAGTCGGAAAGCATTGCTACCTTTGCATTCAATGATCATGTATGGGCCACTCCAGATGGCATCAAACTTGGAGTGCTTTCCTAGTTTTGCATGATCAGCATCCCACTTCAGTACCAAATCTCCAGTTTGCAATATCCTGGCCTTAGCTTTCTTGTCAAAACTCTTTTTGACCAATGCTTTATCCTTTTCTATGGTCTGCATTGCGTGCTCTCTTGTCTCTTCTAATTCCATCAGCTCTGCATACCTGATTTCCATAGGTTCAAACTCAGCTAGTTCCAACTGTTTCATGAGCTCCAACGCTGGCAACTCAAGTGATATAGGTAGAACTGCTTCTTTCCCATACACAAGCTTGTATGGAGAGCTTCCTGTAGACCTCTTGGGTGTGATCCTATCAGCCCATAGGGCTGATTTGAGCTTTGCGTGCCAAGTTCTTTGATTTTCATCCAGAGTCCTTCTGATGATTCTTAGTAGGTTCTTGTTTGTAGACTCGGCTTGGCCATTACCTTGAGGGTAATAGTTCGATGAAGTGCTGAGATACACACAATTCTTGACAGCCCATTCAGTGATCTTTGTGCCAAGGAATGCCAATGCATTTTCAGATATGATAGTGGCAGGGGCACCAAACCTCGTGACTATCCCTTCATAGAAATCTAAGATATTGGATTCATTTGCCTCCTTGAGTGCCACTGCTTCGGTCCACTTGGTGAAATAATCCGTTGCTGTAAGTATCCACTTGTGGCCTTGACTCGAATTGGGATTGATGACTCCAATGAAGTCCAGTCCCCATTGCATGAATGGATGATCAACTGAAATTGGATGAAGGGGCAGCACTGCTAACCTTTCTTTCCCTGTGAAGAATGCACATTTCTTACATTTCTTGACCCATAAGTAGCAATCATTGAACACAGTAGGCCAATAGTAACCAGCTTTCATGATTTTGAGAGCTATCACTCATGGAGCAAAGTGGCCTCCTGCTTCCGATCATGGAACTCGTGTAAAATTTTCTCAACTTGACTGTTCCAATGCATCTTAATAGAACACCATTGATGTCCTTCTTGAACAAGATACCATTAATGAGTACATACGGGATAGCTTGTAATCTAAAGTATCTCCTCTTTTCCTTGCTCACTTCTGGAGGGCATAAACCTGTTTGGAGGTAATGCACCAAGTCTTGAGTCCAACATGGGATGGGTGCATCATCAGCTGGTTGTTCTTGATCATTTTGTAGTAGTAGGACAACATCTTCTTCACCTTTTGAGTCGTCTAGTTGTTTGGAGGTGAGCTGCTCACACAAACCTTTTCCACATGAACTAGCTTGGTCACTTTGATTTCAATATCATATTCCATCACCGAGTGATCCAACCTGCTCTCTTCTCATTTAAATCCTTGTTTAGGAGGAAGTCCTTGACACCAACATGAGACACCAACAGTTGAATCTTATTGTTTGAGACCAAATGTCTGAACTTCTTCAAGCTCCTGATGATAGCAAGGACATGCTTTTTGATGAAAGAATACTTTATTTCATAATCTTCCAAGGTTTGACTGAAGAATGCTATGGGCTGTTCTGAACCTTCTCTATTCAGTTGTGTCAAGATAGCTGAGATTGTATTTGATCCTCCAAACACATACAACATGAAGTCCTTTGAAAAGTTTAGGTTGATAAGAGTTGGAGCTTGTGATATTGCATGCTTGATGCTTTCAAAACTCTCTTTCCTTCTGCTGTCCATTTGAATGCGAGACTCTTCTTCAACATCATTGTTAAAGGCTTCACAAGAGTGGAAAAATTAGACACAAATCTGTGGACAAAGTTTATCCTTCCTAAGAAGCTTTGAAGAGATTTCTTGTGGTGTGGCAATGGAAGCGTTTGGATGGCTTCAACCCTTTTAGGATCAATTGTTATCCCTTCCCTAGAGACAATGTGGCCCAACAATTTGCCCTCATGTGCCAAGAATATACATTTCTTTGGATTAAACGAAACTCGAACCTTCTACACCTCTCAAACACTTGCGAGGTGAAAGAGATGGTCTGCTTTGCATTCTTTGAGAAGAAACGGTGATATCATCTAGGTATACCAAGCACTATCTTGTTGATCAAGCCTTTGAACGCCATATCCATAGCTCATTTGGAATGTTGCTCCGCATTTGACAGGTCCAAATGGCATCTTCTTGTAAGCATATGTGCCCCATTTTGTAGAAAGGCCGCCTTGAATTGATCTACTTCCTTTACCATTATCTCGATTATAGCCTGAATATCCATCTAGCAATGAAAACCTTTCCGAACCAGCTACAACCTGCAATATTTGTTCCATTGATGGAAGCGGATAATGATCCTTGAGTGATGCTCTATTTAGATCGCGAAAGTCCACACACAATCTTATTTCTCCATTTTTCTTTCTTACGCACCAAGTTTGCAACCCAACTTGAGTGTTTGATGGGAAGATGATACTCGGCCTCAATGAGCTTGCCTAACTCTTTTCTCATGAGAGGTTCGATATGAGGATTTACTGGCCTTTGCTTTTGCCTAACAGGCTTGGATTCGGATCCAACTCAATAGTATGTTGTGCCAACTTTGGGTTGAAACCTCTTAAATCTTTGTAAGTCCAAGCGAAGACATCTGGGAATTCTTGACAAAGCTGAACAAAATCAGATTTCTCTTGTGGAGTACTTACTTTTCCAATTTGCAATGTCTTGCCTTCATCTACTAAGATAGGTTCTGAATCTTCACCCTTTACTTGAATGTTCACTTTCTCCTTCCGGAACTGATCATTTGGGTTGAAGATTGACTCTAAGGTTATGAGGCCTTTTGGTAATTTGTTAGTTCTCAGCTGCACCACTTGGTCACCATACTGCTGCTCCAGCTTGTCTTGATTCCTGGCGGAGAACTCAGCTTCTTCTTGCAGGAAATTAATAATCTCATTGATCATTCTCGAAGACTTGCCAACTTGTGTTGTTATCCGGAATAGCTGGTCTCACAACCACTTTGATATGAGGCTGAGTTTTCTCACTTTTGATACTTTCTACAACATCAAACGTAGCCCCAATTGCTGCCAGTCTGTCCGCTGCTTCATTCTT
The DNA here is from genome assembly GCA_018340775.1 of Taxus wallichiana var. yunnanensis. NCBI lineage: Eukaryota > Viridiplantae > Streptophyta > Pinopsida > Cupressales > Taxaceae > Taxus > Taxus wallichiana. Next base: position 726,550,968 of record CM031234.1, on the reverse strand, counting down.
TTTTCTTGGGATGGAATTGATGCTAAAAGCTTCAAAATCTTCAATGAGATCCCATACCCGATTTTTGTAGTTCTTCAACAGATCATTTTTGGCAGCATTTTTTCCTTTGACTTGGTTTACGATCAGCTCACTATCACCAAATACTTGTAAATTCTTGATGCATTTCTTCTTTGCCCAGTGCAGTCCATGAATTAAGGCTTCATACTCAGCTGTGTTGTTTGAACAGGAAAACTGGAAATGGAAGGCTGAGTAATACCTTATACCTTGCGGTGAAATGAGCATAGCTCCTCCTCCTGCACCTTGTCTACTCCTTGACCCATCAAAGAACAATTGCCATACTTCATTCTTGTCTTTATGATCTGGCTTGGTGATGCTGGGGAGAGGTTGATTCTCTTCATGTAAACAATAAACTCCTAGCTCAGATTCTTCTATTTCTTGATAAGGATCAAAAGCATGCACCTTGCTTGCCCATTCATCAAGAGTCAAATCTGGGATGCTTCCAACCTTGGTGTCAGCTTCATCAGTGCTTGGATAATCTTCTTGATCAAACGCTGAATAGTTGGTATTGATTTGGCTTGGAGTGTAAGGCTCAATGTGAAAGTTCGCAATAGGTTCAGACCTGATTGTGGCTTTGGTTCCATATCTTGTTCTGAACAACATGTGTGACCAATCTACGAAAGATAGCCTCCAATTTTAGTAGTGAAGTCTCTTGACAAGCACAATGCAAAGAGTGGTGGCAGGTCTATGACTGACACATCTTGTAACACTATTACGTTGGGACATGCATGTAGTGTGAGGCTCAAACCTTTGATTACTCCAACCGTTGTCACTGCTGTCCCATCTAATTGCACTACACCCTTGGAGATGGTTTCATATTGGAGTCCTAGCTGATCAGCTATCTGTTTTGGCATGACTGAGCTGCTTGCTCCCGAATCGATCATGCAATTATGCACCAACTTGTCTCCTATGATCAATGAAACATAAAATGGAGGGGGCTTCAACATTTTACCTTGCTGTCCTCCATGATTTCCTTCAGGCTGGGTAGCATTTGTGAGTACCTTCTCTTGCATTTGGACCTGTTGATTCGAAGTTGGCCAGTCCTTCATGGCAGCTTGTAGCAAATCTCTCTGGCCTGGGATGGATAGTGATTCCCACATTGATATGTTTACATTTGTCTTCTTCATTTGATCAATGATGTTGAATGGGGATGAAGCATCCCTCTGTTGTCCTCTAGCTTGCACATTCATTCCTTGCAAATGAGCAGCAGCAATTGGCATTTGAGTTGGCCTAGGGGCTGTTTTAGGCAATCCTTGCGTGCTTGGGATTGCATTTTGTTTGCCAATAGTTTGTGGAGTGACAGAAGGTCATGAATTACTTGGGGCTAATGGCTGTTCTTCACCCAAATTTCTCCTCTTTGACCTTGTGTTGGCTGCAACACTTTGAGAGGGTATTTGATTCATACCACAGAAATCTTCAGCCTACCAATTGACAAGAGTAGTTTCGTTCGGAGATGTTCTTTGCCGAGGTGCTTCTTTGCCGTTGAGCCTCTTCGTGGCTGGACTCTTACGACCCACCAATGGTTTGCACCATTAGAGCCTGATTTAATGCACCGTTAAAGCACATTGATTGGTTATGTGGCTAACTACACGGGAAACACCAATCATATTCTTGGGCCATGTTATTTTGGACTAGCACCAAAGCTCTGGATGCAGATGTAGCATTGGGATTATAGGGCTGAAATGGTCTATTGGTAGGAGGCCTTGCTTGATTCTGATTTGTAGCTGGATTGGGTGGTCTTTGAGGTTGATATGGCTGCCTGTTAGGCTAAGCTTGAGGCTGATATGGTCTAGCACTTTGTGCTTGTTGTCTTTTGATAGTAACCAGCTCATTTCCCAAATTTTGCAATTGTTTCATGACCTCTTGGAGTTCATTTGAAGCACTAGAGGATGAAGTAGAAGTTTCATTTGAACTTTGATTTCTAGGAGTGGGAATAGGAGCCAAAGTGGGTGCTTGACTAGTGCTTGGATTTTCTAGGTTTGGATACAAGGGCATGGGAGGCCTAGGAGCCAGTTTACCAGCTTGAATAAGACAGTTTTTGGCTCTAATGGCAATGCTATAAGCAGCAGGTAAGGTTGTGCCTCCCATAGATTGAATTAACATAGAAATATCAGAATTCAAAGCTTTAAGGTAATATAGAAAAGCACCTTCTACTGTTGGCCTGACTGCCACTGGAATCCTATCCCAAGACCTTTGAAATCTGAAGTTGAAGTCAGTCAGCTGTTGGGGGCTCTCTTGATAGTTGTCAATTGTTCTAGTAGAGACAAATTGTCTCCCTTTTCCCCAAACTGCTCATGGAGAACTATGCATAACTGATTCCAATTTGTGATAGAACCAGCTCCAAGGCTCCTAAACCATTGCAATGCCTTCCCTTTGAACGAAGATGCCAAGCAATTTGACAGCCACATCCATTTCATTTATCTCATGGATTGCACAGACGTTAGCAATGTCTTTGACATGATCACCAGGAGTGGTATGATTTTCTCCAGTGAAAAATGGAATGTTCTTCAATGCTGCAATTGGAACTGGATTCTGTGCATTGAGGGCAAGTGGGCTGCTGCCAGTGAAATTGACAAAGGGATTTAGTGGTTGCACCATTCTGATTGGCCTGAGAACCCTTGTTGATGCGAGAAAAGGTCTACCAGGTGGAGGTGTAGACAAAGTTCTATTAGGTGGAGACGTAGATCTTTGAGCTCTTCTTCCCCTTCTTTCTCTACCTAGAGATAGGTGTAGATAAACAAACAATCCTTCCTCCCTAGTTCTTGACCTGGTCTGTATTCTTCTCATAAATTTTCCAGGCTTGGACTTGCAAAACCAGCGGATTATGCCTCTTTTTGGAGTCGCGGATGTGTGATTTTAGAGATCCTTCAAAGCTAGAACTTACAACAAGTGCACATCAATCTTGTTGCAATGAAAGTGAAGACCTCTAAGGTCCCAGTGTGCGTGCACAAACTGTTATCACCGAATCACAAGCACATTTGTGTTTATATAAGCATATATACTTGAATCACGATGTGATTGGATAACATGGGTACTATCTCCAAGTTGTGGGACTTGCTATTTCGAGATAGACCTCAGAGAAAGCTGGTCCTTCCTCCTCCTAAACTACTGCCACAATCTACTCTAATGCATGGGAAACTAACTATTCTAATCTAAATTTCAAGGGGCCAGGAGAGAGAATACATAAAATGAAAGCCTACACTAAATGGTGATACACCGAGAAAAGGAGGGTGTGAGAGTAGTCTCCAAATGTGTGAAATACTGAATAAAGTACACACTAGAAGAGGTGATGACAGTTCTCCATAATCTAGTAAAATGCATTCACAACAATATTCCAAGCATACACAATGATAATGGATCCCTGAAAGAATATAATAATAGACACAATATCCTTGTAGAAAGATTAAAGGGGCAAGAAGAATGGAAGAAAACACACAGAGGGGAAGATACATCCACCACCCGATATTTTATTGCTTCATGATATGCACAGTTCAATCTATTACAAGATAAGGGCCTAGATCACCATGCAAGGAGTCCACTACAAGGGCCTATAGCACATTGGCTTCACAAATAAATTTTGATAGAGCTTTGCTATCTGAAAACTCCCCCTTACAATGAGCCCAACACTCCAATTTATAGAAAAATGAGAAGGGAAAGAGAAGGGAAAATGGAAATCCCAAAATCTGTCCTTCAACCACTTGTAAGAGGCATTAAATGGAGTAAAATGATTATATATTACTTGTAAAAGGCTCCCCATACTGTCCCAGGTGCTGCAGCAGAGAAAGAATGATGACCATGCCTCTTAATTGCACTCCCAACCACCAAATGAAACACTGTTATGAACTCGGCCACGTTTTATAAAAAATCTCCATTGATCTCTCACCAAATCTGGAATTTCTTTATTTTTGTGTGTCAGGCTTGAGCCACGATTCCAATGGTACCAATTTTGTGTGATTTCATTGAGAAATGCAAAAGTTATGGCCTTCTGAGTGCGGGTAGCTATTTTGGGTCTGGCAAGCGTTTTCTGTCATTTGACGGGAATGAGCATTAACTGACTAGAGCTGAATATATTTCTTTTATTTGAATATATCTATGCTCATTAAAAATAAGAAATCGTGCTCATTCCAGAAAGTCCAATTTTGTGAAAATCAGAGCTCGGAGTTGAAAGTTATGGCCATTTGAAGATTCACGGGTCAAACGTTGACTTTTGTTCTTTGCTTCTTGGCCGCTCGGCACCGCGTCCCTCGCGTCCCACGCGTACCTTTGTCCTGGCTGTCCTAGATGAAAATCTCCTACTTCGGCCGATTCGGGCTCCCTTGTTCCTCTTTGCGGTGAAGACACGTGGCGAGATTCCATTCGCTCTCGGCTCTTTCGGCTTTTCGCGTCCTCCGCGTACTTTTGGCCCGGATGTCCCAGTACGAAAGTCCTCTGTTTTGGCCGAACCGGCTGGTTCATGTCCTCCACGCACTTTTGTCCCAACTGTCCCGGACTTCCTGGGACAAATTTCTCCGAACCGCCGAAATGGACTGACTTGCGCCAAACCGGTCGATCCGCGTCTTTTGCGTACCTTTGTCCCAACTGTCCCAACTGCGCGAAAACAACACTTAGTCAATTTTTTCCACTTTTCGGCTGGTTCACCTTTTCATGTCCCACGCATCCGAATGCCCCTTTGCTCTTAGATGCTGGTGGCCTTTTGGCCGATTCGCGCCCAGATGTCCCTCATGTCCCGACTGTTGCGAGGACTAGGACTTAGCCATTTTTCATGATTTTTCCTGGCCCAAGCTTGTTTTCTGCAAATTTTTCACATTTTTAAAACTTGCTGGGTTTTCCTCTTGGACAGAGAGTTAGAAAGAAGCTGAGGGGACCCCAGAAACACGATTTTTTGCCTTGAATCAATATAATTGTTTGGGACTAAAGAATTTGATGCATGTTATCAAAATTACCTTGACGGGTGAATTTTGGATAACACTATGTCTAGGTATTTCTCTTGCCCACTCTTCGATTACTATCCCCAAGGGAATGGGCAAACAAAATCAACTAAGAAGAACTTGGTCACCATTGTTTGGAAGCTTCTTAATGACTCTTAGAGGAATTGGAATAAGAAAGTATATGATGCTTTATGGGAAGATAGGATTAAACCTAAGAGAGACATTGGAATGTCTCCTTTTCAAGTGGTATATGGAGTTAAAGATCATCTTCTAGTGACATTCAAATCGGCATTACATTTTATGAAGGCCATTTAGAATGCAGAAACTTTACCGATTCATTAGACAAAATAATTATGTACCTCCAAAATTTGAATGAAGACAAATTGCAAGTGGTTGAGAGAATATCAAGTCATCAACTAAAGGTAAAGGCTATGTTTGAAAAAAAGGAAAAAGCCAATACTTTTCAAGTGGGAGACAATGTTCTTCTTTGGGAAAAAGGCATGAACCTCGAGGCAGCCATGGTAAATTTGATTCCCTTTGGCTTGGTCATTTTAAAATTAGACATTTTGCTGGTGAGAACTCTTTTTACTTGGATTACATGGATGGTGCTCCTCTCCCACTTCCTTATAGTGGGAAATTTTTGAAGTTGTTCAAAACCTAGGAGTTTAGTGGTCCCTCCGTGCATTATGTATAGCGTTTGGTTTTTGATTTTTCTTGTTTCGCATTGTTTCCTTGTGTGCGTTGTCTTCTATGTTAATATTACTTATTTTTGATTCCGTTGCCTATTGGATAAGGCAATGATCCGTTCTTCCCAAAATTCTCTAAGGTTCTTAATTTTTCCTCTTTCCTTTGCCAAATCATCCCCAGAAGGAGCTAGTTGTTTTCCTCTAAATTTTCCCACCCTTTCGAATCTAATTTCGTGAAAATTAGAGCCCTACATAGAAGAAATTCATGTTTTAAACTCCTTAGATGCTCATTTTCATTTCCCACGATGTTTTTAATCAAAATTTCCTCATTCTACTACATTAAAATGTTTTACCTTTTTCAATAGATGGAAAATGATTTTATTTATTATTTTATGTGTGGGACCTTGTATTTTTGTTTTTAACCTTTTGTGTAGAAAGAAATTCTTCATCGGAAGTGAAAATGGTGTTTACCCATTTCTGCGACTTCCTACATTATTTTCCTCATCAAATTATTTCCCATAATGTGAAGCTATGGGTTTTATTTTCATTGGATGTGGCTAGACAGTTTCTTTTTGAACTTATCACTTATGGTGATTTTGGAAAAAATGTCATATTTTCCCCGCATCCCCACCGGTCCCTGATTGGTTGGAGTAGTTTTGGCGGAAGTTCTAGGTGATGGATCCATTTTATTCTCTAAGGCATTACGACGAAGGGAAAAAAGTTCCAAAATGACCCGCGGCCCTGCTCACGTGAAAGGGATAAATTCTGAGTTGAATCCCGCAGCGAATCAGAAAAGGACACATGTCCTATGTTGAAAATTCAACGGTGAAGGCATGTACTTTTGGGGGAAAGGTTGGAATTTTTCCCCTTTTCAAGAAAGATAAAAGTGAAGCACATCTCCACAACCAATCGTTAATGCCATGTGTTAAAGAATTAGAAAGGGACATGTGGCCCTTTTTCAATCCATATGCACTTTGGTGGAGTGACGAAGGAATTTAGGAATTTTTATCCTTGTTTCCACAAAGGGCAAAAAGTTTTAAAATGGATCATGGCCCCATTCATGTGAAGGGATAATTTCTAAGATGAGGCCGATAATAAATCAGAAAGGGACATGTGACCTACGTTTAAAAGTCAACGACATAGGCATGTACTTTCGAGGGAAAGGTTGGAATTTTTCCCTTTTCAAAAGTGGATAAGATATGAAATGAAGCGTATTCCTGAAACTAGCTGCAAGATGCCTTGTATTGAAAAATGAAATCAGAACAACAAGCCTATGGAGGAAATTGAGAATTTGAGCCTTTTTCATGAAAAGGTCAAAATGTTGAAAATTGAGCCATGACCCTACACCAATCATGTTGTGCCACATGTTCACATTGAAAAGTCAAAGCGGACCAACGGAGGTTTTTGAGAATTTGAGTTTTTTGTTAAAAAGAGTTTAAATGGCATATTTGAACCACTTTTCCTCAGCCACTCAGATGGCGCCACGTGTCCAGGTCTTTGGCGGAGTTGTGGAGGGATGTAGAAAAATGAGAAATCACTCTTTTTCTCCCAAATGTCAAGAAATGCAAATTTCTCCCCCAAGGCCATCATTTCTTAGATCTTGCCATGTGTAGGGTCCAAATTTGAAGGAAAATGGGGAAAGATATCTAAATGCACTCATCTCAATTTTTAATGCCATTAACAAACCAAAGCTCGCAAAATGCAAAAATGAATCATTCTTCATTCTTATATCTCTATTTCCTTTTCGTTTCTCCATGAGATGCATTTTTGGTTTGTTCTAGAGCCAAATCGATAAATTTAAAGAGATGTAAAGTTTGATTATCATAAAATGGTGTTTATTGGGCATACACGATAAAAAGGAGGAAAACTTACCAGTAAGCACTTGAGTGCTATGAAAGTGGTTAAAAGGTGGAAATGGTAGGACCACATAAAGAAGAAAATCATGAGATTCCCCTGCTAAAGTAATCATGGTCGAACACCTGAAATATTTTCCTTTTTGAACCTCTAGTGTTCATGAGTGCATTTGTTTCATGTCACTTTCCAAAAGAAGATCTATAACAAACATTATTCCTTTAGGATATTCTTTTCTTGGGGACAAAATATGGGTGTATACGAGTTGTTATAAAAACATGGTTTTGGCCATGAAAAAGTGGGATTCTAGTTTTTCTAGGAACATTGTAAATTTGGAAGTAATTCAATATAAAATTTCTTTCTTTCTTATTTCCTCTATTATCTCTCTTTGTCTCTTCCTAATTCAATGGATCATTTATTTTCCATTCAATAGAAACTTTATGTTTTGTCTGTGTAATCTTTAGAACTTTGTGTCTGTAGATTTGCATCGGTGGTGAATTAACTGATCCTTTTCTATATTTTCTTGGTTCAATGCGAGTAGGGAGATACTCTACTATCTATATTTCCCAAAATCATTTTTTTTTCTTCTTTCTCCCATCTCGTTATTCTTCCATTCCTTTTGATTCATAATCTTTTGAGTACAAAAAAAAAAAAACCAAGATACAAGGATCCAAACAATGAAAATTGTATATTTGTACATTTGTTTTTCCAAATTTTAATAAGGAGCCTCTCGCATTAGAGAGGATGGAATTGTTGTCCACGATTGTGGTTTACACCCCTGTTCCATTTTAAAACCCAAATTTACACCGTGAGTTCGAGTTGGCCAAGTGCGAGAGAGAAGTCGGTGAAAGCCCCACATGTTTCCTTGGCAAAAATGGAAAGGTGAAGTCCGGAGGTAGGTTCCCAAATGAGCATGTGCCTTCCACATGTTTAGGACCCTAGAGAATTACATCGGTTGCTGAAAACTCAAAGTAAGGAAGGGCCAGCAGAAGCTTCCACGTGTTTGTTCGGCACAACTTCAAAGATGAATTTTAGAGGTGGGACCTCAAACGAGCGCACACTCTACATGTTCCCTAGGCCCAAAAAAATTTACCTTGTGCTTTCAAAAATTCTTAGTATAGAGAGAGAGGAAGCCTCCACGTGTCTCTTCAGTGCATGTTTTATATGGTGCCCAAAAGTAGAGACCCTAAATAAGTGTGGGCTCACCACGTGTCTCGGCCCAGTAAACTTGTTTAAAAGAGTTTAATGACCTAGCGACCCACCTCTCTACTTCCAAATTTTGATGTGGGCCCCATCAGAGTCACAACTCACTTTTATACCTTTACATCATTTGAAAACAAAGTTTAAAACTCCAAAGATCTCCATCGACCCACTTTCTTGCTTTGAATTTTCAAATGTTGTCTCAAATATGTAACATCACTCTATCTCCTATAGGGTTGTGGATCAATTTATAACTTTTCTCCTTTTTCACAAAAAGGTAAAACGTTCAAAATGTTCTAACGATCCACCTCTCTACCTTTGTCTTGAAAAATGGCCACGTGTCCATCTTCGGGGTCAAAGTAAGAATTTTTCCTTACCACTTCATGTTTTTGAATAACCAATTAGATACTATCGGGGTCGTGGGGCCAATTTGGTATTTTTTACAAATGTGATGAAAGTGACAAGTTTAACTAAAAAGACCCATGGGTCACATCCAATCGAGAAAAGACCACATTTCCCAGACGTTGGGACAAAATTGAGAGTAAAAACATGATGTGGAAAAATATAAGGAAGGGGAAACCCCAAATTCACGCCCAAATTGAAAATTATTTCTCATGGATAGAGAAGTGGAAAACAATATCTTGACTTAATGTGATCCTCGACCAAAGGAAGAGACTGACCATGGAAACCAAATGAAGGAAAAATATTTCACGCATAAATATAGGGAGACAGAGAAAAATTAAAACCATGCAGACTGAAACGTTTTGAACAAATAGGACAAGATTAAATTTAGCATGAACACCGGCTCCAACTTAGGATGGGAACTCCTGCGAGGCCCATAAGAACAACATACCAGACCATGGGCCAAAAATCTATTGGGAAACGAAGTCAAGAACAATCTTGCAGAGCGAAAGACAATAACCAAACCTCCCAAGAGGAACTGAGAAACCAACAAAAAATGGTCACTAGGGACCAGAAAACCAAAACAGAAAAACACGAAAGCAAAATGAAACCAAAATACTATACACTATACAATGATGTATGCACCCTGATTTAGAAAAAAATCAAGGAAAATTTTCAAGTGCCTTCAATTTTGGATATGACCATGCTAAGTAGTTCTGATATGTTTTTAACAACTGGTCATATGATTGTTTCTCTTTTCCATCCAAGTTGCTATCTGACCACATTTTTTTAGGCTTATCCTTTATGCCTAGGTCAAGTTTTTCAACATCTCTCAAGGCTGCATCAAACATCAAAGTCCCAAGAAAATCAACCTTCTCAGGATATCTGCATTGATCAATTTCATACTCCTTGAAAACAACATAGCTCACAAAGTTATCAACATCAATGTCTGTGTGCAATACTTCATAAGAAGCATTGTTGGGGTCCTCAATGAGATATAACATTTTCTTTTCACCATATAACTTCACAAGGATTCCCTCAATTGGTATGGTTTCATAAGACATGTCCATTTGCACACTTCCACCCACACTAGCTACCCACTTTCTAGATAATAACAAACCCCATTTAGTAGGACAATCCACAATGACCACATTCAAGGTTAAGAACTTGGTTAGATATGTTGCAAATTACCTGTACTAAACCCTTGACACACCCAAATACTTGCACCTCTCTTGAATCCATGGTAGTAATTTCCCATAAGCTACTATTACTTTGATATTTAACTCATTCATGACCTCAACAGGTATTACATTACATGAGGATCCTGATTCAAACATGTAGTTATGTAACAACCTATCCTTAATAATAAAAGTAGTAAAAAATGGATCCACATTCAGCTGAGACTCAACTAGAGAAGTTCCCAAATAAACCTTAGTGGTTCACCCAATTCCTCTAATGCTTGTGGTTTTTCTAATTCTGCAATGGCAAGAGGAACCTCTACATTGTTTACATTTTTACCATGGGTGAACTTTTTTCTTCCTTAAGCCCCAAATACTCAAATGCCCTCTTCTTATGCTCAGGGATTCTAAGCAATTCAAAAATAAGAAAATAATCTTGATCTAACGCAAGATTTGGGCTATGTCACAAGGAACATATTTGGGTAAGGTAGTATTAGGAAGAAGGTTTACAAATTCATCTCGATGGTACAAGATTTTCATAGTCTAAGCATGGGGAGGAACACAAGCTTTATTTGGGATGACAAAGCTTTTGCAAGATGCATCTTTTTAAAGGTTTCCTTAGGGATACTTGGTAAGAATTATGAATTTTTGGTTCTCGCCTATGGGCCTACCCTTTGCAACCTTACTCTTGGGATTATATTCTTTTCTTGGGAAACTACTACAATCATTAAAAATTTTCTATCCTCTTCTGAAGGAATTCCTCCATCATAATTTTTAATCATTAAAGCCCTTAAGTACTCAAAATCATTATTAGGAAACTCAAAAGCTTATACCATATCAATTTTAAAAGTATGAGTGGGAGGAAGAGGTAATACTTGGTGCATGCAATTTCATAATCTTTTAACAGTTCTAGCACTTATCAACTCAGTTGAGGTCGCTCCTTGTTTTGAACTTGTAGAGAACTCCATCATGCATGCATCATCATCTATCTCATCATCACCAGATTCTTCCTCAACTCACTGTGGACATCACATGGAGAATGTGGCAAGAAAAAAATATCACACCACTCAATTATATGAGCTTCTTCAACAACAACTCTAGTAGTTAAAGGATTAGGCAAAAATCTATTTTCCTGATCTCATGGGCCTTTTACCCCTGTCATCTGATATATGATCACCTCTAGGATGATTTACAGATATTTCTTAACATTGTGGCTTGTTCTGAACTTGGGAACCTTGTCCAATCCCCTTATCTTCTCTGGCCAGTTTGTAGGATATTTCCTTAACATCTCCAACCAATGTTTTTACAACCTCTTCTAGATCTATAGACTTACTTGGTCGAGGCTTCCCTAGATTGATCAACTTGATACCTTTTCTCTTAGGTGGCTTACCAACTCCTTTGATATTGTTTTCATTCTAGAAATCCATGGTGAATTCCTGTCTCAAGGTTCTAGATTCTTATCTCTCAAGTAATAAGTAGCCTTTTTATCAAAAGCATCGAGAATATTTTATCGACAGAAACATCTCTTGGCCTCGAGGATTATAGGTAGCCTATTCAAGGTATTATTGGTGAGTATTGAAGTCATGAATAGATTCATTAGGATTCTTCTTAATATTTTCAAATTCAGACAAAAGAAACCTAGGATTTTTTTATCCCCATATTGCAATCTAAAAGCATTTTAAATTTCTATCCATGAATCTATTGAGTTATCTAGAAAAGACTTATACCAATCACGTGCATCCTCCTCAAAAGTATGAATAAAAAAATTTATATACACATCCTCAAATTCAATCTCAAAGTCTTCCATCATATCGATAAATTATAGTTTTAAAATTCTAATCACCATTGATAGCATTATTCCCTTTAAATTTAGGAAATCTATTTCTAACATCTTGTGGCATATATTTGGATATCTAGCCATACCTCTAAAATTTATAGGACCAAAATTATTCACAACAAAAGTAGGTATGGGTGGGGGTTGGGCCACATTTTTTGAGGAGGTGATCTTACATGAGATACAAAATGATGAGGGACAAGGGGTCTTTAGAACACAGGAGTATAATTATCAAAATGAATGTTCTCTAAAGACTCATTTTTGTGGAAAACCCTATCAACTTCAGAAAATACAAGGATAGACTGAGAAGCACACTTATCAGACACAAATGAAGGCCCCTCTCTAGTTGGAGAATTTAGATCTATATAAAGATTACCTAATTCATAATAACTTGAGGAAGAATGGTAATCATCAACCAAAGGTTGATCACTTTCCACAATGGATAACTATTTTCTTGATTTCGTATCTCTAACTATTTTCGGACTCTTTTTCCTTCCGAATTTGTCTTTCCAAGTTCTAGAAACAACTTTCTAGTAGGTTATTTAAAAAAGAAATATCTTCTTCCTTACATCTTTGTAAGGATTAATGACAAATTTCACTTAATAAAGGTTAAGGCACTTTGGTATTTATCAAAATTTAAATCAACACAGATTCACCACTAAGGATTTTCACCTTAGTTATGCAAATTCACTAAAAATGACTTGTCAAATATCTAGATCAATAGTTAATTCCTGTAAAGCTTAGTAGATATGACCTTCCTTTACTAGTATTTATCAATGATGATATAAATTTAGTGCGATAACAACTTGAAACTCAAAATATTACACAGAACTTGTAACTTCGCTGCACAATTCTTACAAATCTCAATATAGGATGACATTTAAACAATGTATTTGCACTTAGATAATGTAAGAAACATTACCAAGGCCAAATATAAGAGTTCCTTTAAAGCTCCCCAACAATGGTACCATTTAGGTGTTTGTATCCAAATTGATTCTCCTTGGAAGCGAGCAACATCACAATTTTATCAAGATAGTTAGAGACAGAGAAAAATAATGGTATAAGTCATTTTATATCTGTGGAGGGGATTCAACTTACTCTTTTTCACTCAGGTGTTGGAGAAATGGATAGCACCTTCATTAAGGATTTGATCTATCCTCACTACTTTAGGTCACGATTTTTAACCAGGGTGAGAGGACCTGTTTTGTAAACCTTGTTGGTGAAGGACATGAAGAGATCCTTCTTTACACAATTATCGGGGAACCTTGAGAAGATATTAACAATACACCACAATTTAACTCTCACGATTTTTCACTTCTAAAGAATGGAGATATTTTCTAAACAAGGTTCAGGTTACTAAAGACACTTAAAACCTACTTGCTTCTATATATTTTGGCAGTAGAATTTGTTCATTTGTGGATACACAACAACAAAAAAGGGTACTTCGGGTAGGATTCATGGTTATTTGAAATTTTTGGTGGGAAATTAAGTAAGAGGAAGTTGATTTCACTAGATCTTTGAGAACCTTTACAACAATTGGAAAACTAATAGATAGAATGCTTTAGAATAGCCAAAATATTCCTTCAACCAAAAGGTGTGCATCAATGGAGGCCCAGATCTGCACGGTTTCACACAATCTTTAATAATTCAACATGAAGGCTCGAGCTAAAGAATAAATTAAAAATTAACAACCCTTGGTTCATCATGCCTAAGATACACTCATAGGCTTACAAACAATATTTATCAATATAGTCAAAGTAAAATGATTTAAAATTGTTTATTTCTTTACTAGATGAAATCTCTTTTCATAATAAAATTGCAAATGCCAAAATACTAACACATGGATGAGATCTTATGTGATTCAGAGATATTTTAATATAAGATTGCAATAGGAAAAAAAAATTTGAAATACATTACGAAATAAAAGTAGAAATAGTTTTCCCCAAGATCAACACATATCAATTCGAGATTTATCATATTCATCATAAGGGGAAATTTTCTTGAACTACCTCAGATCTTGTTAATGGTTGTACACTTGTAAACATCTTGATGTAATTAAATCTAAAACCAAAGAGATTATCAAGTTTCTAGATGGTCCCTCGGAAGATGGGCTTTTAAAATTTTCTTGTAAAAATTAACCCCGACCATTTGCAAGAGTTTCCTCCTTACATTTATAAAATTCACTCGCTCACTCATCCCAAATTTTCCCCCCAAATAGAAGAATATTCAAGGAATCCTTTGCTTATTACAAGTTTGTCCCAGAAAGTGATATTTAACAAATTTACACCCGAAAGTGCTAGGTGGACAAATCATTAAGCGATCATGTTTTTAAACCCTCAACCATGACTGGGATGCCATGCCATAAATTTTTGATAGTCCTAATGATTTTTTTATTTTTTCGTGTGAAAAATCCACTTTTTAATCATTTTCAGGTGGCTCCATATAGCTAGATCTGACAAGAGATCCTTTTCACCCTCAAGAATACAACTTGAGAAATGATTGCCCTCACATGGATGCCTACATTCATGAATTGCGAGTCTGATTCATCTAAGTTCAAAGAGGAGTTAGTTTAATCCTCCATGTGTTTCCTTGGTGCAACTGCAAAGGTGAAGTCAAGAGGTAAGTTCCCAAACAAGCGTGATCCTTCCACATGTTAAGAACAATAGAGAATTGCGTTGATTGTTGAAATTTAAGAGCATGGGAAGGCCTAGCGAGAATCTTCCATGTGTTTTTTGGTGAAACTTCAAAGATTAAGTTTAGAGGTGGGACGTCAAACAAGCATAGGTTGTCCACATTATTTGGGCCCAAACAAAGTTACCCTAGTCTTTGAAAAAGTCTTAGTATAGAGAGGAGCCAGTGGAAGCCTTCACATGTCTCTTGAGTGCACATTTGATATGGTGCCCAAAAGTGGAGACCCTAAAAAATTGTGGGCTCACCACGTGTCTTATCCTGACAAAGTTTTCTAATAGAGTTTAAGGACCAATGGGAGGTTCCACGTACCTAGGGTCTAAGAAAGTTTCCTTGACCGTTGAAAATTCTAAGTATGGGTAGGGCTAGTAAAATCTTCCACGTGTCTCATCAAGCACTTTTTTGGTATGAATCTCAAAAGAAGGACTCTCAAACAAGTGTGGGCCTTCCACATGTCTAGGGTCTAACAAAGTTACACTAGACACTTGAAAAATTCTAAGTATGGGAAGATCTAGCGGAAACCTCCACGTGTCCCTTGGCACTCTTTCAAAAGTAAAGTTCGGGGGAAGGTCCCAAAATAGGTGCGGGCCCTCCATGTGTCCTAGGCCTTAGAAAGTTTCTTGAGAAGTCTAAGTATAGAGAGGAGCTAGTAGAAGCCTCCACGTGTCTCCTTGGTGCAACTATAAAGGTAGGACCTAAAGGATAATCCTAAAATGAATCCAAGCCCTCCACATGGAAAATATTTGAGTTGAAGCGAGTCGAGATACTTAAAAATGCTACGGAGACCAGCTTCTCTGCTCCAACTTTTGATGTGGGCCCCATCGAGTCGCAACTCACTTTTATACCTTTACATCATTTGAAAATAGAGCTTAAAAACTCCAAAGTGCTCCACCGACCTGCTTCCCTGCTTTGACTTTTCAAATGCTGACTCAAAAATGTAACATCACTCTGTCCCCTGCGGGGTTGTAGATCAATTTATAACTTTTCTTATTTTTCACAAAAAGGCAAAAATATTCAAAGGTTACGACGATCCGCCTCTCCATATTTGTCTTGAAAAATGGCCACATGACCATCTTCGAGGTCGAGTAATAATTTTTCCCTCTCACTTCATGTTTTTGAATAAGCGATTAAATACTATCGGCCGCGAGGCCAATTTGGTATTTTTTACAAATATGATGAAAGTGACAAGTTCAATAAAAATACCCACCGAGGCCACATCCAATAGAAAGGACCACATTTCCAAGGATGTTGGGACAAAATTTGATAGGAAAAACATGACTATGAAAAAATATAAGGAAGGGGAAACCTTGAATTCATGCCCAAATTACAAATTCTTTCTCATGGACAAAGAAATGAAAAACAATATATGCACTTAATGTTATCCTAGCAAGAGGAAAGGACTAACCATTGTAACCAAATGAGTGAAAAATCTTTCATGCATCAATGTGGGGAGGCAGAGAAAACTTCAAACCATCTAGATGAGATGTTTTGAACAAATAGGGTGAGATTAAATTGAGCACCAACATATTGTCTAATGTCGGGCCACATTTTAAAGGGAATGGACATAATTCAAGGGTTGGTCAACATAATATTATTGATATATCTTGAAAATATCATTGTGCTCTCTAAAAATGTAGGAGATCACCTCTTTCATCTAGAGACAGGTATTTCAAAGATGAAGGAGATTTGGGGTATCGTTGAATCCAAAAAATTACATATTCACGGGTCATGAAGGAAAGCTCCTAGGCCATATTCTATCAAGGGAAGGATTGACGATTGAAACAAAAAGAGTTGAAGCAATCGAGGATTAACATTTCCAATTCATAAAAAGGCTCTTTAGTTAATGCAGGAAGGGTCAATTTTTTTGTAGTTTTGTGCCAAAATTTTCCGCTCTTGTGAAACCAATAACACTAATGTTGAAGAAGAGTGTGGAATTTAGGTGGAAAAATGAAGGAAAAGCAAGCTTTGAAGCAATCAAAGAGGCTATATCTCAAGCTCCAACTCTCATCAATAAAGACTTCTCCAAGGACTTCATGCTCTATGCCTTTGGTGGTGGAGAAACAATTTCGGCAATCCTAGTGTAGCAAAACAAAGAAGGTTTTGAGTAGGTAGTGTCCTTCTTCATTCAAGGTTTGGAGGAATATGAAACTAGGTACTCTTTCATTAAAAACATGTTCTTGTAGTGATCATAATTTTGAAGAAGTTCAAGCACCTAGTTTCAAATAACAAGATCCAGCTACTAGTTTCTCATACGAGAGTCAAGGACTTCCTTTTGAAAAAATATCTGAATGAGAAACATGCAGGATGGATCACTTGTGTCATAGAATATGACATTGAATTAAGGTAACTAAGCTGGTCCATGGAAAGGATGATGTGAAAATATAGCCTTGAGTTGACATGTTTATGAAAATAATGAAAATCGGGTTGTTTTTTGGTACTACAAGATAGTCAAAAGTAGATGAATGATGATGTTCCCACTCCTTGTTGGAATCAAACTTTGATACAATTCCTATGAATATGCCTATTCCCTCAACAAATTAGGAGACAAAATAGGATATACTTCAGATTGCAAGCCATTCCATATGTGCTTATTGATGGTGTTTTTTTTAAAAGGGAAATCAATGGTGTTCCACTAAGATGCATTGGAGAAAATCAAATTTTGATGTTGTTACAAGAGTTTCACGATGGAGAAGACATGAAGTCATTTTTCTCCATGGATAAAAAATGTCAAGATAGTTAAGGTGGGTTATTATTGGCCCCACGGTGTTTAGTATTTATTACACATGGATAAAAAGGTGTAAAAATGTGCATTTTGCATGGTAAAGAAAATTTAGAAGCGCTTCTATTTTACCCAATTTTATTTTACCAACCATTCGTGTAATGGGGATTGGACTTAATGGGGTCATCAATCAAAACTAAAGATGAGGTCAAGTGGATTCTCACGATTCTGAGACTATTTCACCAAATGGATCGAGGCGGTAGTGCTTAAGGAAGCAAACAAGTCTAACATACTAGACTTATATGAAGGGATTGTGTCTACGTTTAGAGTACCGGTCACCATCATATCAAATAATGCATTAGCATTCCTAGGTTCCAAGATCATAGAATGGGCTTTCAAGAATGGAACCTACTTGATCACCTCTTCAAACTATTACCCATAGGGTAATGGGCGAGGTAGAGTCAATGAACAATAATTTGCTAAGAATCATCGAAGGAATCTAAATGAAAATCAAAGGACATGGCGTAAAAGCTAAAATAATCATTATGAGCTAACAGGATCAAATTAAAGAGGTTGACAAGTAATTCTCCATATATGTTTGGCTATGGGAAATAGGCAATGTTTCCTATATCATTAGAACTACACACACTTGTATTTCATGAAGTAATTGGATTTATTTGAGTCTAAACCAATGGAGGATAGGTATGCAAAACTGATGGAATTATAAGAAACAAGAGAACATGTAGTTCAAATGATGGAGAAGGATCAAGCCTTAGTCAAAAGATGGTTGTACAAGAAATCAAGATCAAGGACCTTTCAAGAGGGGGATATAGTTCTAAAGTGGGATGTAGATTGGGAAAAACTAGGAAGGCACTCCAAGTTTGATGTCATTTGGAGTGGCCCTTACATGGTCATAGGATATAAAAGTAGCAACACCTTCCCATTGTCTACATTGGATGTAGAAGATCTTCTCGATCTTGGTCATCGGGATCTACCTTAAACATTGCTACTGAAAAGGAAAGGTTTCACCCTTGTAAATATTAGCCTAGGATTTTAATTCCTCTAAGTGCGTATGCACATTTGTCTTGTTGTAGTTTAGGTTTTAGTTTCCCTAAGTGCTTTGGCACAGGTTTTATTGCTCCTAGGTTGAATCATTGTGTAGTTCAATGTGCCTCCAAAGGTGAATGTTGTAGCAGTCCATTTCAAGGGCAGGTGAATGTTCCAAGACAAGACAAATTTCTACTCTCAAAATCTCACCTTCAAGTTTTTCCTATGAAAATTGAGAGTGCAAAAGTGGAACATGTTCGGGATCGAGAGTGTAGATTCATGTTTTGGTTTCAAGCATGAGATCGATAAAATCCTATCATTCATGAATTTATGCCCAATGGATTCAACAAGGCAACTTAGCTTTCCATATAGCACGAAGATGACCCCATAAATTTCCAAATTGTTATCCAATTTTTCCCTCAAGAAAAATTGATCAAAAAAATCTTACAAAGGAGAAATGGAGAGTTCGGTTCCAAAGAGTGCAAGCTCACATTCGATCCTAAAAATCAAGTTATGGGTGGGCTCGATAATGGAGAAGAAAGGTCAAAAAATGAGTGGCCAATTAAAGGAGATCGAGCTCAAGAGGAAAAAAATGGATATGGGCTAAAAATTTTAGACTTCACATTTTTGGGCATCTTGGGAAGTTAATGATTAAAAAAACAAAGAAACCTAACTCAGTAAGTCAAAATCAAGCCCCGAGAATGATTCAACATGAAGAAAAGGAACAAACTCATGGAAGCCACCACATGTTAGCTCGACATATTTCCAAAAAGTTCAAGGGAAAGAAAAAGAACCGTAGAAGCCTCTATGTGCCTCATCGGCACAAACTAAAATGTAAAATCCAAAGGTAGGTCACAAAATGAGGGCAAGCCCTCCACATGGTCAAAGCTTAAAAAGGAAAAACTAGCCATTCAAAATTCAAAGAGCCGCGAGAAGCCTCCATGGGCCTCATCGGCGTAAATTTCAAGGGTGCAACTAAAAGTGGGGACCCCAAAATGAGCACAATCCCTCAACGTGGTCGGAACCCAAGAAAGGAAAAACCGGATGTTAAAAATTCTAAGAGATAGCAAAAGCCTCCATGTGCCTCATCAGTGTAACTTCAAACGTGTGAAAAAAGTGGGGACCCAAAATGTGTGTAGGTCCTCCACGTGGTGAGCCCAAGAAAGGGAGAACCGATTATTAAAAAGTATAAGAATTAAAGGAAGCCTTAATGTGTCTAATTAGCATAACTTCAAAGGTAAAATCAAAAGGCAGGTCCCTAAACATGCACTAGTCCTCTGCGTGTCTAGGATCCAACATAGTTTCTCCTAAATATAAGGGACTTAGCCACAACACAAAGAAAGAAGATTTGGCTCACGAAGGGTGCCAAGTGCCAGCACATCACATTCCTAGGACCTTAAAAGGCATAAAATTCTTAAGAATGTGTGGGGCTTCCACGTCGATCTTGCACAGATAGAATCCAAACCCAAAGCAGTTTGAAAAAAATTGGCAGAAGTTCAATTCAATTAATGATGAATCATGAATCCCACCAATAATTTTTAATATAGTTTGCCATTTTTGAGGTTATCAAGCTTCTCACCTACCACCATAATGAGGTGAATTCAATGCTCTTTTGGGGTGGTTGAAGCATGATTCGAATTCTTCTCTCCTTTCTCTCTCATTCTTCCTATATATTGTAAGGAGGGGCATTTTTCTAAAGGTTGGACATTTTTGTTTTGCACCCTCCCTTCTTCTCTTTCTGAAAGTGGATTTGTGGATTTCAAACCTCCCATTCAAACTATAAATGCAATCTTTCCTCTTAGCCATTGTAATGGATTGTATCAAATCTTTGGAGCAATAGTATAAGTCTGTGGATGATTTTAAACCCTCTCTTATGTTCATTATATCTTCCTGATCTCTCATTGCAATCTTGGTTATTTGTGCATGATGGTTGTATTACATTTTTGATGGTTTGTGTTTAATGGAAAAGCAGGTGTTCAACATTCCTTTGGTGCATCACCCTTGTTAGTTTAGGTTTTATTTCTTGCATCTCCTTAACCTTGTCTCCTTGGAAAGTTAGAGTAGGTTTTAGAGTAGATCATCTGCAATATGAATGTGTGCACCTGAATAGAGGAATAGGAACCAACCTTCATCCAGAGAGCTCTCCGATTCACAAAGTCCCACACTTTGGGAGAAGCTCCATGTTATGCAATCACACTGAGATTCTCAACCCATCAAGTTGCAAACATTCATGGGTACTATGATTACGCATCAACAATGTTATTTGTCAATTTTAAGTCTGTACCTACTATTTTATCGACATTGTAGGTAGAACAAGCCTATTTTGAAACTTTTGACTTTTTTGAGCCCTTCCTTGGGCCCCTAGTAGTAACTGCAATAAAATCATCTTCACTAAAACTAACCAAGTTTTGTTTAGGTGCTTTCTAAACATGAGTTTCTTGTTTCCCACCCTCCATTTGAGGCATGGACAATGTTTCAAGTTGAGGTTGTGCAACAAGGCTTATATTTAGGAATGCATTTGGATAATTTGTAGTTGAATGAGGTTTATTACAAGGTTGACACCATTCTGTTCAGCCATATTAAATGGGACTAAAGTGTTAGATGAACTAGGATCCTTTGGGTCAAACTTCCTTTACTGATATGGCTTTCTATAATTCTGATTTTGTTGATAAGGTTGCCTATTTTGCTAGTTTTGCTAATAAGGAGCTTGATAAGGCCTACTAGGTAAAACAAGTCTATTTTCAATCGAAGTTAGCTTGTTTCCCATAGTCTGCAAATATTTAAACACATCACCTTATGGGGCTGCAATAGAAGGTTCCAAAATGGTGATAGGTTGTGGGATAGGTGCCAAATTTGTTTAAAAGGGCATTAAAGGCCTTGGTGCTAATTTTTTGGCTTGAATAAGATTATTTTTAGCATTTATAGCAATATCATAGGCTACCAGGAGAGTGTCACCTTCCCATAGACTAAATCATTGTTGAGATGTCACTATTTAATACTCTAAGATGATAAAGAAAAGCATGGTTGACTTGAGGCTTGACACTAGCATTTAGAATTATTTCCCAAGTTCTAGAAAAATGGATATTGAAACTGGCCATAAATTCATGAGGGGCTCTCTTAATTGTAGACAAATGTTCTATGAGGGAGAAATGATCTAAATGATCCCGAAATTGTTTCAAAAAAATTCTCACCTAACTCATCCCACATTCTTATGATTAAAATTTCTAAGTTTCTATACCATTGCAAGGCTTTCCCTTTAAAAGATCCATTTAAAAGTCTCAAGGCTACATTTTCATGTGTTATATTATGGATAGCACATAGGGCTAAAAACTATTTGATGTGTTACGTGGGAGTAATCTTATTTTCACCAACGAATAAAGGAAAACTTTTCATTACAAGATTAGGGATATTGTGATAAAATTGAATTACAAATTTTCTACCATTAATAAAGGTCAAAAAATTCCTAGGTGGTTGAATAGCCATCGGAAAAACTTGGATCTGGAAAAGAAATTAATACATGGTGAAGGAAGATTAGGAGGAGGGTTGTTAAAACCAGGCCTATTATAAGGTAGGGTGTTACCAACTCTTCTTCTTCTTGTAGAATTCAAAGGTAAAGAAATAAACTCAAAAGGAATTCCTCTTACCGATGATCTTTTAGTCACTTTAGGCATGGAACATACTACAAAAATGGTCTAAAATTGGCCTTACGGAGTTGTCAAATAAATCTTTTAATCTTTAGAATAAGTTGTTGCAGCTTGTTACTCCAAAAGTAACTTTTATTTGATGTGAATCTGTTGTAAATTATTGTAATTTTCTCGTAGATCTGATTCATTGTCCCACCGGCATTCCAAAACTATTATCTCTTAAAAGTGCACCCTATAGAGAGATGATTATAGAGGTTCTAATCTTTCCCTAGATCTCTCTCTCTCTTTCGTAGATATAATGGAAACACCTCAAGTTTGTGGGTACACCGATTGTTGAGGTGAGTCTTGATATCAAGCTCGGTTCCTTCTTGATGTATCATGAAACTAATTTTTGGGGTTTTGAGGGTAAAATATGACTGTAAATGAATTAAAAATTGTGGTGATACACCAAAATTGTTGAGGGATTTGATTGAGTACATGCAAAAATATTTGAGAATGAATTATGGGTGCACAAACCAATAGTTTTCAACAGAATATTAAGGCAAAACACTTGATGTATTGAGGGAATGTTTCACAAAAATGATATTAAGATAAAAATACACACTAATATTATGCGAAATAACTAAATATATAGCAATGTAAGATGATTAGTTAAAGAATTTAACATTCACAAGAAATAATAAAGTATATTGGAAAGGTAGAAATCAACTCTCGTTCAAAAGGAAAAATTACAAAATCGGCTTTAGCACTCTTTTGTGTCAAAAATCCTCCTATGTGCCTTCAAATTGCACACAATATATAGCAATCTTATTCATCCCACCCCTTTCTAAAAATAGACTAAAAATTGTACTCACCCATGCATCTTATTTTTATCCTTTATCATGAATAAATAAAGGAATAAAAATAAACATGCTAATATAATGAGAAATTAATAGTGTTGGTTAGAAAAATTAAACTCAATCAAACATCGGTTGATTGTTCTATTTTTAGCAAGGATGGATGAATAACTTTACTAATAATAATCTTTTCTTGATGAGTAAGGTTTCTCTCAATGCATGCAATCTCTGTCTTCTAGATGATGATGTGAAATCTATAACTTGACCCACGTCTTTATGATAAATTTAGAACTTTAATATTTCCCCTTGGATGCATATGGAAGAATGAATCTATGTGTGTGAGTAAAATAATTTCTTTATTTTCAACACTCTACAAAAATAATTCACCCACGCATTCATTTTGATGGGGACCACCTTTGGTTTTGATGTTGACATATGTTTTGTCCTCTTATGATTACATATAAAATTGAACCTTGTACACATAACGCTATTGTTTTCTTTCAAAACTTCCCACTATGGGGACCACCTGTGATGTGCACAATTTGTCTTCATTCTGGTTTTGACCTCCTTTTCAATAATCATTGGATTATCTAAAGTCTTCATTCTTCCACTTTATTAGAAAACCTAGTTTTTTTAATGGCATAGTGTGATTGTTTTTGATAAAAACCCATAGAAAATAACATAAGGTTTACCTTTTTCTTGTTGGTACATAGACTATGGTTTTGCAATTTTATTCATCCTTTTGATCATAGGTAATATAAGGTAAAGTTCACCCTTTTTCTAATCATTGTGGTCGGATTGTATATTTTAGACCTTTGATAGGTCAAAGGATGTGATAAGGAAATGATAGGGCTTTCCCCTTTTGAATGATGATTCAACCCTTCCCATAAATGTTGGTGACAATTGGATTCACTTGGGTTAAGTTACATTGTAACCCATGATTTGCATTAATAATTTAAATTGAATGTTTGTCGTTGATTCTTATAATTACCTCATCTTTGATCATTGATCTCAACATCCATGATTAGGGTTTGCAATTTGTAATAAATATGGTGGTGATCCTGAGCCATTGATACTATACATCTTCATCTTCACATGATCATGACCTTGGTTAGTTTAGGGTTTTATGGAAAGTTTACACGTTGGTTTTTTTCTTACCGTGGTAATGTTTCATTCAATGCTTGAGAGTTACGGTAGAAAAGCATCGAGAATCCCATCATTTTTGCATTATCACATGAGCTCTCTATGAGCTATGGGAGCTATGTCAAGAATTTTCTCGTAATGGCCATTTGAGGTTTTGATGTTCTGTATTTCTTCCTCATATTCGAGCCATTTTTGGGGAATGAAGCTTTCTTCCTAGTTCGAGCTCTCTGTGTAAGCATTGTGATATATTTGTATTAAAGGTGGTTCTCAGGGAAGTCTTATGGAAACTTGACCTTTACCAAGTTATCATCAATGGGTTTTCTCTACTTGGCCTTCATTGTGGAGGAAATTCATTCTCTCCATGTACAATGATGTTAAAATGAACCTGTGAGATTTTCAAGCCCTTTGTGGTTTCTCCAAGGATCTATCGTTTGTGAAAATTGGTGAGTAACTACAAAAGTTTGAGCTCCGTTATTTCTCAATTTATGCTGAGACTTCCACACATCTTGGTTTGAGGCTTTGAGCCTATTGCTTATTTATGCACGAGCTTTTGTTTTACTATTTCAGTTATCCTCATATCATCTTTTCCGTTATTTGGGTTTTTGATAATATTGCTTAGATTTTATTAAATTCGAGATTTGCCACGTTTGTCAAATGGGTGCCATGAGTTGGATATTTCTTAGAAAATTTGGGGAATCCTTGACTATTATTTTTAATTTGTCATCGTGGTTGAAAATATGGGTTTTCCTTGTTCTCTCCAAGTTACATCATGCCATTCACCAACCATTACCTAAACTCTTGGCTATCGTTTTATTTTGGGCTTCGATCCCAATACCTTTATTTTTCAAATTTCATTATTCGGCTCTTCTAAACCATGTTTTTTCGTCCATGGAAACTATGAATTCCATTCGTTGTGGGTTTACCATGGCTCAATCTTTCTCAGATTCGACTTATGTAATTTAGAGATTGATCTATGTGAATATCCATCCAGGTATCCTTCCGGATGGAGTTTCAATATTTCTATTACTTTGAGCGATCATTTACCTACTCTTATGTCATGAATGATGTAAGAAACATTAGTATGAATGCATAGATATTAATGGAGCTTTGATTGGCTATAAATCCTTTACTGTATTTATTTTTATTGTACTATTTTTCATGGCTTATCATTTCACAACCTAGGATTTTGACAAAAATCATGCTCTTGTTCTAATAGATATCTACCTCGCATGTTTTTTTTTTGAAGTTACGCGCTCATGACTCTCTTTACCCAAAACCCTTAGCGTGTTTGGAGTTATTACTTTGTATTTTGAGCAACTCGTACTTTTTCTAATTCATGCCATTTCTTATGGGTATTTTCTATTGGAATAAAATCAAGAGCTTTAAGCTTTTGTGGGATTGTTATTTGACAACATTTAGTTTTTCTAGTTTGATTTCCTTAGCACTCATTCACCTTTCATTCTAAGTGCTAGCCTTTTATATTTGAACTGGGAGTTAGACAATATTGAACTTGAAACTAGATATTTCCATTACATTCTTATGTAGCCTATGAATGCACTGGTTTTGAATTTCACTTTGGTCCATTAATGTTTTCCCTTTTGGCTAAAATAACATAAAATAGATGCATTTATTCATTATCTTCATATGTGTTTTAGCATATTTATGCATTCCTTAGTAGATTTCTTTTCATTTTTGTTCCATCTCTCGTTGTATTCTCATTGATATCTTATTGTGATAACTTTCCTACTTGCATCATTATATTAGTACATGATTCATTTATAAGCAATATACTTGAGTTGCAATAGAATGGTATGATTGCACCTGTATTATTCCTCAAAAACATCTTGATTTACATTAGATAATGAATGTTGATGTTGGAATTTACATGTTTATGTAATGAGTTCATAAACTGAATTTCCTTATTGCATAACCTATATTCAATTGATGGTTACAATATGAAACCTTGTGACTTTTCTTCTTATCTGAGCTCTTTTGTTTTATGGCTAATCATTCCTTCTCTATTCCTACAAAAATGGCTATGATGGCACTTAATTTGGGTTGTTGGTAACTCCACTAGTTTTTTGAAAATTATTTGGTTTATAACACAAATTAGGGAATTTATTAATAGAAGAGAATCTACATTGTAAGTGAATTGAAAAATCCTCTTGCTAGTGTATGGATGTTCTCTTTGTTTTTGGAGAAGTGACTATCTTTGACTATGTACCCATTTATACCTTGGTGACTATCTATAACTATTTGCTTAGATATTTGTGATTCATTGTAGCTGCGGTGATGGCATGTTTATATAGTTTCATAAATCATTTCTAACTCAAACTATAATCTTGTTGTAGACTATTCATGAAATTTGTTTTTTCCTCTTGAAATCCTATAGAACTTTTCCATAATTCTAGAAATTATTTCCAATATATATTGCATCATTTCTTCTATATTTAAGAGGCAACTCAAATATTAAGTGCTATAATTTGAGGTGCTGGTCCTTTCACTTGTATCTTCATACCATTTTAAAAATTAATCATAGTTGACGACATCGCACTATTCTTGTCATCAATTTTTTTTTTTAAATATGTGCCTTGGATGAATGATTACTATCTCAATTTCATTACATCTCTTTCTAAATAACTACATGTTACAAAACCATATTGATGGGTAGTACTTCCTTTAATAGATAAATTTACTTCTCAATCTTGAAGATGACATTTTATTATAGTTCTGGAAGACTATCCCTACTTGAGCTGGAACTCTTTTAGTTCTTGAACTAAAACATAATGATATGTATAGTTGAAAGTGTTCTTCATTAAGTCTATAGCATTTTTAGTAGAAACTATATGATGAGAAGCACTTCTTGAAATATTGATGCTTGAAGATGTCTTAAAAGAGTTTCTCTCATGAAGTGATCTACTTCCATTTTAATTCCTTGTAATTTTGAGCTTTGTATAACACCTTCACCTTGACAATGCATTTAAAAATATGAGAGATTGCATCTTTTTTTTCCTATGGCTGATATCAATCTGTTCCTTTTCATATATGAAATGGTTGATGTATTTGCACGATATCCCCGCTGCTTTGATATGAATTGTTCTTCTTACAAGTAGTGTCCACTATAATAAATGATTTACTTCGATACTTGGAATAAGTTATACTGATTTTGATAAAATATGTATCGACAATGGCTTACTTGGAACTCGTATTCTTTTCCTAACCTCTCAAATGAGAACACAAGGTTTGATTTTTATTGATTACTGGAATTTTTTTTAATGTATTCCATTTGTTATAATCTCCAACATTTTCTGGTTCAAATTGTAGCATGCAATACTTTTGATATGCAAACATAGTAGTTAGTGTTTATTTCCTTCTTTTTACTTATATCTACACATTTAGATAAACTAGTTAGAAAATATTAGGCTTTAGGCCTCACTCTTGTTCCATAGTTTTCATTCTTTTCTCTTTCTTCGTGAAATGATTCTAGGAATCATATACATAGATGTAAAATACTACTCTTGTTTATTTTGTATATGTATCTTAAGTATCTTATGCTTATAACTCATAACTCATGATTTTGGAGATCCATTTGCATGAAATTAGATAGTACGGGAATATGGATTAACCTTAAGCTTTTCGGTGATAGTCCTTCCTTTTTTTGTTTTTTGGTACAATGATAATGTGGATAGAGAGGATGAAGATAAAGTAAAGCTAGAGCTCTAAGTGGAGCAACATGGGTGAAAGAAACTCAAGGAAATGATGGGTTTTTCATCCTCCTTTACTTCTCTTTTCATGCACATGTACCTTCTACTTCAGTAGTTATGAATTACTTTTGAGTTACATCCCATGGCTTGTGTAGGAAAAATTTCAATCCTTTATGAATAAAATATCAAATTCTGAACTGAGTTGTGTACTTATTTCTGCATTTCAGTTTTATGTATGGATTGTATAACGAACTAAACAAACTCAATAACATAATTGGATGTATTTAATCATGAAGGAATGAAATTTAAAATACCTGTAACTTTAATAATGAACTCCCAATTACTATAATCTGCAACTCTATCTACTTTTCCAAAAGTTAACACTCCACCTATTCTATATTTCCGGTCTTAATCAAACTAACACATCTTTCCTTAGGGATTTTTTGTTCTCTTGCTGAAGATAAACATTTAATTGCATACTATGTGGTTTGTTATGTTTTGTAATAGCACACATAGTTTCATATTACATGTAACCATCAATTTCGTAAGTCAAAAATGTATTCCCCTAGTTAGGTTCACTTCACTAACATCATCCATCATAACAAAGTTTTGGATTGCCCTTTTTTACACAAGCGCCAAAATTGTCAACGATCAGAATAAGCACTGGACTTCATTCATAGAGTGCATTCTATCTCCTACATTAATTATAATTTATAATAATTAAGAAAAATCGGGAAAAATAGAATAAATCGGGACATACCATGTAGAGTGGTGTTTATTGGGTAGAGTCATGGAAGGAGAGTAAAAATAGATCTCTCTACACAAACTTTCTCTTTCATGTGAGATTTCCCAAAAAAACTCACACTTGGCCTAAGATCACCAAGAAAACTCACACTCGGCATGAGATCACCAAAAAAATGTCCCTTTTCTTTAGATAGAAAAACAAATCACCCTTCATGTGAGATTTCCCAAAAAATTACATGCAACATGAGATCGCTCAAACAACTTGACCTTGGTGTGACATTTCCCAATAATTAATTAAGATCACCGAAAAAAACTCACTCCCATCTTGAGATCGCGAGAAAAATTTGCATTTGGCATGAGATCTCCCAAAAATCTCTTTTTTAGCATGGGGTCACCCAAAAATTCAACCTTCACAATATATTAGGACATACTTCTATCCTTTACATGCTTATACATTATTTGCACACTTTTTTATACATACTTTCACACTTTTTACTTATAAATGTTTTACTCAGAATTTTCATAAAGAAGACTTTGAATAATATTTCACTCTTCTTGGGTAGTTCTATCCTTAATAGACAATAAGAAGCATCCAACATCAAAAATGAAATCACAAAAAAAGTATAAGCAATGCACAAAATTCACCCCTAGGGTCCATTACCATTTTCCTACTCACCATACTTCACTTTGCAAATCACTCCACACATCATTTGTCCAATCAACATGTTATCACCAACATTCTCTATAGGATCATAAGGTATGCATCTCTTATCTACTTTATGATATCGAGTATTCACTTAAAAAATTAAATTAGCAATATAGACACAAAATCACACACTTAGGTACATTTCTATGTCGAAAAGCATACTAATGTATATATGATTCATAAGAATGAAAACTATTGGTTGAAAATTATATTTGGCCTCTTTTATTTTTCTCTTATTTTCTCTTTGGACTTACACACCCTATAGCCCTAACTTGAACTTGACTAATTTGTTTTTATATGACCTCATATACTAGTTCTCATTTAGGAAACTAGTGCCCACAAACTTTTTTCCATACTAGGCCTTCCCGGCCCTTTCTTACATTTAATCACTCTTTCTCGGGTCTCTTTTATCTTTTGGGAATATTTTCCACTTAATGGTGTACCTTCTTGTTGTTAATTATGAAATTCAAACAAGGGAATCATATATATACTTAGAAACATCTCAAAAATCTTGGCCAAACACTAAGAATTATTATCTTCACCTAAGATTGCATTCTAAAGGCATCATAGCACTTGAAAGGAATACATCTTGCATCTATACAAGGCAAAAGGTTTACATAATTATGAATACACGTATGTATAGAAGGTGAAGGCTATTCTATTTCATCTATATATATATATATATATATATATATTATACATCTTCTACATTCTAGATCTATCGCACTATTATTTATGTAATTTTCACTAGGTCATCATTTCATCACACACACAAGAACTATACAAGGTATGATATGTAGTAGATTTCTCGGTAGTAAGTTCACTCTTCAGGTGACCACTAGGGTGAGTCGAATCCAAATCCTACATCTTTTTAGTTATATTTGATGTGTTTTGTTGACATGTGAAGGTAGTCATTATATTTTATAGGTTACATGTACCTCTATTAATCATAGTCTAGATATCAAGTAACAAAAATAGATCAATAGTGAAACCCTTGTGACACAAAATATGTAGTGTGCAATCCTCTTTTACACTTATTATATTTGATTTTGATTACTATTGACTATATACATAGATGTTATTGTATCATTTTGGTTTACCATGATGTTAGATGATAGAGATATTCTGATTATTGATGGATCGTGATTCATAGTGTGATTGCATGGATTCTTAGATAAATAGAGAGGAATTATATATTGATGATGATGATGTGTTGTTGGCATATATATTATTGTCATTCAGAATTCTCATCGTGTTTACTAGTTTTTAGATTC
Organism: Taxus wallichiana var. yunnanensis; assembly: GCA_018340775.1. Taxonomy (NCBI): domain Eukaryota; kingdom Viridiplantae; phylum Streptophyta; class Pinopsida; order Cupressales; family Taxaceae; genus Taxus; species Taxus wallichiana. The sequence continues at coordinate 726,520,327 of CM031234.1, read as the reverse complement.
GAACTAATCTCATGATCTTTTTGATATTAATAAAAGATAGAATTGAGATGTTGTGAAATTATAAACAAATGATATCATGTTAGTCTAGATGATGATTTAATTATATGTGGATGTTTATTAATTGATGTGCGTATATTTTATCCTTGATGTATTTGATGTTGCAAGGAGGCTGAAGAAGGTATTGTGTGTTTTTTTAGGTGATTATATCACAACAATCAAAAGGGGCATTAGAGACCAACCAAAATGGAATACTAGATGGATACTACGGAGGTCACCATGGAAAATTGTGTAATGTGTTATGTTTAATTATATTTTATAAATAGGTTCCCATGGGGGGGATGACCTCCAATTGTGACCATGGGCTATGTGTGCAATTCTTTCCCTTGTATTTTAATTATTGTTGAGTATGTGATTTATTTGTGATGTAATTTATTTAATCATTGTTGATTAATGTGCCTTTATTAAGTGATTTAATCATGTTATTAAGTTATTTGGGGATGTGAAAAATGGATTCATTTATTAGAGTTGTTGGTCTTTTGGACTATGTGATTTTGATTGAGTGTAAGTGACTTTGAGTGTTGTACATGTTGACAATTTTTGCACTTGTGAAAAAATGGGAAACTCGAAACTTCGTCATTACAATGAAAATTCTTGGGTGAAGTATACCTAAGCTAAGGAAGTTATTATGTTATTTGTTACTACTAAATTAGTTACAAGATTAAATGAAATCTGCAGTTATGTGTGCTATTTCAAAACATAACAGATCACATAGTCTGTAATTTCATGTCATCTTCAAAGAAAAGAACACAAAGCCCAAAGGACAACTATGTTGTCTTGATGAAGATGAAAAATTACAAATTAGGTGAAGTGCTAAGTTTTGAAGTAGCAAACAGAGATGCAGATTATAGAAAATTAGAGTTCATTATTGAATGTTACAAGTTCTCATCAATGTTCTTTCCTTCATGATTAAGACATTCAATTATGTTACTAAGTTGTTTAGTTCATTATACAATCCATACAAAAAATCTAGAATGCACAAGGAAATACACAACTCATTTTCAGAATTCAATGTTTTATTCACAAGGAGAGTCAAATGTTTCCCACACAAGCCATGGGATGTAACTGAAAAGTAAAGTACAACTACTAAAAAGAAAGGTACACATGCATGAAAGAGAAATCAAAGGAGTATGAGTGAACCCATCATTTCCTTGGGGTTTTTTTCTTCGATTAAAACATCTTCATCTCCACCTTTAGTTCTTCGTCCTCTTCATTCTAGAAGCCATTGTTCCTGGAAAAGAAGAAAATAATTAACTATCAGTTATGAGCTCAAGGATCAATTCATATTCCTACACTATCCTATTTCATGCATATGAAACTTCTCATAATAGGAGATGTATTGTACATGACGAATAAAATACATGCATGCTTTATTCACTCAGGATGAACAAGAAGAAAAGAAAATAAAACATGGACATAAAAGAGGCGAAAAAGACCTAATTATTTTCTAACTGTTTTCTTAAGTGTGTAGGTACATGTTGCGGCCAAAGAGAATAATATACAAGTCACAAGTGCATGAAATAAAGGAAGAATATAACTCAAAATTCCAATAAATTTTATGAAATGGAAGAAGTTACAATGTGGAAGAAATACCAGCAATAGAAGCACATGCTTCAGTTTACAATAGAAGGAAAAAGTAGAATTTTAAAGCTGATGTTTGGCTAAAAGATAAGGTCACAGTTGAAAGGAATGAAGACATGTGTCCGAAAAAATTTGACTTTTTAGTTGCTACTGGGAAAAGCTAGTTTGCTATATGTAAAGCTAGTTTCTATGGGAAAGAATCAATTTCAAATGCTAGTTCTACAAGTAAAGCTCAAGTACAACATTGAATCAAAAAAAAATGGAACTACATTTTTGACAAAAATTGAATTGTCCAAATGTAAAGAGTTTCAAAAAAATATACATTATTTTTAGAAAGTCAAGAATATTGTTACATTCAAGCATTAAATAGATTTGATTTTCGAGAAAACAATTGCATTTCAAACACTCATCTCGTGGAGAAATTCAATGTTTAAGTGAAGTTAGTTTGAAAAGGATTAAAGAAAGTATTCTCAAAAGGTGATATAAAATTTCTTAAAATCAAGTTGATTCCGATACAATAAATTACAACAAATGGACTCTCCGGAATACAAAATTGAGCCAAATATTTCATAATGGACTGAAGTAATGTATAGAACCCTGTATTTGTAATAAATCATAACCATCTTCTACAATATTCTCAACAAATGATGAGGTAACACTTGTCCAGGAAGTTAAAGGAAAAAGAACTCATACAAAGAAGAGGTTGAACTATGAATATCCGAGAAATAAGAAAGTAATCTATGTCCAAAGATAGTAAAACAAAGGAAAGTACAAAGTAAATTAGAGTTTCATAACAACGAACACATAATCACAGACTCTTTTTGAAGCTCATTTTAGCAATGGCTGAACATGACAGATACCCAAAGCACTCAAAAATATAAATCTATAATTCATGATGCAGATTGAGCCCAAGAACAAACACACTGCATCGTAGGTAATCAAATGGTAAAAATTTTGAGAAAATGGATGATAAAGTGAGAGGTCCACGGGTCCACATAAATTTACGAACTTGGAAGTCAATCAAGAGAAACAAATTAGAGAACCCACAATTATTTCTAAGAGTTTAGTTATACATCTAAAGAAGAAAATAAAATAGAAGAGTACATTTTAAGATAGATTTTCTCACCTATAAATGGCTACTGTGGCGATATACCAAGGAGATAAAAAATAATAGAGAAGAATCAATCCTCAAAAACTCACCATGGAGGCCATTTCAAGAAACCATCTCTCATAGCTATCTCAGATTCTAGATCAAAAGAAAGAAATGGTAGAGATATCAAATTTTCAACTCACAAAGCAAACTCGGATCTCATAGGCTTCGCCAAAAAATACCAAACAAAATAGACCAAGCTCAAAATATGACCATGGTGGAAATAAAAATATATTTACAAGAACAACTCAAAAATGACCATGGCACGTAAACCGTGAGACCCGATATAATAGAGAGTCTATTGCAGAAAGAGATCCAAAGTATAGTGAAATTTGAGCTCGATAGAAAGTAATAATGGTGTCGGGAGAAAAAAATTCCAGGGCTTCACCCATACAACTAAAAATCCAAAATGAATGTGCTTTAGGTTCAAGTTATTTTTACCACCTGACCCAAGAAGAGGTTAACTCAAACTCAACCATAGTCAGATATCGACGACATCAAGAAATCAAGGACAAAAGATGAATGCCCGCAAATCATCGCAACAACTAATGCTAAAAATGGTCAAGTATGCCACCACCCATATTAGCATCTTAGTCATAAATCAAGAGTTTACGATCGTAAAGGGTATAAAGATCAATGACACGCATGAAATTTCAAAATAAACCACAAGGGTAATAAATGATGTCTTGGTGAGTCACCTTTAACCCAGTGCATCGCGAATTAATCATTACAAATGAATTTCAGCTTTAAAAGTGCATGGGTGACCAAATCATATATCACGATCACCGAAAAGGTGAATATTATAATGTGTCAAGGCTGACATAATCAAAGGTGGCTAGACTATATAATACGCCATGTGTTATGCAAAGGGGCTTAATTATTAAAACTATGATTATTTCTTAGTTTATGCCCAAACAAATCAAAGGGGTGGTTGAATGTATTATGATGCCTATGTCATGGCCAAAGGAGATGTCAATATCATTACATGTGCACATAGCAGGTGCTCCCCATAGAAGGAACTATTTTTGCAAATATTACTAAGTATTGAAATTATTTTGCTCACATACAAGGAGTTCTATTTTACATGTGTTCACAATAGGAGAAAATAGAAAAGAAGACAAAGTTGCATGTTCATGGAGAAAGTCTTGAATTGCAACCAATCTTATTTTTAGCAAATTATTCATCCTTCTATTCTTAAAAATAGAATAGTCAACTTTGTTTGATCAGTATTGTAATTAGGGCTAATAATGCCTATTTGTAATTACATGCTCTATTTTTATTCCTTTATCTATTATTAAATAAAGGATAAAAATAAGATGCATAGTGAGTACAAGCCATAGGTTATTTTTAGGAAGAGGGTGAACTTTATTTTTGCTATATATTGTGTGCCTTTGCAAAGCACAAAGAGGGAGGACTTATGGAGGACTTTTGGATATATGAGTACTGAAGAAAATTTTGCTAGTTTTTCCCTCTGAGTGTGAAGTATTCCATGCCTTTCCAAGTTATTTTGCAATCATTTGTATTTTTATATTAATATTGTGAATGTAAATTTTCGATCAATCACTTTACCCTGCTACAAATTTAGTCTTTTCTACTTAATTTTAATGTGCATGTTAACTAAGTAGTACTATTGTGATTATCCCTCAATACAATCAAGTGTTTTTCCTTAGACATTCTATAGAAAAACTATTGGTTCGTGTATCAAGAATTCTTCCCAAATCAGTTGTGCATATACTCAGCCAAATCCCTCATACAAATTTGGTGTATCACCTTAGTTTTACTCATTTTACAATCATTTTTTACTCTCAAAATCCCGAGAGATCAGTTTAGGATACACCAATAAGGAACCGATCTCGATACCGAGAGACTCACCTTAAAATAGGTATACCTATAGACCTGAGTTGTTTCCATTGTATCTATGAAGAGAGAGATCATTTGTGCAAGGCTAGAAAACCTACAACCATCTCTCTATAGGGTGCAATTTCAAGAGATAACATTGTTTGGCATGCCCAGTGGGACAACAAATAAGATCTACTTTAGAATTATAGATTCTACAACAAATCTATAACAGATTACAAAAATTAAAATTTACTTTTGGGAGGAAGTTACAACAATTTATTCTAAGGATTCTAGGATCTTTTTGTGACTCGTTTTAAAGTTGATATCAAACCAAGATGTGTAGCTTGTTTCATGCCTAAAGTGACTACAAGATCATCCGTAAGAGTAATTACTTCTGAGTTTGTTTCTTTACCTTTGAATTCTACTAGAAGGAGAAGAGTTGGTAATACTTTACTATTGATGGCAAATCACAAGACACATAAAATTATGTAACTCAATGGGTTGAGACTCTCGGTGCGATTGCATAACATGGAGCTTTTCAAAAGTGGGGACCTTGTGAAATGGGAAAGCTCTTTGGATGAAGGCGGTTCCTATTCATCATTCGATGCACATATAAAAATGTAGAGGGTTTACTCAAAACCTAATCTAACTGTCTAAGGAGAAAGGGTAAGAAGATGCATAAAAACAAACCTAAACTAATAAAGGTGATGCACCAGGAATGAAGAACACCTATCTTGCCAATAAACATAAACCATTAAAATGTAATGTAAGATCATGCACAGATAACTAGATTTTTAGTGAAAAATTAGGTGGATGCAAATGAACATAGAGAGGGTTGAGAATCATCCACAGACATGCATTATTTGCTCCAAATATTGACACAATACACTACAAGATTCCAAGAGACAAAGTTGCATTACAGTTTTAGATGGGAGGTTTGAACTCCACAAATTCACCTGCCAAAGAGAAGAAGGGAGGGGCAAAACAAGAATGTCCAACCTTTAGAAAGAAGCCCCTCCTTACAATTTATAGGAAGAATGAGAGAGAAAAGAGAGAGGAATTCCAAATCTACCCAAACCACCTCTAGGTTGCATTTAATTCATCTCATTATGTTGTAGGTGAGAACCCTAAGCAAACCAAAAAAATGGCGAATTGTATTTTTCATTTTTAAGAACTTTTCTCACCTAATTAAAGATATCCAGTCGTAGTTGGATAGAGGACCTCGTAAGATTTCCAAAAATTCCAACCTTGTGTGAATCCGAGCTCCCTGTGAAAAGTTATGGCCATCTGAATATCTGTGCCAGGGTTTGCTTTCTGTCGGGGTGTCAATGCTCAAAATGTTGCGCCTCCTAAAGATGCGCCTCAGCACATCCATCCTTATGTTGACATACTCTTAAGTGCACCATAGGTGCTAAAAATTCCATGTCGACACTTTGTGCTTTGCGCCTCCAACTGCACCTTGGGCACGAATTTTTCATGTCGACACTTTGTGTTGTGCGCCCTAACTTGCTCTTGGGCACAAATTTTGTCATGTCAACACGTGTGTGTTGTGCACCACTAGCCTATGCCTTGGGCGTGGATTTTTTCATGTCGACACTCTGTGTTGTGTGCCTCCAACATGTGCCTTGGGTGTGAATTTTGTCATGTCGACATCTTCTTACCTATGCCATGGGCGCATCCATTTTCATGTCGACATCTTCTTACCTACGCCATGGGCGCATCCATTTTCATGTCAACATCCTTTTTCCTGCACCCTTAACTTTGTGTGCAGCGGTACAATAAATGTCAGGGTCTAAGTTTCTTTGATTTTCATATTCTTCTATTTGTCTATATCTACCCGGGGGAAGATATATACAACAATTTGGCAACTCAACGGGATCACCTGCCTACTAGGTAGAAGATTAGTGGCCTTTTAGCAATCCATTGGGCATGGAGTCATAAGCAATAACCTGAAACCAACTTGATCTTTGATCCCGAGCCTGATACCGCAACTCCTTCTCCAAGAGCATGCTGAACTATAGAAATTCAACCTGAGAGAAACAAAACCTATGCCAAAGCACTTAGGGAAATTGAAACCTAACTACAACAAGACAATGTGCATCCACACTTAGAGGAATTGAAAACTAGGCTAATATTTACAAGGGTAAACCTTTTCCTTTTAGTAGCAATGTTTAAGATAGATTCCGTTAACCGAATCGGGAGTTCTTCTCCATCCAATGTAGAAAATGGGAAGGCATTACTACTTTTACATCCCGTGACCATGTAGGGGCCACTCCAAATGGCATCAAACTTGGAATGCCTTCTTGGTTTTGCTCGATCTGCATCCCATTTCAGAACTAGATCCCCTTCTTGGAAGGTCCTTTCTCTTGCTTTCTTATCAAACCATATTTTTACTAAGGCCTGATCCTTTTCAATTGTTCTGAACTGCATGCTCTCTGATTTCTTCCAATTCCATCAACTCTGCATATCTGGCCTCCATTGGTATGAACTCAGACAACTCCAACTACTTCATGAGCTCCAATGCTAGTAATTCTAATGACATATAGGTATTCGCTCTTTCCCATAGACCAACTTGTAAGGAGAACTACTCAGACCTCTTTGGTGTTATCCTGTCAGCCCATAATGTTGATTTTATCTTGGTATGCCATGTTCTTTGGTTTTCATCCGAGTCCTTCCGATGATCTTAGAAATTCTTGTTTATGGACTCGCTGTCGTCCATTACCCCGTGGGTAATAATTTGAAGAGGTGCTCAAATAGATTCCATTCTGATGACAGCCCATTCTATAATCTTGGAACCTATGAATGCTAATGCATTATCGATATGATAGTGGCCGGCACACCGAACTCCGGTCACTATTCCTTCATAAAATTCTAGTATGTTAGACTCATTTTATTCTTTGAGCGCTACTGCTTCGGTCCACTTGGTGAAATAGTCTGTTGCCATGAGAATCCACTTGTGGCCTTGGCTTGAGTTTGGGTTGATGACCCCAACAAAGTCCAATCCCCATTGCATAAATGGTTGGTCAACCAAAATTGGGTGCAATGGAAGTGCTGCTAGTCTTTCTTTTCCCATGAAGAGTGCACATTTCTTGCACTTTCTTATCCATGTATAACAATCACTGAACACTGTTAGCCAATAATACCCTACCTTCATTATCTTGAGAGTTGTTACTCGTGGGGATAAATTTCCTCCGGAATCTCCATCGTGAAAATATCGTAACACCCTTTCAATTTGACATGTCCCAATGCACCTCAATAGAACTCCATTGATTTATTTTTTAAACAAAACACCATCAATAAGTACATATGGAATGGCTTATAATCTGAAGTATCTCCTCTTTTCTTTGCTCATTTTGGAGGGAATAGGCCTTCCTATAGGAAGTGTATCACATTCCAAGTCCAACAAGGAGCGTACACATCATCATTTTCCGTTTTGACTATCATGTAGTACTAAAGGCAGTCTCTTTTTCATCACCTCGCTTCAACTTTCGACTCAAAGCTAGCTGTTCACATAGTCCTTTTCCATGTACTAGTTTTGTGACCTTAATCTTGATGTCATATTCCATGACACGGGTTATCCATCCTGCACGTTGTTTAGAAGGAAGTCCTTGACTCCCACATGAGAGACCAACAATTGGATCTTGTTGTTTGAGACTAGGTGCTTGAATTTCTTTAAGCTCCTGATCACTGCAAGGACATGCTTTTCAATGATATAGTACCTTGTTTCATTTTCCTCCAAGACTTGACTGAAGAAAGAAACTGGTTGTTCTAGTCCCTCTTTGTTTTGTTGTACCAAGATTGCAGAAATTGTGTCTCCACCACCGAAGGCATATAACATGAAGTCCTTGGAGAAGTCTGGATTGACGAGACTCGGAGCTTGAGATATAGCCTCTTTTATTGCCTTGCCTTCGAGATGTCCACTTAAATTCCATGCTCTTCTTCAACATCAGTGTTATTGGCTTTACGAGAGCTGCAAAGTTTGGAACAAACCTGCAGACAAAATTGATTCTTCCCAAGAAGCTTTGAAGAGACTTCTTGTGACTTGGCAATGAATGCTCGAATTGCTTCAACTCTTTTTGGGTCAATCATTAACCCCTCCTTTGAAACAATATGGCCTAGAATTTTTCCTTCGTGAGCCAAGAATATGCATTTTTTGGGATTCAATGATACCCCAAATCTTCTACACCTTTGAAATACTTGCCTCAAATGAAAGAGGTGATCCGCTGCATTTTTGGAGAATATAGTGATGTCATCAAGATATATCAAAACTATTTTATTGATCAACCCCTTGAATGACATATCCATTTCCCTTTGGAAAGTGGCTCCAAAGATTTGATAGCCCAAATGGCATCTTCTTGTAGGCATAAGTGCCCCATTTGGTGGTGAAAGCTATCTTGAACTTGTCATCTTCTTTCACCATTATCTGATTATACCCCAAGTAGCCATCTAGAGAGAGAATCTCTCCAAACCGGATACCACTTGCAATATTTGTTCCATTGAAGGAAGTGGGTAATGGTTTTTGAGAGATGCCCTATTGAGGTCTCGGAAGTCCACACATAACATGATTTCTCTACTCTTCTTCCTAATTGGAACCAAGTTTGCAACCCATCTTGAGTGCTTGATCGGGAATATAATGCTTGCATCTATTAGCTTGTTTAGCTCTTTCTTCATTAGAGGCTCAATGTGAGGGTTGACTGGTCTCTCGCTTCGCCTAATGGGCTTAGCATTTAGGTCTAATTCTATGGTATGTTGTGCCAACTTCAGATTGAATCCTCTCAAGTCTTCATAGCTCTAAGCAAAGACATCTAGAAATTCTTGGCAAAGCTGTATGAAATTTGATTTCTCCTGCTTAATGGCCACTTTACCAATTTGAAGTGTTTTTCCTTCCCCAACTAGAATTGGCTCTAAATCTTCTCTCTTGACCTGTATGTTAGCCTTTTCCTTACGGAACTGGTCGTTAGGATTAAATATAGACTCCAATGTTACTAAACCCTTAGGAAGCTTGTTTGTCTGCAGCTGCACTACTTGATCCCCATCTCTTTGCTCTCTAGTCTCTGTCCTTATTCTAGCCGAGAATTTAGCTCTTCTTGTAAAAAAATTGATGATCTCGTTGATCATTCTCAAACACCCTACCACTTGTGTTATTATCTATAATTGTTGGCCTCACATTCACATGCATATGTGGTTGTGTTTTTCCCTTATGATGTTGTCAACCAAATCAAACGTTGCTCCAACTGCTGCGATCCTATCTGTAGCTTCATTTTTCTTCCTGGGTATGGACACGATGTTGAAAGCTTCAAAATCCTCAATGAGGTCCCATACCCTGTTCTTGTAGTTCCTCAGCAGGTCATTCTTTGTAGCATGTTGTCCTTTGACTTAGTTGACGACTAGCTCGCTATCTCCAAACACTTGCACGTTCTTTATGCCCTTTTTCCCGGCCCAATGAAGTTCATGAATCAATGCTTTGTATTCATCCGTATTGTTTAAATAGAGAACTGAAACAAAAAGCTGAATAATATTTGATGCCTTGAGGTGAAACAAGCATAACTCCTCCTACACCTTTCCTACTCCTTGATCCATCAAAAATAACCGACATACCTCATTGTCATCCTTATGGCTTGGTTTGGTGATGATAGGAATAGGCTAGTTTTCTTCATGTATGTAATAGACTCTAGCTCATATTCTTCTACTTCTTGGTAGGGATCAAAAGCATGTACCTTGCTTGCCCATTCATCAAGAGTCAAATCTGGGATGCTTCCAACTTTGGTGTTGTCGACACTAAAATTTTCCTCCATAATTTCTATTTCATTAATGTATATATTAGGAATAGGACGTTGTTAAGTATATTTAGTAGTAGCATCTCGATAGAAGATAATGGCACCATCAAGACGGTGTCGCCAATAATGTGGATTACGGTAATACCAAAGTACAATAGGAATGTTGTAAAAAGTAAATATTTGTCGTAAGTGGTCCGTAATGTTAAAATGTCAAAGTTTGGGTAATTAGAGAAGTAGGGTCTACATGATTAGGAATTAGAAATATTATATTGGTAATAAGGACAAGGAGTGAGGTCATAAATATTTTGTGTATTTTATTTGTAAAAAGTCTAAAAATGTGGAACCCATGTAAAATGATAAGGTTTATCTTATCTTAAGAGATAAGCTTACATGTATAGATAAGAGTTAAGGTATGGAATATGATTCATCGAGTGGATTTCTTATCCTATCTTAGAGATAAGATGGATAAGCCTGGAAGTTCTATAAACAGAGAGGCCACCCCCTTATTTAGTATAGAAAGAAGTAGTGAGAAATATTGTAGGAAGTGTGCAAAGGAAGCCATCGCTTTAAAGGTGTGTGAAGAAGCCATCAAGAGGTGTAATTGTAAAGTTTCTCCCCATAGTCTTGTTGAAGTACCTCATGGGTGAGATTGTAACAATTTCATGTTAATATTATAATTTACTTTGATATTTCAGATTTGTCATCATTCCGTCTTATCATAGTCGATGGTATTCTTGTGTTATGTTGTTGTTTTGTTTCCAGATTACATCCACCAAAATAAAGGATGTGCATTAGTAAATAATCATAGCACGAGGAGTTCCCGGTGAAGAATTATCATAGAGATGGATTGGTGATGACATTTTGGTTCCGTTGTCGGGACCATTCCTCGTTGGTGGATTTTCTGGAGAGATATTCCCACTTAGTCAAAAATCAATTAGAGGGTAACCTTGTTTTTTTACCGTGGCATAGTAATTACCATGGTAAAGTCATTTTTACCGTGAATAGTAGTTACCATGATAAAGTTATTTTTGTGAATAGTATTTATCACAAGAAAGTCACTTTTTACCGAATAGTATTTACCGCAAGAACTTCACTTTTTACCGTGAATAGTGTTTACCACAAGAAAAAGTCAAGTTTTACCACCGTGGTCAGAATCAAGTTTTACCATAGTTTACTATGGTCATTTCTATAGTAATTCCAATTATTTGTGCACATAAGTCTTGTTGATTGTACTTGTGGGTTGGTATTTCACTATGGTTACTTTTGAAAATGGGAAAGATTCTGCTTTTTTCAGCTCAATCTAATGAAGATGCTTCTTCTTTCATTCAAGAGTTTAAGAGATCTTGTATTTGTAATGGCCTTATAAGAAGGGAACAATGGACTAAATTTTTTCCTACCTTTTTGGATGGTTCAACACTTAGGTGGTTTGAAACACTAGGTGATAATGTGAAAAATTCATGGGATTTATTAACTGAAAGTTTTCTTGAAGAATTTGGTGAACAACAGAGATATGCAGATCTCATGATCGATATCACAAAGCTAACCCAAGGAGAGAAGGAGAAGATAAGGGATTATCATGCTCGTGTTCTAGAGCTAAGGAGGAAGCTCGATGCCCAGATCCGGAAGGAAGGATTAGCGGATGGGTTGATGAATGGCATGGATAATCTCCTATGTAAGCACTTCATTCTTGGGATGAAGCCAGAGATCAGACAACGAGTGAAGTATGACCACCCAACTACCATTGAACAAGCAAAGGAGATTACAAGAAGGCAAGAAGAAAGCATGGAAGAGGAGCCCAAAGAAATTGTTGTTAAAGTAGAGCCTACACCAGCACCTTTGGTCCATAATCCACAACCACTCCCGGTGAGCACAAATATTTCTCCTAGTACATCTACTGAGTATGAAGATCTGCTTAGGAAGATGGGCCAGTTAACTATTAATCTTCTTCAAGGAAAGGAATTTAGTTCTCAGGAGGAGATAGAGGTCCAAAAAGAAATATTTCTGAAGTTGTATGTTATGGTTGTTATAAAAAGGGTCATTATAAGTATAATTGTCCAGATAGAGTTTCTACATCCGGTAAAGGAGATAATGATAAAGGAAAAGCACCTCGTGAATTCTTTGATGTAGTAGATAAGAGCATAAATAATGAAGTAGATGTGTTTGTAACAAAAAGAAAGAAAGAAAAAGATAACCAAGATGGAAATGATCCTAAGAAGATGAAAGAAGAAACTAGTAAGAAACATAGGAGAAGAAAGTTGGGTGTGCAGGATTTTCCGATTTCACAGGGCAAGGACCATACTCCATCTTGGAAGATCTATCCAAAAGGCCTACAAATATTACATATGGTCAGCTCTTGGCTATGTCTTCTCGAGAAGAGGCGAGAGTTGAGGTGGACTCAATGCTCGAAGAAGGAAGGAGGTTGAGGTCCCTGTTTTGGAGGCAGAGGCAGATCCCTATGCTCCACAAGCTGAGGTATTATGTAATGGTATTTCAATTCATGATGTCTTAGTTGATGGAGGTGCTGCAGTTAATGTAATGACCGAGTCTCAGTAATGAATATGATGGGTTTAAAATTGATCGCCCTTCAACACTTATGTTAAGGTAATTAAATAAGGGAAAACTAAACCGAGTAAGGTGTAGTTTCAAATGTGGCAATATCTGTTATGGGTGTCAGATGTGTGGTAGAATTTCAGTGATGAAAATGGTACTGTTGCATACCCAATGCTACTGGGAAGACCATGGCTAAGGAGAGTTCATGCAAGAAACTACTAGAATGAAGGTTTCATGACACTTGGACGTGGTAGAGAGAGGGTGAAGATAAATGTGATCCTCGACATCATAAAGCGTAACTCGTGGATTCAAGTGATGAAACTGATGATTGGACATCCTCTGATTACTCTAGTACTAGTGAAGTGGACACTGAAGATGAAGAAAGTGAGGTGGATGTTTCAGTCATGGATATCCTTCCAGCCACACCAACTCATGACCCCATAAAATTATCTGAAGAAGAAGTTGATGATCGTCTCCAACAAATAAAGATTGGTGATGCTATGATGGAGAGTGAGAAGGAATCCTACCTCCAGCTCTTTCGAAGGTACATACACCTATTCACTTTTGATTACAAGGAACTCGTCAAGTAAGTTGGGTAGAACATTGTATTGAGCTGGTAGATGGTGCTAAGCCCATAAAGTAAATGCCATATAGAATGAATCCTAATTTTTCCAAGACTCGTAAAAGAAGAAATAGATAAGTTGCTTGATGCAGATTCATATTTGCTTGTGGAGAATTCAGAATTGTTTCTCCCATTGTGATCTCAATAAAAGAATTGGAAGCTACGCATTTGTGTTGATTACAGGTGAAGCTCAATAAGGCAACAAAGAAGGATCATTACCCTCTTCCATTTTCAGATCGTGATCTTGGACGAAGAAAGCTAGCCAAGAGTGCTATAGTTTCTTTGATGGATATAGCGGCTACAACCAAGTTCGTATAGCAGAGAAAGATCACCAAGACCACGTTCACCACTCCTTGGGAACGTTTGCTTATAGAGTTATGCCTTTTGGGTTGTGTAATGCTCCAAAGAACATTTCAACGTTTGATGAATAGGGTGTTCGAACCCTACATTGGGACCTTCATCGAGTATTTCGGATGATTTTTGCATCTATGGGAGCAAGTTGGACCACCTGCACCAAATGGAGACAGCATTTCAAAGGTTAGATGAAGCACAAGCCTCACTAAACCCTACAAAGTGTGTCTTTGGATGTTCTAAAGGTGTTTTGTTAGGGCATGTTGTATCTCGAGATGGTATTGTACCGATCCCGATAAATTTTCAAAATCAAAGAGTTACCATTTCCTATGAATAAGTAAGTTGAGATCATTTTTAGGCCATGTGGGTTACTATAGAAGGTTCATCAAGAATTTCTCAAAGATTTCACAGCCACTAACCCAGTTCTTGAAGAAGGATGTTACTTATGAACCAGGAAATAAGGCGCATGAAGCTTTTGGACAATCAAGGAAGCCCGGTGTCTTCACCTATTTTGAAGAATCCAGATTGAGCAAGCCATTCATTGTGTACACTAATGCCTCGATGTAGCACTAGGAAGTACTTTGAGCCAAAAGGATGAAAATGGGAATGAACATCCAATTTACTTTGGGAGCAGCATAAATGAGCAAGGCTTTGAGGTAAACTATATCAGAATGAAAAAGAGGCTCGCTATCATTTTTGCTCAGTAAAGAAGTTTAGAAATTACTTGCTAGGGCAAAAATTTCTAGTCAGAATGAGATCATCGTGCTCTAAAATATATTGTCAATAAGCCTAACCCATCGTGGAGGATAGCAAGATGGATAATTTTGCTACAAGAATTTGAATTTGATATTATAGATAGGCCAGAAAGAAGCATGTCAATGCAGATGCACTCTCTCAAGCCTATGATGGTTTAGGATCATCTTGTGATGATGATGATTTTCCCGATGCAAAGATTGTTCTCCTCGACACAATCCCTAGTGAATACATAGATATTTGGAATTATCTAAATGAATTCAAGTTTCCTAATGGTGCCAATGCAAAGACTAAGAGAAAGATTACTCAAGCTTGGATCGTCCATATTCTATTCTCGCATGGAGCATTAAATCGAATAGAACTCGATGGACAATACAAGAGGGCGATTGGACGTGATCAGAGGAAAGTAGCTGCTAGAAGAATTCCACAATGGTACATGTGGAGGGCACTTCTCTGGACAACTTACGCAAGAAGAAGGATCTTGGATGCAAAGTTATCACCGGCACACTCTTTTTAAAGATTGTTATAATTATTGTAAGACATGTGATATTTGTCAAACACATGGTAACCGTAAGACTTCATCACTCCATTATGTCCTATTCTTCCCTTGGTCCCTTTGAAAAGTGGGGAATAGACATTGTAGGTCCACTTCCAACTACGTCACGCCAAAATAAGTATATTGTAGTTGCCACAAATTATTTAACCAAGTGGGTTGAAGCTAGGCCATTGAAAACAACTTCCATGGATGAAGTGGCAAGGTTCATATATGAACGCATTGTCACCAGATTTGGTTGTCCATTATAAATTGTAACAGATCAAGGAAGCCACTTCATTAATGAGGTGGTAGAAGCCCTAGTCAATAAGTTTTCTATTAAGCATAGGAAGGCAACAACATACAAGCCAAGCACAAATGGACAAGTGGAACGAACAAATTTTTGTCCTGTCAAATTCTAGTAAAAGATGCAGCCTTGCAGTACATAAATGGGATAAAAGGATTCATGCAAAGCATTTTGGGCATATAGGGCAACATCAAAGTCAAAGCAAACAGGATACTCCCCATTTCAGTTGGCCTATTTATGGCATTGATCCATTCTTTCTTATTGAGTTTGATATTCCCACTGTGAGAGTTATGAAAAATGAAAGGATGGATGAAAGTGATTCAGTAAAAGAAAGGTTGGTACATCTTCATTTGCTAGAGGAAATGAGGGAAATAGCAAAGGATACAAGCCATAAGAAGAAAATGAAGTAGAAGGAATACTTTGATCAAAAGATCCGATGGTCTCCATTTCATGTGAATGACTTGGTCCTAGTATATGATTCCAGATACAAAAAAAGAAGACAGAGAAAATTTCTTCCAAAATGGATGGGGCCCTACAAAATAGCAGCTGTGCATGAAAATGGTACGTACCGACTGGAGGAATTGGATGGCACTCCCATTACGAAATGGGTCAACCATGACAAGTTGAATATTTTCCAAGCACCAAAATAGTCTACTCCGAGGACGGAGTAGAAGCTAGGAAGGGGGAAGATGTCGACACTAAAATTTTCCTCCATAATTTCTATTTCATTAATGTATGTATTAGGAATAGGATGTTGTTAAGTATAATTAGTAGTAGTGTCTGATAGAAGATAACGGCACCATCAGTACGGTGTCGCCAATAATGTGGAGTACGGTAACAGTCAAAGTACAATAGGAATGTTGTAAAAAGTAAATATTTGTCGTAAGTGGTCCGGTAATGTTAAAATGTCAAAGTTTGGGTAATTAGAGAAGTAGGGTCTACATGATTAGGAATTAGAAATATTATATTGGTAATAAGGACAAGGAGTGAGGTCATAAATATTTTGTGTATTTTATTTGTAAAAAGTCTAAAAATGTGGAACCCATGTAAAATGATAAGGTTTATCTTATCTTAAGAGATAAGCTTACATGTACAGATAAGAGTTAAGGTATGGAATATGATTCGTCAGAGTGGATTTCTTATCCTATCTTAGAGATAGGATGGATAAGCCTGGAAGTTCTATAAATAGAGAGGCCACCCCCCTCATTTAGCATAGAAAGAAGTAGTGAGAAATATTGTAGGAAGTGTGCAAAGGAAGCCATCAGTTAAAGGTGTGTTGAAGAAGCCATCAAGAGGCGTAATTGTAAAGTTTCTCCCATAGTCTTGTTGAAGTACCTCATGGGTGAGATTGTAACAATTTCATGTTAATATTATAATTTACTTTGATATTTCAGATTTGTCATCATTCCGTCTTATCATAGTCGATGGTATTCTTGTGTTCGGTTGTTGTTTTGTTTCCAGATTACATCCACCAAACTAAAGGTTGTGCATTAGTAAATAATCATAGCACGAGGAGTTCCCGGTGAAGAATTATCATAGTGCCGGATTGGTGATGACAAAGGTCAACTTCATCTATGCTTGGATAATCTTCTTGATCAAACATCGAGATACGTTGTTGCCCATTCATCAAGAGTGATGCATTGATTTGGCTTGGAGTATGAGGCTCAATATGAAATTTTGTAATGGTTCAGATCTGAATTGTGACCTTAATACCATATCTTGTTCTACGAACAACATTTGTGACTAGTCGCAGATAAGTAGCCTCCAATTTTAGTTTGTGAAATCCCTTGATAAGCATAGGGCAAAGAGTGGTGGCAAATCTATCACCGACACATCTTTCAAAATGGTAATGTTGGGGAATGTATGCAAGGTAAGATTCAAAACTTTAATCACTCCCACCATTGCATTGCTGTCCACATCCAATTGTACTACCCCCTTTGATATGACTTCATATTGGAGACCCAAATTGATCAGCTATTTGCTTGGGCATGACAAAACTACTTGCCCTTAATCAATCATGTAATTTTGTACTAGTTTATCCCCAATGATTAATGAAACATAGAATGGAGGGGGTTTCAAAACTTTACCTTGTTGTCCTCCATGATTCCCTTCAGGATGAGCAACATTTGTGAGGACATTCTCTTGCATAGGGACCTGCTGGTTCGAAGTTGACCAATCCTTCATGGCAGCTTGTAGAAGATCTCTTTGGCTTGGGATGGATAAAGATTCCCACATTGATATATTCATGTTTGTCTTCTTCATTTGATCAATGATGCTAAATGGGGATGAAAGATCTCTTTTTCTGTCCTTTAGGCTGCACATTCCTTTCTTGTGCATGGGCAGCAACAACTGGCATTTGAGTTGGTTTAGAAGGTGGTTTGGGCTGTCCTTGCATGTTTGGAACTATATTTTTCTTACCAACACCTTGTAGAGTGATGGAAGGTTGTAGATCACTTGGAGCCAATGACTGCCCTTCACCAATATTCCTCTTCTTTGATCTTGTGTTAGCTGCTACACTCTGAGAAATTGTTTGATTCATGCCACAAAAATCCTTAGCTTGCCAATTCACAAGTGTGGTATCATTTGGAGTTGTGTTTTGCTGAGATGTCCCTTGTTGCTGATTTGTTTCTTGACTCACTTCACCCTCTACGCCAATAGTTGTCACCATCAAGGCTTGGTTCAAAGCACCATTGAAGCACATAGATTGGTTTTGAGGTTCATTACATGGGAAACACCAATCATACTCTTGAGCTATGTTGTTTTGCACTGGCACTAATGCTTTAGAAGTAGATGCAACATTGGGGTTATAGGGCTGAAATGGTCTATTAGCGGGAGGCCTTACTTGGCTTTGATTTGCAGTTGGATTGGGTGGCCTATTGGGCTGGTATGGTTGCCTATTAGGTTGAGCTTGAGGCTGATAAGAAGGTCTAAAGCCTTGGGCCTGCTACCTCTTGAGTGTAACCAGCTCATTTCCCAAATTTTGCAATTGTTTCATGACCTCTTGGAGTTCATTTGAAGCACTAGAGGATGAAGTAGAAGTTTCATTTGAACTTTGATTTCTAGGAGTGGGAATAGGATCCAAAGTGGGTGTTTGACTAGTACTTGGATTTTCTAAGTTTGGATACAAGGGAATGGGAGGCCAAGGAGCCATCTTACCAGCTTGAATAAGACAATTTTTAGCCCTAATGGCAATGTTATAAGCAGCCGGTAAGGTTGTGCCTCCCATAGATTGAATTAACATAGAAATATCAGAATTCAAAGCTTTAAGATAATATAGAAAAGCACCTTTAGCTGTTGGCCTGACGGCCACTAGAATCCTATCCCAAGACCTTTGAAATCTGAAGTTGAAGTCAGTCAGCTGCTCATTGGGAGCTCTCTTGATAGTTGTCAATTGTTCCAAAGAGAGACAAATTATCTCCCTTTTCTCCAAATTGCTCATGGAGAACTATGCATAACTGATTCCAATTTTGGATAGAACCAACTCTAAGGCTCCTAAACCATTGCAATGCCTTCCCTTTGAATGAAGATGCCAGCAATTTGACAGCAACATCCATTTCATTTATCTCATGGATTGCAAAAACGTTAGCAATGTCTTTGACATGATCACCAGGAGTGGTATGATTTTCTCCAGTGAAAAATGGAATGTTCTTCAATGCTGCAATTGGAACTGGATTCTGTGCATTGAGGGCAAGTGGGTTGCTGCCAGTGAAGTTGACAAAAGGGTTTTGTTGCACCATTCTGATTGGCCTGAGAACCCTTGTTGATTGGATGAAAGGTCTACTAGGTGGAGGGGTTGATAAAGTCTTGTTAGGTGGAGATGGTGATCTTTTTGGTCTTCTTCCTCTCCTTCCTCTACCTAGTGATAGCTGCAAGTGGACAAATAGCCCCTCTTCTCGAGTATCAGACCTGGTTCAAATTCTTCTCATGTGCACAGGAAACTCCGTGCCGCTACACCACTGAATTCTATCCCTTCGGAGTCGCCAGATGTGTTAGATAATGAGCCTCAAAAGGCTAGATTCTACCAAGTTACACACCAAACCTGACAATATTAAAAATAATTTAAAACTTTGAAGGACCCGAAAGATACAGTTCTTCAATTCGGTTATCGGGTCTTGTTGTGTAACTACTAATCCTGAAAGGTATAGGTGAACTTAGGTCATGTAAGGCAACTTACAAAACCTGAAACACACTGTGTTGGAACTTGGGACATGCTTAACACCTGGGAAAACCCAAAATACTAAAAACTATGAAATTTTGAAAGTCAAAATCTCAAAAATATAAGAATACCCTTTTGAAGATTATCCCCCGATCTATCAACTGGTGAAATTTTGACTTGTTTTGAGCAAGTTAAGCCCTTGAAAATTGATTTCAAAGTTCAGCTGGAAGGTGAAAAATATGAAATTGTAAAACCTGCAATTTCTAAGTCCAAATTTCTTGAAAATTCCTTCAAATCTTGTTGAATGACCTCTTGGTCCCACCGGGCATGCCAAAACTATTGATGGTGAATCACAAACCCCGAAAGTCTACAACTCAATGGGATGAGACTCTCAGTGCGATTGCATAACATGGAGCTTTTCCCAAGTGTGGGACCTTGTGAAACGGAAAGCTCTCCGGATGAAGGCTGGTTCCTATTCCTCTGTTCAGATGCACACATAAAAATGCAGAGGGTTTACTCAAAAACCTAATCTAACTTTGCCAAGGAGACAGGGTAAGAAGATGCATAAAAACAAACCTAAACTAACAAAGGTGATGCACCGAGGAATGAAGAACACCTGTCTTGCCAATAAACATAAACCATTAAAATGTAATGCAAGATCATGCATAGATAACCAGATTTGCAGTGAAAGATCAAGAGGATGCAAATGAACACAGAGAGGGTTGAGAATCATCCACAGACATGCATTATTTTCTCCAAATATTGACACAATACACTACAAGATTCCAAGAGGCAAAGTTGCATTACAATTTTAGATGGGAGGTTTGAACTCCACAAATTCACCTGCCAAAGAGAAGAAGGGAGGGGCAAAACAAGAATGTCCAACCTTTAGAAAGAAGCCCCTCCTTAAAATTTATAGGAAGAATGAGAAACAAAAGAGAGAGGAATTCCAAATCTACCCAAACCACCTCTAGGTTGCATTTAATTCATCTCATTATGGCGGTGAAAGAGAACCCTAGCAAACCCAAAAAATGGCGAATTTTATTTTTCATTTTGAAGAACTTTTTCTCACCTAATTAATTATATAAAGTCATATTTGGATAGAGGACCTTGTAAGGTTTCAAAAAGTCCAACCTTACGTGAATCCGAGCTCCCTGTGAAAAGTTATGGCCATCTGAATATCTGCGCCAGGGTTTGCTTTCTGTCAGGGTGTCAATGCTCAAAATGTTGCGCCTCCTGAAGATGCGCCTCGGCGCATCCATCCTTATGTCGACATACTCTTAAGTGCGCCATAGGCATTGAAAATTCCATGTTGACACTTTGTGCTTTGCGCCCAACCTGCGCCTTGGGCACGAATTTTTCATGTCAACACTCTATGTTGTGTGCCTCTAACCTGCGCCTTGGGCATGAATTTTGTCATGTCGACACTCTATGTTGTGCACCCCTAACCTGTGCCTTGGGTGTGAATTTTTTCATGTCGACACTCTATGTTGTGTGCCTCCAACCTACACCTTGGGCGTGAATTTTGTCATGTCGACATCTTCTTACTCGCGATGGGTGCATCCATTTTCATGTTGACATCCTTTTTCTATGCCCTTAACCTATGCCAGGCACAATAAATGTCGGGTTTAAGTTTCTTTGATTTTCATATTCTTTTTTTTGTCTATATCTACCCAGGGGGAAGATATATACAACATTTATCTTATAATAGACTTGGTTTTGGTAACCCTCCTAATATTCCTTCACCACGTATGAATTTTTCAATTAATATCCTAGTTTTTCAAATGGCTATCCAACCACCAAGGAATTTTGTGACCTTTATTAATGGAAATCCATTAGTAATCCCAGTTTACCATGACATTCCTAATGCTGCCATGAAATTTTTCCATCATTCACGGGTGAAAATTAGGTTACACCAGCTAAACATATTAAAGATATAGCAACCCTATGTGCAGTCCATAAAATCACTCATGAAGATGTAGCTTAATTGATGGTAGCTTCATCTTTTAAAGGGAATGCCTTGGAATGGTGTAGAAACCTAGAAATTGGAAGCATAATAACTTGGGATAACTTAGGTGAAAATTTTCTTAAACAATTCCAGGATAATTCAGATCATTTATCTCTCATTGAATAGTTGTCTACTATTAAAAGAGCTCCCAATGAATTTATGTCTAGCTTCAATATCCATTTTTCCAGAACTTGGGAGAGAATTCCAACAAGTGTCAAGCCTTAAGTTGATCATGCTTTCCTTTATTATCTTAGAGCATTAAACAATGATATCTCAACTATGATTCAATCAATGGGTGGAGAGACACTTCCGGATGCTTATGATATTGCTATCCGAGCTGAAAAGTCTTATTCAAGCTAGAAAATTAGAACCAAGGCCATCAATTCCAATCTAGATAGATTTAACACATATTCCTCAATCTATTACTATCATAGAGCCTACTATTTTAGCTCCGTCACATGATCTATTTAAAGATTTACATACTATGGGAAATAAATTGACTTCAATTAAGAACAAAATTACATTACCTAGCAGACCCTATCAGGCTCCTTATCAGCCCTATCAATAGAATCAATAAAACAGGTAGCCCTACCAACAGAATCAAAATTATAGGAAACCTTACCAGCAAAGGTAGTTTGACCCAAAGGCTCCTAGTTCATCTAATGCTTTAGTTTGGTTAATATGGCTACAGAAGAGTGGTGTCAACCTTGTAATCAACCTCATTCAACTACAACTTGCCCAAATGCTTTTCTAAATCTGAATCTTGTTACACAACCTCAATTTGAAACATTGTTCATGCCTCAAATGGAGGGTGGGAAATAAGAAACTCATGTTCAGAAAGCACCTGAACAGAATTTAGTCAGTTTTAATGAGGAGGATTTCATTGCAGTCACTACTAGGGCTCAAGGGAAGGTTGTTGAAAATCAAAAGCAACAAAATAGGCCTATCCTACCTACTGTCACTGATAAGACAACATCTACAGCTCCAAATTCAACTAGCAACCCTGTTGTTCCTAAAAAACCAGCAAGTGTTCCAGTTGATAAAATCCATCAAACACATATATGCCCGATCCAAGAAGTCATTTATACCTCGATATCCAAGGTAGTTGAAACAAAATCAATTTTAACTAAGGCCTATGCTAAGACAGTTGAATCTTTCTATAAAATAGTTGCTTCTTTTAACATTGTTGATGTAATGAAAAACATAACGTTAACATCTCCATGTCGGATGCTCTAAGTATTCCTGGGCAACAAGATTTACTTTCTCATGAACTAGCTAAGTTGTAGATTTCTTCAAATACAACAGAAAAGGAAGTTCAGAAGGAAGACATGGTCCTTGGAACATTTGAACAAGACTACATTAAAGAGGTTAAGTGGATGGTTTAGAAAGTTTTTAATTCTCATGACATCAAGAAACCACCACCATTTTATTTATCATTGATTATTAGAGAACATCTAGTTCATAATTACATGGTGGACAGTGGTGTAAGTAGCACAGTTATGCCAAAAGTGATTCCAGAAATATTGGGTTTGCAGTATGAGCCTAGAAAGGAGCATCTTACAGCTTGATGAAACTACAACTAATACAGTTGGTATAATAAATAACTTAGAAGTGACGTTACATGCTTGCCCAAATTTTTCTATTCTACAAGATGTTCTTGTTGAGACTTACATCCATACTTTTCTATATGTTTATCTAGAGATTTCACAGGAAAAATAGCAGGTTATCTCTCTTGATTGGTCCTTCTTATTTTTCACTACTCATTATGGTACTAAAGTTACTATCAATTTAGAGCCATTGGCCAAATTTCACATTGAGCCTCACTCTTTAAGTGTAGTGGCTAATTATTCAGCCTTAGATTAGTCTAATTTTGATGAGGTAGCTCATGTTTCAGTATTAGATGGTGTTTCTAACATGTTTATGGATGAAAATATAGTGGAAGAACATGCTCATGATCCTTTTAAGGAAGTTGAAGAACACCTGTTTGGTGTGTATTATATGCATGAAGAAAATACACCACTTCCCTTGTTGTCCAAAATAGAAGATTCAACAGAAGGGATTTGGAAGCTTAATTTTGATGGAGCTAAGAATTAGAAGGGATGGGGATCAGGTCGATGCTCACTTCTCTAACAAATGAAAGGTATTTCACAGCTTTGAATCTCTAATTTTCATGTATTTGTAACACAGTGAATACGAAGCTATAATTCATGGCTTAATTTGGGCCAGAAAGAAAGGCATCAACATTCTATAGATTTTTGGTGACTCTGAGTTGGTTATTAATCAAGTAAAAAAATTTAGTGTTTGTAAGAACCCATTAATGAAGTATTATAGATGCATAGTTTTTGAATTAATGAAAGATTTCGATGCTATTAATATTCGAGTCTATTCCTAGAGCTGAAAACACGAGCATGAGCATGACTTTGCAGAGTTGAGGCTAGTTTTGAAGTGCTAGAATAGATTGAAAATATGAAAATCCATCCTCATATAAAGTTAAATGTCAGGCCCTCAAGACTGATAATGATTCAAATTGGCAATTTTTGAAAATGATGATCAAATCTTGAGTTTTTGCAGCAAGAAGCTGAGTTTTCTACATTTAATCAGGATAAATTACAACACTTATATGGTGACCAGATTGTTCAGTTGAAGACAAATAAATTGCCTCATGGTCTAGTCACATTAGAAGACATCTTTAGTAGTGACGATCAGTTAAGAAAGGCCAAGAATAAAATATCAACTCATGGTGACAATTAGGAAGAGATCTTTATTGATGAAGGGAAAAGCTATTTCTTTGAAAGGTATGTTATTTAGCTGAAAAGCAGTCATTTATTAATCTTTGTAAAGAGTTTAAAGTTTTTTTTTCTTAGAAATACCAAGATTTGAAAGGATTTGATCCCATTCTAGCACAACATACAATTGAGTTGTAGCAAAATTCTAAACATGTTAGGCAGAAATAGAGGCATGTGAATCCAAAACTAGAGCCTCTTATGAGGAAATAATTATCTAAGTTTATTGAATCATGTATTATATTTCAGTTAGGAATTCAAGTTGGGTAGCCAATCTTGTTCCTGTTAGGAAGAAGAACGGCGAAATCAGACTATGTGTAGATTTAAGAGATCTTAATAAGGCTTCATTAAAATATCATTACCCACTCCCAAATATGATTCAGATTTTAAGAATAGTCTCAAATTTAGATAGACTATCTCTTCTAGACAATTACAGTGGATATAATCAAATTTTTGTTCGAGAAGAAGATATATACAAAACAACTTTTACCACCAAGTGGGGTACTTATGCTTACAAAAGGATGTCTTTTGGTCTTTCAAATGCTAGTGCAATGTTTCAACGTGCAATTGACATGGATTTTCATAGCTTATTAAATAAATGCATCCTTATTTATTTAGATGACATTCCTGTATTTTCAAAATATTCTGAAGAACATATAATGGACTTAAGGGAGACCTTTCAGATTATGCAAATAATTTGGAATATCTTTGAATCCACCAAAGTATATCTTTCAATACATCAAGGCAAGCTACTTGGTCATATTGTTTCTAAGCAAGTTTAGCAATTGATCCTTTCGGGATCAAAGCCATATCATAACTATCATTGCCTCATCATAAGAAGGCTTTACAAAGTTTCCTTGGAAAAATCAACTTTGTGAGGACATTTGTTCTTGATTTTGTAGCATAAGTTAAACCACTCACATCTATGCTAAAAAAGAAAAATTTTCTCTTGGACTAGAAAAGGAAGAGAAGGATTTGAAGCAATCAAACAACTATCTCTCAAGCTCCTACTCTTCCAAATTAAAATTTCCATAAAGATTTTACAATGTATGCACTTAGGAGCTTGAAACAATATCGGCTATATTAACTCAAGTCAATGATGAAAATGTTGAGTAGCCTATTGCTTTCTTTGGATAGAGTTTGCATGATTATGAAATAAGGTACACATTTCTTGAAAAGAAAGTACTTTCAAGTAGTCAGAGGACTAAATAATTTCAAGTATATGCTTTTGAATAATAAAATCCACGTTCTTGTTTCTCATCCAAGTGTGAAAGCATTCTTACTAAATAAGGAATTGAATGAGAAAAGAGAAAAATGGATAACAAAGGTCATGGAATATGATGTTGATATTCGGTTGCTAAGACAATTCAAGGGAAAGGTTTATGTGAGCATCTAATTGCTGATATGGAAAAACAAGTTGCAAAATCAAATGATTTAAAACGGCATACTAAAATTACATATCAGCAATCGAAATTATGATCCATCCTGAAAATCACTAACTTGAGCTCACACACAAGATTCAGGAATCAAGATGGATGATCGATTTGGTTAATCATCTACAACAGGCACCTATCCGTAAGATATAGACAAAAATAAACAAAGGTATTTCAGATTACAAGTTGTACCTTATATCTTCATTGATAATGTGTTATTCAAAAAAGATATAAATGGAATCTTGCTGTGGTGTGTTGATTATGATAAAGTTTAGAAAATACTATCAGAATTCCATGAAGGACCTATAGGAGGTCACTTCTCAGCATGTACTACAACCTTAAAAATTATGAAAGCTGGCTAGTATTGGCCTAGCATATTCAAAGATTGTTTTGAATGGATTAGAAAGTGTAAAAAATGTGCTTTCTTTTGGAAAAGAACGTTTAGCTTCACTTCCCTTGCAACCTATTTCAGCTGATCAACCTTTTATGTAGTGGGGTCTTGACTTTATTGGCATGATAAACCCACCATCATCACAAGGACACAAGTGGATCTTAAATGCTACCTGATTATTTTACATAATGGACTGAAGCAATAGCCTTGAAGGATGCTAATGAAGATTCAATACTATCCTTTTATGAAGGAATAGTCTATAGATTTGGTGTTCCAGCAACTATCATATCAAATAATGCTTTAACATTCCTTGGTGAAAAGATAACATATTGGGATGTCAAACATGGAATATATCTAAGTTCTTAATCTAATTATTACCCACAAGGTAATGGATTAGCTGAGAGTACTAACAAGAATCTGTAAGGATTATCGGAAGAACAATCAGGATACTCAAAGGGCTTGGCATCTGATGTTCAATTTAGCACTTTGGGATGACAGAGTGACTCCTAAAATATTAGTTGGCAATTCACCATACAAACTTGTGTACGGGAAAGAAGTAAAAATTCCTATTTCAGTTGAGTTACCTGCATTAGATTTGTTACATCAAATGGAGCTGCTTGAGAATGAACCATTATAGCTCATTATGTAGAGTTAATGGAATTACAAGAGCTAAGAGATAAAACCCATTTGAATATGGAGAAGAATCAGAAACAAATGAAGAATAATTTTGACAAGAAATCCAAATTTAGATTCTTCAATGAAGGAGATATTGTGTTAATGTGGGATGATGATCATGCAAAGCCAGGAAGACACTCAAAGTTTGATACACTCTGGAGTGGTCCTTACATGATTTTATATTACAAAGAACATAATGGTTTTTAGCGTTCAAATTGGAATGGAGAGGAACTTCCCATTCTTGTGAATGGTATGTTTCTCAAACATTGTCATTGAAAATATTATAGTGATTGTTAGAGCAGGATTTCCCTTAAATAAGTGCGGTTCCTCCACATTGCAATGTTTTTAAATTCAATAAGTGCATTCATACAGGTGATCTATTTACCATATCCTTTCCCAACTTTAGTTTGTTTCGGAAGGGTTAGACCTTTCAGAAAAGGAAAATTTTTGGTTACATGCTTAGACTCCATGCCCAATGGACACGAGTAAGGCACTAGTCTTTAAGCTAGCAGGAAGCTTTCCCTGCAGGATCACCAAAAATGTTGAAAATTTTTGCACTTGTGTAGAAATGGGGAACTCAAAACTTTTTCGTTACGATGAAAATTCTTGGGTTAAGTATACCTAAACTAAGGAAGTTATTATGTTATTTATTGCTTCTGAATTAGTTACAAGATTAAATGAAATCTACAATTATGTGTGTTGTTTCAAAACACAACAGATAACATAGTTTGTAATTTAATATCATCTTCATCAAAACAACACAAATCCTGAAGGATAACTTTGTTGTCTTGATGAAGATGAAAAATTACAAATTAGCTGAAGTGCTAAGTTTTGAAGCAAGTAAACAAAGATGCAGATTATATAAAATCAGAGTTCATTACTAAATGTTACAAGTTCTCATCAATGTTCTTTCCTTCATGATTAAGACATTCAATTATGTTATTGAGTTGTTTAGTTCATTATACAATCCATACAGAAAATCTAGAATGCACAAGGAAATACACAACTCATTTTAGAATTCAATGTTTTATTCACAAGGAGAGTCAAATGTTTCCCACACAAGTTGTGGGATGTAACTAAAAAGTAAAGTACAACTATTGAAAAGAAAGGTACACATGCATGAAAGAGAAATAAAAGGAGTATGAGTGAACCCATCATTTCCTTGGGGTTTCTATTCTTTGATTGAAACATCTTCATCTCCACCTTTCATTCTCCTTCATCTTCATTGTAGAAGCCATTATTCCTGAAAAAGAAGAAAATAATTAACTATCAGTTACGAGCTTAGGGATCAATTCATATTCCTACACTATCCTACTTCATGCATATGAATCTTCTCCTAACATGAGATGTATTCTACTTGAAGAATAAACTACATGCATGCTTTATTCACTCAAGAAGAAGAATGAGAAAAGAAAAGAAAACATGGACATAAGAGAGGCCAAAAAGCCTAATTATTTTCTAACTGTTTTCCTAAGTGTGCAGGTACAGGTTGTAGCCAAAGAGAAAAATAGACAAGTCACAAGTGCATGAAATAAAAGGAAGAATGTAACTCAAAATTCAATAAATTGTTCTAAAATGGAAGAAGTTACAGTGTGGAAGAAAGAATGACAATAGAAGCACATGCCTCGATTTATAATAGAAGTAAAATTAGAATTTGAAAGTTGATGTTTGGCTAAAAGAGAAGGTCACAAGTTGAAAGGAATGAAAATAGGTTTATGATTTTTTTACTTTCATTACTTGCTATGGGAAGATAAATTTTCATTTTTCTATGAGAAAAGCTAGTTGTTACTGAGACCAAAGCTAGTTCTTCTACGGGAAAGAATCAATTTCAAATGCTAGTTCTACGGAAAAGATAAAATTAAAGATAGTTGTCTACAAGTAAAGCTCAAATATAACATTGAAGCACAAAATAAAATGGAACTACATTTATTAAAAAACTTGAATTGTCCAAACATACAGGAGTTGTAAATAGAGTTCAAGAAATAATACATTATACATAGTTTCATAAAACAATACATTATTTTTAGAAATTCAAGAATATAGTTACTATCAAGCATTCAATAGATGTGATTTTCAAAAAACAATTGCATTTCAAACACTCATCTCATGGAGAAATTCAATGTTCAAGTGATCTTAGTTTAAAAGGATTAAAGCAAGTATTCAAAACGTGTTATAGAATTTTAGAAAATCATATTGATCCCGATACAATAAATTACAACAAATGGATTCTCCAGAATACAAAATTGAGCCAAAGATTTCATAATGGAACTAAAGTAATGTACAGAACTTGTATTTGTAGAAAATCATAACCATCTTCTACAATATTCTCAACAAATGATGAGGTAATAGTTGTCCAGGAAGTTAAAGCACAAAGAACTCATACAGAGAAGAGGTGAAGTATGAGTATCCAGAAAGAAGAAAGTACTCTATGTCCACCATAGTAAAACAAAGGAAAATACAAAGTAAATTAGAGTTTCATAACAACAAACACATAATCACAAACTCTTTTTGAAGCTCATTTTAGCAATGGATGAACATGACAGATATCTAGGACTCGGAAAATACAGATCTATAATTCATGATGTAGATTAAGCCCAAGAAAAAACACACCGTAGAGAATCGAATAGTCATAACTTTTGAGAAACCGGATGATAAAGTTAGAGGTCCATAAGTCCACATAAATTTTCAAACTTGGGAGTCAATCAAGAGAAAAAAATCTCGAACCCACAAATATTTCCAAGAGTTCAGTGATACATCTAAAGAAGAAAAGAAAATAGAAGAGTACGTATGCAAGAGAGATTATCTAACCTATAAATGGATATAGTGGCTGATATACTGAGGAGATCACAAAGAACATAGAAGAATCAAGCCTTAGAAACTCACCATGGAGGTTGTTGCAAGAAACCATCTTTCAATACTATCTCGATTCAAGATCAAAAGAAAGAAATGGTAGAGATATCAATTTTTCAACTCACAAATCAAACTCAGATCTCATAGGCTTCACCAAAAAATACCAAACAGAATAGACCAAGCTCGAAGTAACAACCATGGTAGAAAGAAAAATAGATTTACATGAAAATCTTGAAAATTACCAAAACATGACCACAAACACGTAAACTGTGAAATCCGATATGACAGAGAGTCTTTTTGCAGAGAAGGATCTCCAAAGTATAGTGAAAGCCTAGATTGACATAATAAAATAATTGCATCGAGATAAAATTTTCCAAGGCTTCTCCCATACAACCTAAAAAATCCAAAATGAATGTGCTTTAGGGTTAAGTTCTTTTTATTGCCCATACCAAGAAGCGGGTTAACTCAAAATCAACCACATAAGATATCGAAAACATCAATACACGAAGGAAAAAGATCAATTCCCTCAAATCATTGCAATAACCAATGATAACAACAAGTGAGTATACCACCGCCCATAATAAATGCTAGCTTAATCCTAATTGTAGTCATAAATTGATGGTCACGGTGATTAGATAGGGTACAAAAATCAATGACGAAGAATAAGGCACAAAATTTTAAAATAAACCACAAGGGTAATAGTTAACCTAACCAGAGTTGATGCCACCGACCAAGTCACTAAGGGGTGAGTCACCGTGGAAGGGGACAACCCATGTGTCCTCTAAATTAATCATTACAAATGACTTTCAGGTTTAACCCAAGTGCATGCTTCAAATAATTTTAAAAGGGTGACCAAATCATATATCATGATCACCAAAAAGGTGAATATTATAATGTGCCAAGGCCGACATAATCAAAGGTGGCATACTATATAATACGCCATGTGTTATGAAAAGGGAGTTAATTATTAAAACTATGATTATTGCTTAGTTTATGCCCAAATAAATCAAAGGGGTGGTGGAATGTATTATGATGCCTATGCCATGGCCAAAGGAGATGTCAATATCAGAACATGTGCACATAGCAGGTGGTCCCCATAGGAGGAATTATTTTTGTAAATATTACTAAGTATTGTAATTATTTTCTCACATACAGGGAGTTGTATTTTACCTGCCTTCACAATAGGACATAATAGAAAAGAAGACAAAGTTGCATGTTCATGGAGAAATTCTTGCCTTGCAACCAATCTTATTTTTAGCAAATTATTCATCCTTCTCTTCTTAAAAATAGAACAATCAACTTCAATTTGACTGTATTGTAATTAAGGCCAATATGCCTATTTGTAATTGCATGCTCTATTTTTACTCCTTTATCTATTATTAAATAAAGAATAAAAATAAGATTCATGGGCGAGTACAAGCCTTAGGATATTTTTAGGAAGAGGGTAAACTTTATTTTTGCTATATATTGTGTCCTTTTACAAAGCACAAAGAGGGAGGACTTCGGAGGACTTTGGATATATGAGTCTTGAAGCAAATTTTCCAGTTTTGCCCTCTTAGTGTGAATTATTCCATGCCTTTCCAAGCTATTTTTGCATTCTTGTATATTTTTATATTAATCTTGTTAATGTAAATTCCCGATCAATCACTTTACCCTACTACACATTTAGTATTTTTGCTTAATTTTAATGTGCATGTTAACTTATTAGTACTGTTGTGATTCTCCCTCAGTACAATCAAGTGTTTTGCCCTTAGACATTCTGTAAAAAAACTATTGGTTTGTGCATCAATAATCCTTCCCAAATAAGTTGTGTATATACTCAATCAAAGCCCTCATACAAATTTGGTGTATCACCTTAGTTTTAATCATTTTATAGTCATATTTTACTCTTAAACTCCCAGAAATCAGTTTAGGATACACCAATAAGGAACCGGCCTTGATACCAGAGACTCACCTCAAAATAGGTATACCCACAGACCTGAGGTGTTTCCATTGTATCTACGAAAGAGAGAGATCATTTGTGCAAGCCTAGAAAACCTACAACCATCTCTCTATAGGGTGCACTTTCGAGAGATAAGATACACTCTACCTTACCTTGGAATTTCGGATTTGGGATTAAGGGCCATTTTTAGAGGCTTACGGGACAAGCTAAGCTTGTCACATACCTCTTAATTTCATATACCAACCCTACCTATGGATTTAGGGGTCAAAACTAGACCCCATTATGTATTTTATAAGACAAAAAGTTACATTTATTGTACTTTTCTTACATGGGTTTTAAAGTTTGTCCTTAGGGGTTGTGGGTTTGGATTGTGTGTGTAAGAGACTTGTCATTCTTGTCAACCAACAATTTATTGTGCATTGGGGTTGAGATTTGACTTTTGATGTGGATTTGAGGATGAGTGATGTGGCATCCTACATGGAGCCACCTCACCCTCCTCTTCCCTTTTTCTAAATATATAATTTTATGTGTTTGTTTGGGGGTTACTTCATTTGATTTGTGTTCTTTTATTTTTAGAGTTAGAGAGATTTTGGAGTTATTTTTTAATTATTGGAGCTTGTTGGAGTTGGATTAAACTTGAAGGATCTTGGAGTGTGATTACTTGATCAATTTCTTACTATGGAAAGGTAGGAGCTACATTATTTTTACTTGTTTTTTATATGTGAATATTGCATGTATGTGAATGTTTTGTATGTTTTTTGGGATCTTGGGTAGAATGCCTAAAAGGATATGGGGATCTTATATTTCGGGAGGCATAATATTTTATTTCTTTTTTTTAAGGGTGTTGGGTTGGGTGCCTGCCTTGATAAGAAAATGCTTGAATTTCTTACTTGGTCCTTTTGAGGAGACATAAGAGATTGTAGGGAGTCAAAAGAGAATGTGAAAGGTATAAGAGAATCTTGACGGAGGCATATGAGTTATGTAGGGATTTTGATTTGTGTTTTGGAGGGCTTTAAGGTGTGCAGCTAATCCCATTTGGAGGCATAAGTGATCTCCCATAGATCCTTGCTCCATTGGCTTTGCATTTCAAGCCTTGTGTATGTTGAAAGTTGCATTCTTGTGATTGTTTTCTTGTGTTGAATGTGTGTTATATGGTTGTGAAATTTTGTATTGTGATGTTGAAGCATTGTGTAGTTTCCATGAGTTGGATCCATCCTTTATTACATTTTTGTTGGGGCTCGGGGCCAATGAGGAGGATAACTTCTTCTCCTCATTGGATTATTGGTTGGGTGGAGAGTGTTGCCTCTCCCCATTTTTTGTTGTTGTGATCAAAGTGAAGAAAGGTGGAGCTCTTGTGGAAGACTTGGGACTTGGAGTATTTGTTGAAATCAAAATAAATCCTTCATGTAGAAATCATCTTGTAATTCCCACTTAAGGTGGAAGACTAGTAGATTGTATTTGAAAGGAAAGTTGTATTGTATATTTTTTTATTAGGTTATTTTTATCTCTTGAAAGTGAACCTTGTAGAGAGATGACTGGAGGTGTTCTAAGCTT
Source organism: Taxus wallichiana var. yunnanensis (assembly GCA_018340775.1). Lineage (NCBI taxonomy): Eukaryota > Viridiplantae > Streptophyta > Pinopsida > Cupressales > Taxaceae > Taxus > Taxus wallichiana. Next base: position 726,487,016 of record CM031234.1, on the reverse strand, counting down.
GCTTTGAATCTCTCTCTTTTGTAGATATAATGGAAACACCTTAGGTCTATGGGTATACCTATTTTGAGGTGATTCTCTAGTATTAAGGTCGGTTCCTATTTGATGTAAACTAGACTAATTTTTTTGGGTTTTAAGTATAAAAAGATGACTATAAATGAATTGAAAACTTGAGGTGATACACCAAAATTGTTGAGGATTTGAATGAGTACATGCACTAATAATTTGAGAATGGATTCTGGATGCACAAACCAATAGTTTTTAGCAAAATATTTAGGCACAAACACTTGAAGTATTGAGGGAATGATTCACAACAATACTATTAAGATAAACATGCACACTAATATTATGCAGAAATTACTAAATTTTCAGCAAGGTAAGATGATTAATCAGGGAATTTGACATTCACAAGAAATAATAAGGGATACACAATACTGTAAATAATTTGGAAAGGCAAAAATCAATTCTCATTTAAAGGGAAAAAATGGAAAAAAATATGCTCAACACGAAAAACATGTAATAATTCCTCTCTTGCTTTGCCAATGCGCACAATATATAGAAAAATTATTTACCCACCCCCTAAAAATAAACTAAGTCTAACTAGTGCTTGTGCATGATATTAATAGCCCTTAAATTGCTTTTAATAATAAAGGGACTAAAAATAAACATGCAAGGATATTACAATGAAAAGATAGTATTAATTTCTTCAAGAATAATTCCAAGCCAAAATATTTGACTCTCGCATGAATAAATACGGTCACTTTGGAAACATTAAGGTACTTAGGTGAATAAATTAATTACTAATTTTATCCTTTGTCTTTAGCAGCAAGTAATCCTTCAAAAGAACATGTGAATTTTTCCTTATCTCCGATGTGACACCTATATGGATACTGGGTTATTTTTTCTTTTCATGAATGATTAAAATAATCATATTCTTTTCTTATGCATGTTGGTGCCATTTTTGATCTTGCACCATTTTTCCCTAAATTTTCCTTTGGTTTGCATGTTCTAGAATGTTTTTTATCTTAAATTAGTGTTTTGCAACTTTTCCTCCCGATTAAATGCCTTGAAATGCTCATAAACTTGTTGTTTTGTCCCAATTTGAATGAAATCTACATGCGAGCCTGTTTTGGGCCTTAATTTTTCCAAAATCTATGAGCTCTACCATTTTTTCCTTTTTCCCGATCGTGGAGATTTAAATTGATCGATTTGCACTTGTATGCCATTGAGAATCCAATTCCATGATAAAAATGCTTTAATTTCAAGAAATTTGTCGTCCTTAGCGAAAAAAATCAAATTCTAGGGCATCCCTGGTGTTTCTTTTTGTTTTGACGGTCGACGACGGGTGTCATTTTCCCATCAATTTATTCTTTAGAAAGCATTCATCAACAATGTGGCTTGTACTAATTAGACAAGGATTGGAGGGTCATTTTAAAAAATTAATGTTTTTGTGTTTTTGGAAAAAAGTGCAAGTTGCCCCCTGTAGCTCCATGTAGGCCCCGGAGGAGGTACACGTGTTGCACGTGCAGAGTGAAGGAGGATGGGTGGGTCGATTTTGCCTTAGGAAACTTTGGAAAATGCATGGAAAGGAATAAAATATGTTAAGTCCCGTATCCAATCGAGGAGGAGAACATGTGGGAGGTGGGCGGATGGAAAGGTGGAGGAGTTTGATTCTTTTCGGCCTTTGGTGAAAAGAGTTAAAGTATAAAATTGAACCTCAAAATCATAGAAAATGGGAGGAAGACATGTGTCATGTGGGAATGGAGGCTGGAAGAAGACTTGGAAAATTTTGGTTTTGGTGAAAGGAAAGAAAAGTTGTGAAAGGGTCGCGGTGGCTGTGCCAATTAAGAAGTGGGACACGTGGCATGGAAAGGCGGAGGTGTGGGAGTGCAGAGGAAATGATGAAAATGTTCCTTTTTCAAATATTTTATTAAAATATAAATACGAGCACCGCCCGTAGCTAATAGGTGAGGACACATGTCCTGCAGGAGGGCGGAGCCACGGAGGAAAAATGGAAAATTTTCGTTCTTCCAAAAAGAGGTAAAATGTTTAAAATTGAGCCGCCACTCCGTATTGATCATATTTCACCACGTGTCAAGGACGAGAATCAAAGATACGGGCCCATGGAGATAATTTGGAAAAAATCATTTTTCCAAAAAGGTGGAAATGTGTACAATCGGTTTGTGATTCCAATGGGGCCCACTTTGGGACATGTGTTAAGATCATTTTCAAAGGGCGGAGGGGTGGAGAAAAATGTGAAATTTTTATATTTTTCCAAAAGTGTTAAAATTTCAAAAAGTGATCTTAAGCCCATATCCAATCACATTGTGACACATGGAGAGGTCAAATTAAAGGATAAAGGAAGATCAACGATGAATTGTGCATTTTCGGTTTGGCCGTGATTTGAGCTCTAGAAGTGTGGAAATGCAGTTTTTGAATCGATTTTGATCAATTTTTTGACAAATTCATGTTTTTTGTGCCTACAAGGACCAATGCAATCAGTTTTGAGGATCAATTTGAAGATGAGAGATGTTTTTGAAATAAATTTTTTCCCTAACCCGTCCAAAAACGTAAAATATCAAATCCAAAAGTTTGCAGAGTAAAATTTTGGAGGGAAAAGGATGAAATAATGAAAGGAAGGGGCTATGTATGCTTTGAAGATGAAAACATGCCTCCAAAATGGATAATGATGCAAATTTTACAATGATTCATCTCTTTTGATATAGCTGGCAACTTTTTTGACGTGTTCTATTAAACATCCCTGTCTGCGAATCATGAGGAATTTTGTTAACAAATTTGATCCTTTGGCATATTCTTTTCTTAGGAAAGAAAACTCGAAGGAGATTGAAGGTGATATATTGCATGAATTTTTCATGCAAAGAGTTGGAAGTGTTTAAAGAAGCCTGGAAAACTAAAAATTTCGAGAAAATCTAGGAAGAAGCCCATTCCCCGAGAAACCACCTAAGAACCATTTCTAATTCATTTTTACATTATATTTGTATCATGTTGAGTTGGTTTCAATTGTAAAACCATCAAAAAGTTGGAAGATTGTTCTTTAAACATTCTCCGCTAATAAATTTGCTCATTTATGGATTATTTTGTATTGTCTCTTGGCAAAATTTGCATACACTTATGTTTGAGAATGCGGTTCAAATTTGTGTTTCTTGTTTCTGTTGAGTCTTGTGTTTAAAATATCTCTTGATCATACATGGTATCATTTCTTGTGATTATTTTAGTGGCATTTTCAATCTCACATTGGAGAAGAGCTTCCATCGATAAAGAGATAAACAAATTTAAAATCACTTTACTTTCCTTGATTTAGATATTGTTTGTAAACCTTCGGGTGCACCTTAGGTCATGATTAAATAGTGATTGCTAAATCCTTCATTGGTTCATTCTAACTCAATATTTTGTGATAGATGATCAAATATTGTGTGGAAAAGTGTGGATCTGGGCCTCATTTGATGTACATATCTGGTTGAAGGAATGATTAACCATTTTGATACTTTCTATTGTTAAGTTTATCCATATTTTTCTAAAATCCTCAAAGAGTCTGAAGACCTTGGTTTGTCTTATCTAAAATCCCACCCAAAAATCATTCAAAACAACTAATCTTACCCTAGTTTACCCTGTTTTGACTGTATACCCATAGAAGATAAAAATCAATTTGCTAAAGTATGTAGAATAGATCAAGATTTCAAAATGTCTTCAATAACCCTTGCCTTCCATTGAAATTATATCCATAATCTAGAAGTGATAACTTGTGAAATTCAGATTTGGAGTGTTGATCATATTTTCCCAAGGCCTTTTCATACTATTTGCACAAATTGAGGGTTACAAAATAGGTCCTCTTACCTTGGTTGAAAGGCACAACCTAAAATATTTAGGACAAGATCAAGTCCTATTTGAGTGTTATCCATCTCTCCACAAATCTGAGTGCCAGTTAGATCACATCCCCAACTACAAAAAGACATACATCATGATCTATCTATCTTCAAGCTTCATGCCATATCTTTGATGTTACTTAGACTGAAAAGGAGAACAAATTTGGGTACAACACCAGTGTCGCCATTGTTGGGGATGAAGAATGCAATATCCAAACTAATTTTTAATCGCTTTTAGTTCATATTTTTTGAGCCCATCAACACATGTGGTGTCATTTTTAGGGACATTCTTAGTTTCATCTGATCCATGTGCATACATATTTGAGATATTTGAATGCATATCAAACCCTAGTAATTCCTCTTACAAGTTTTTTCTACAAATATATTGTTAAAGCATCATTCTATACTCATATTTGAAAGATGTATGCAAAGGTTTCAAATTATGTTTGCAATTTTATCAGTTTCTAGTAGTAGTTGCACTTCATTTGCATTTGTGGTTGATAGATTCAAGAAAAGGAAGATCTGATCTATAAATTTTAGCAAGATTTTCAGTGTTGATAGGAATTTGATAGAGTATTTTAGTGCATTTGCACAACTAGGGTGAAAGTCCTTAGTGGTGACTCCATGTTGTTTTGATCTTGATAAATACCAGTGTCTTAGCTTTCTATCATTTTTTTTTAGTGTTGCTAATCTCTACAAACCTAGAAGGAAGAAGATCTCTCTTCAAGAGGGACCCAAGTAGAAAGTTATTTGAAGAATTGGGAAAGACATTTTAGAGGAAAGAATAGTTTGGAAGGTTATTGAAGGTTAGACATCAAGCAAAGGAATATCCATTGGTGAGAGAGATCAACCTTTAATAGAGGATTATCACTCTTCTTCCAGTGACTCTGATTCAAGCAATCTTCTCATAAACTTATTTAATTCAACTAGTGAAGGTCCTTCTATTATACCTGGTGAGTTCCTTCTTCAATCTGCACCTGTGTGTTTCACTTCTAGTATAAATTTCCAAGAAAATCATCACCTAGAGAATACCAATCTTGTGAACCAAATTCTTGAGCCCCAAAGACCTCACACTCCTCATCAACTTTTGTCACCCCCAAGATCACCTCTACCAGACAACATGGCTTAGCCTCCACCTAGGCCTCCATTTTTGGTCAATACCTTTGGCCCAATAAATTTTAGGGGAATGGCTGGTTATCCTAATGTTGTGCCTCAATATATTAGAATTAGATTGCCAAATTTTCAAGGGAATAATGCCATAACATGTGATCAACATTTGAAACTCTTTATTAATATGATGGAGGATTTTGAAATTGGATTTTAGGATGTGTACATTAAATTTTTTGTCCACACTTTAGAAGAAGATGCACGAGGATTGGTACAAGGCTCATCCGATAATTCTATTGAATCTTGGACTGAAATGCATAATGCATTTAGATTGCAATATGGTGACAAGAATTATCCTATATTTCTCTTTTGAATTTGAGAATATCAAGAAGAACCTTAATGAGTCATTGCATGACTTTAATACAAGATTTAACAAGACATTGAGAGGACTAATTGTTAATCTCGAGGCCTTGTGATAAGTCTTGTTTAATCAAATATGCACATGCATTTTATAAGAAAGCATCCTACTACTTAAGAGATGAAAACCCTACTAATTTAAGGTAGGCCTTCACCATGGCACTGCAGATTGAAAACAATATCAAAGTAATTGGGAAACCTCTCAAGAGAGATGGTGTAAAGTTGATAAACCCTGAAAAACCTCAAGCTAGCAAGGGTGCTGATTTGGAAGAGGTTGTGAAAACTTTGGCGAGGGGCTATTAAAGAAAACTCATACAAGTTAGCCCGGGTAGAGAAGGGAATTGGGAAGACTTCACAAGGTTAGTTAAAGTACAAAACCATGAGATATTTTCCAATCATCCTAGGGTGATCAAAGATTGATGATAGAGGGAAATGACCCATGGGGTCTAGTAAATGAGACATCCTCAAGCACGTGAAGGAAGAGTGTTACCTGATCCCCTAACTTCTAGGGTTGTTGTTGTTGAGGAAGTTACTGATATTGATTAGTGTGATAGGTGTTTTCTACCCCATCCCCATGTGAAGTGGACTAGCAAGATGGTGAAGCTAATAATGATGATGGTACGATGATGATATCTATATGATGGGTTGTTCTTGAAGCTCACAATAAGGAGCAATAAAAACTAAAGTAATAAGTGAAAGGACAACTACAACCTTTTGGGATTCCATCAAATGGGTACAAGTCTTTCTTCCCCCTCATACTCTTAAGGTAGATTTCATGCAATATTTTGAGATTCCTAACAATGAATTTGAATACTTAAGATATTTGATGATTAATAAGTATGATGGTGGTATCCCTTCGGAGGAAGATAGAAAATTGTTAATGAATGTTGTTGTGGCTCAAGAGAAAGAGTATAACACTAGGATAAAGGTTGTTAAGGAGTTTATCCTCAAGATAGACCTAAAACACCCTTTCTTACAAGAATTCCCAAAGAAGCTCCTAGAAGAGAAACACCGCCAAAAGCTCTATTGTCCCGGGAAAATTTTTAGTCCTCCTCATGCCCAAGCTAGCAAGAATCCCATGGCATCTAGTGTTGCCTTGCAAAATAATGTTTCCTATGACATAGCCCAAGTATTGAGCCAAATCAAAGTGATTTTTCCAATCATTGAGTTGCTTAGGATTCCCGAGAACATGAAGAGAGCATTTGAGTACTTGGATTGAAAGAGGAGAAGAGTACCCCAAACAGAAATGTAAATGTTGTTGAAACTCCTCGTCAAATCATTACAAACCTTGAAATACTACCAACATTAGAGGATCTTGGAGAAATACCTAAGGTATACTTGGGGACATCCTTGGTTGATTCCCAATTGAATGTTGATCCATTCTTTACAACTTTGATCATAAAGGATAGTGATTCATAAATTGTATGTTTGATTCTAGTGCATCATGTAATTTCATGCCTCTAGAAGTCATGAATGAGTTGGATATCAAATTGAAAATACCCTATGGAAAGTGTACTACCTAGGACTCAAGAGAGGTGCCAGTAGTTGGTTGTGTGAAGGGTCCGATGGTGCAACTTGCATCTTATCCTAGGAGGAATTTAAAATTGGATGTTGTGATTGTTGATTGCCCTACAAAATGGGGTATGTTATTGTAAAGAAAGTGGGATGTAAGTGTTGGAGGGAGTGTCCAAATCGATATGTCTTTTCCCACCATTCCCATTGAAGGTAGCCTTGTAAAATTATATGGAGAGAAGAAGATGTTGCATCTAATTGAGGATCCAAATAATGCTTCTTATGAAGTATTATTTGCTGATGTTGATGTTGATAATTTTATTGGGTTTGTTGATGGTAAGGAGCACAATATGGATCAGTAAAAGTGCCTTGAATAGGTATGTTTACCTTGGACCTTTCTATTTGATGGATCTTGGTCAAAATTTTGAAATGGTGATGGTATAATTTTGATTTCTCCTAGCTTGGAAGATTTTGTTTTTTTCCTTCAAGATTAATTTTGAATGTACTAACAACGTTGTTGAGTATGAAGCCTTATTGTTGGGTCTGAAAATTGCATGGAAGTATGGTGTCAAGGACATCATTGCAAAAGGATATTCAGAGCTAGTTGTCAAACAAATAAGAAAATTGTATGCTAAAAAAATCAGCGGATGAAACAATACAAACATGTAGTTTGGGATCTAATTGAGATGTTTGATTCCTTCAACATTGTGAATCATGAAAAAAGTTTCAATGATGCTGCTGCAAAGTTGGAAATGTTGGGGTCAAGATTTAGAAATTACACCGTTTCACCTTATTATGAGTACAATATTGAAGGGTTAACTAAGCCACTGTCACGACAACATCAAGCATTGACAAGTGTTTAATGATGATGCTCAAGTGCAAAGGTTCTTACGAAATCAAGATGAGTTTGCAAATTAGAATATTGATTGCGAACTAATGTGTGTGTGATGACTAAAGAAAGAGATACTTTTTTTGGAAAGGATATTATCCAATTGAAAACTAACACCATTCCTAGAGGCGTTGTTCCACTTGAGTCAAATTTTAACAATGACGATTGCATCATCAATAGAAACATGTCTACCTCAAGGGATGTGGAAGAGCATAACTTGGGAATGAATGATAAACTAAGAAAATTTTTGTTGGGTAGGAATCTAAACAAAGAAGAAAAATAGTCCTATGATCAACTATTGAAGAAATATCGGGAATTTGTTTGGCTTGGTCTTATTAGAATCGAAAGAATACAAAGAGGACTTGTTTTAGCATGAGATTCCTCTTGAAACAAATGCCAAGCCCTTTAGACAAAAAGAGGAAAATTAATCTACTCCTCTCAATGAAGATGCAAGATGAATTGAAGAAACTAAAGGAGGGATGGATCATTCAACCTACAAGGTATTCATCTTGGGTTGTAAACCTTGTGCGGTCGTAGAAAGAAAATGGAGATATCGGACTTTGTGTAGACTTTAGAAATCTATATAGAGCTTCATTGAAAGACAATTATCCTTTGCCAAACATGGAAAACATGCTGTAGTTAATGACTGGATCTGAACTGTTGTCCACCTTCAATGGATTCTCTTGCTACAATCATGTTGTTTTCAAGGAGTCAAAAATAGTTAAAACTACCTTTACCACTCCTTGGGAACATATGTTTATGTAATAATGCCTTTTGGTCTCATGAATGTTGTAGCTACTTTCCAAAGAACAATGGATGTTTCTTTTCTTGGTTACATAAATGAATTTATTGCAGTTTATCAAGATGATGTGAGTGTGTTTTCAAGGAGAATAAAAGATCACTTGCAGCACTTGGAAAGGATGTTGATCAAATGTAGAGAATATGGCATTTCTCTCAATCCAAAGAAGTGTCGTTTTGGAGTGCAAAATTCAAAGTTTCTTGGTCATATTATTTCAAAGGTTGGTGTTATGATTGACCCTAAGAAGGTAGAAGCAATCAAAGAAGGTTCTAATTCCAAGAACAAAGAAGGGCATCTAATCCTTCTTTGGGTAGATCAATTTCATTAGAAGTTTTATGTCTACTTTTGTTGAATTGAATCTTCCTATTACATGCATGTTAAAGAAAGACCAAGTTATCAAATGGGACGAGGATGCTATTTAGGATTTTGAAGGAATAAACAAAGCATTGAAACATGCACTTGTCTTAGCAGCTTTGAATTACAAGAAGCCTTTCCAAATCTTCTCCTTTACTTATGAAAATACCATTGCATCTGTTTTACTCCAAAAGGATGAAGATGGGGCTGAGAGGCTTATTGCCTTCTTTAGCAAGGATTTAAAAGATCTTTGAGTTAAAGTACACAATCATAGAAAAACAAGAATTTGCCTTGGTGAAAGAAACAAAGGTTTTCGGGCCTTATATCTTAAGTTTAAAAGTTGTTTCTTATGTTCCCCACACCATGGTAAAAGACATTTTATCAGAGATGGAGATCTCAAGAAAAAAATTTATATGCGTGAACAAACTTTAGGAATATGACATGGATATCCAAACCACAAAGTTGGTGAGAGGTTTGGGCCTTGTTAATCTCATGGCTAAGAGAAACTTGCAAATTGTTGGAAGCTAATGAAGTAGAGGAATAAAGGATAGATGTTCTTGAGAAATTGGTAAGTTCTTGAGTGGTATAAGGATGTAATATTTTATCTCGACACCTATGATACCCGATCATTTGAATAAAAATCAGAAAATAACCCTCAAGCCTGGCTTCTCAAAAATACATCATCATTGACTTTGGGCTGTCTTGGAAAAACCCTTAAGGTGTCCTCTTGAAATGTATAGGCTGAAGACGAAGCTCCCAAAATAGTTGTTGATTTTCATGGGGAGTTTGTGGAGAAAAATTTTCTAGGAGGATTACTATACACAAGATTTTGAAGGTTGGTTATTGGTGGCCAACTCTTTTTAAAGATGTAACCCTCTTTGGTTAGAAAATGTGAAAGTTGTCAGCGTTTCTCTATAAGAATGAAAGCTTTAGGATCCCTTCCTTTGCAGCCTTTATCAATTGAATCTCCTTTGAAACAATGGGGAATAGACTTCATTGGTTAGATTTTAGATCCTTATAGTCTTTGGACATAAGTGGATCCTTGTAGCCATAGATTACTTCACCAAGTGGGTAGAAGCAATCCCCACCAAGAAAGAAACACACTAAGTTGTTATGGAATTCTTGTTGAATCAAATCATATGCAAATTTTGTGTGCCAATCAAGAATGTTGTTGATAATTCCATGTGTTTCGAGCTAAACCCTTGATGGCAATGTGCAAGGAGTATGAAACCAATCTTAATTCTCGCTTGAAACTATAACCCTCAAGGAAATGGACAATTTGAGTCTAGCAATAAGAACTTGTTGAATATCATTAGGAGAACCTTGGATTTGAATAAGAGAAAATGGGGTGAATAACTAAAATTTGTAGTTTGAGCTGATAGAATCACTACCAAAAGAGCTAATAGTAAGAGCCCATTTGACTAGGTGTATGGAACTCAAGCTCTGCTGCCCTTACATATGCAATTATCATCATTTCAGTTTGGTCAACAACTTGAAGATCAATAGGTCAGTCCATATGAAGCGAGGATTAATTAGATTGTTGAGTTGGATGAATAAAGAAGAGCATCCCAACAAAGGCATGTCATATTTAGAGAGAAGTTGAAGAGGTTGTTTGACAAGAAGGTCACTTCTAGGGCCTTTAATAATGGAGATCTGGTTTTGTTGTGGGATAGAAGGCATGAAGATAAGGGAAAACATGGTAAATTTGATGCATTGTGGATGGGCCCTTACTCCATTGATATCAGAATTGGTGAGAATACCTTTTTCCTCAAGGACTTAGATGGGGAGTTGTTTGAACTACTGTTAATGGTGGCATCGAAGCATTTCTTGGATTAATCCCAAATTTGAGGTATGCACCACTTCTATAGTGTATAGTCTTTATTTTTGGCTTTGTTTTTGTTGTTTTTGCTAGTTTGTGGTTTGCCTTGTTCTTGGCAGCCATTTTTTGTTGATTAGGTCTGGTTTTTCTACTCTAAATTTTGACTTTGTTGCCCAATGGTTGTTTTGGCACTTGGTCTTCTTCTTTTGATCTTGTGGCACTTACTAGGAGTGTTCATCCCCGAGAAGGAGTCGATGTTAGTGCCATTGTTGAGCTTGCACCATTTTTCCCTAAATTTTCCTTTGGTTTGCATGCTCTGGAATGTTTTTTCTCTTAAATTGGTGGTTTGTAACTTTTCCCTCCAGATTGAATGCCTTGAAATGATCATAAACTTGTTGTTTTGTCCCAATTTGAATGAAATCTACATGTGTGCCCTATTTTGTGCCCTATTTTTCTAAAACCTGTGCGCTCTACCATTTTTTCCTTTTTATGCGATCGTGGATATTTAAAATTTATTGATTTGCACTTTTATGCCATTGAAAATCCAATTCCATGATAAAAATGCTTTAAAAACATGTTTCATTGGTTTAATTTTGAAAATTTGTCGTCTTTTGTGAAAAAATCAAATTCTAGGACATCCAGGCATTTTTGTGTTTTGACATTCGGGACGGGTGTCATTTTCTCATTAATTTATTCTTCAACAATTGTCAAAAACCTGGATTATTCTAATTAGACAAGGATCAATTGGTCATTTCTAAAAACTTAACATTTTTATGTTTTTGGAAAAAGTTCAAGTTGTCTCGCGAGCTCCTGTGCCCCACAAGAGGTAAACGTGTCGTAGGAGCAGAGTGAAGGTGGATGGGTGGGTCATTTGTGCCTTAGGAACTTTTTAAAATGCGTGGAAATGGAGAAAATCCCTAAGGCACGCATCCAATTAGAGGAGGATACATGATAGGTAGGAGATGGAAAGGTGAAGGAGTTGATACTTTTGGGCCTTTGGTGAAAAAGAGTTAAAGTATAAAATTAGACTGCAAACTCGCAGCCAATGGGATGAAGACACGTGTCACATTTTCATCGAAGGAAAGAATGGAGGATGGTGGAAGACTTAGAAAATTTTTACTTTTTGGAAAAAGGGAACAAAATTTGTGAAAAGGGTCGTGGGTCCACCAGGCCAATCAGGAGTGGACATGTGGTAGGGAAAGGTGGTGTGGGGGAGTACGGAGGAAATGGTGAAAATTTTCCGTTGTGGAAAATGTTGTTAAAATATCAATAAGACCACCGTCCCATACCTAATCAAGTGAGGACATGTGTCCTTTGGGAGGGTGGAGCCGCAAAGGAAAAATGGAAAAATTTTGTTTTTCCAAAAAGATGAAAATGTTTAAAATTGAGTCGCGACTGTATTGATATTTCACCACGTGTTATGGATAAAATTAGAGATGTGGACCATTGAGATAATTTGGAAAAATTTCCTATTTCCAAAAAGGTGGAAATGTGTAGAATCGGTTCGGAATTGAAATGGGGCCCACTTGGGACACGTGTCAAGATAATTTTCAAAGTGCGGAGGGGAGAGAAAATGGTCAATTTTTTACATTTTTCCAAAAGTGTTAAAATGTCAAAAAGTGATCCCAAGACCATTTCAATCACATTGTGACACGTGGAGGGCTCAGATTAAAGGATAAAGGAAGATCAATGGTAATTGTGCATTTTTAGTTTGGTTGCCATTTGAGCTCCAGGAAGTGTGGAAATGCATTTTTTGCATCGATTTTGATCAAATTTTTGACAAATTCATGTCATTTGTGCCTACAAGGACCAATGTAATCAGTTTTGAGGATCAATTTGAAGATCAAAGATGTTTTTGAAATGAATTTTTCCCTAATTGTTCGAAAAATGTGAAATATCATATCCAAAAGTTGGAGAGTCAAATTTTGGAGGGATAAGGATGAAATAATGAAAGGAAGTGGGTCTGCATGCTTCGAAGATGAAAAAATGCCTCCATAATGGATAATGATGTGAATTTTGCAATGAATCATCTCTTTTTGAGACAACTAACAACTTTTTGGACGTGTTCGTTAAACGTCCCTATTTGTGAATCATGAGGAATTTTTGTAACAAATTTGATCATTTCGCATATTATTTTCTTGGGGAAGAAGGCTGGAAGGAGATTGAAAGCTATATATTGCATGAAATTTTCATGCAAAGGGTTGGAAGAGTTTAAAGAATCCTATAAAACTAAAAATTTCACGGGAAAATATGGGAAGAAGCCCATTCTTTGAGAAACCATCTCGAGATACATTTCTAATTCCTTTTTGTATCATATTTGTATCATGTTGAGTTGGTTTCAGTTGTAAAGCCATCAAAAGCTCGATGTTGTTCTTGAAACATTCCCATGCTGATAAATTTGATCATTTTGGATTATTTTGTGTTGTCTCTTTGCAAAATTTGTATACACTTATGTTTCAAAATGCATTTAAAATTTGTGTTTCTTATTTCTGTTGATGTCTTTTGTTTAAAATCTCTCTCTATCATACATGGTCTCATTTCTTGTGATTAGTTTAGTGGAATTTGCAATCTCACATTCACAGAAGAGCTTCGATCTGATAAAGAGACAAACAAATTTAAAATCACTTTACTTTGCTTGATTTGAGATATTGTTTGTAAAGCTTTGGGTGCACCTTAGGTCATGATTAAATAGTGATTGCTAAATGCTTCATTGGTTCACTCTAACTCAATATTTTGTGATAGATGATGAAATATTTTATGGAAAACTATAGATCTTGGCCTATGTTTGATGCACATATCCTAGTTGAAGGAGTGATTAACCATTTTGATACTTTCTACCGTTAAGTTTCTCCATATTTTCCTGAAATCTACAAAGAATCTGGCAGACCTTGGTTTTTCTTATCTAAACTCCCACCCAAAAAATCATTCAAAACAACTAATCCTACCCTGGTTTACCCCTGTTTTGACTTGTATACCCATAAAAGATAAAAATTCATTTGCTAAAGTATGCAGAACTGATCTAGATTTCAAAATGTCTTTAGAAACCCTTTGCCTTAGATTGAAAGTGTCTCCATAATCTGGAAGTGAAAACTTGTGAAAGTCAGATTTGGAGTGTTGATCATATTTTCCCAAGGCCTTTTCATACTATTTGCATAAATTGAGGAATATCTTCATCTCCTTCACCATTTGAGGGTTACAAAATAGGTCCTCTTACCTTGGTTGAAAGTCACAACCTAAAATAGTTAGGACAAGATCAAGTCTTATTTGAGTGTTATCCATCTCTCCACAAATCGAGTGCTAGCTAGATCACATCCCCAGCTACAAATGACATACATCATGATCTATTTGTCTTAAAGCTTCATGTCATATCTTTAATCTTGCTAAGACTAAAAAGGAGAATAAAATTGGGTATCAATAGTGCATAAACTTGATTAAAAATGGTAGGCCCTTTCTTTACTTGGTCACGGCATATAATAATGATATATTATTGTTTAGACCGCTTTTGCAATTCACATAACACTTTGAATATATAACTTAGTCTAGGGTCGAAAGAAAACATTATTGATCGATCTCCCCTTCTTATGTTTCCATGGTATATAATAATTTTCGGGCCTTTGGCATATATTATCATTGTTTTATAGCTTATCTAAGGTCAATGAAAACATAATTATTAAATGGAAGTTGGTCCCCCTCTACTATGATGAATCACCCCTTACCATTTATCTATGGATAAACTAACTATAGTAAAGTTAGGGTTTTATTAGAACCTACCACGTAGGTACCCTCATGAACTATGGTTGACTTTGGAAAATGTTTGGTTGAGTCCTGTGACTCATTGGAAGCTTGTGGTTTACATTTTGAGTCATTGATTTTGTACTTTTGCATCTAATCCATCAATTTCAACTCACTAGGGATTTAGGTAAACTTGACATTGTGGTTAACGAAGAAAAAGGAATTTCGACCTATCATTCGGTCATTATGCATTGTCAAGCCCATGGGGTGGTGAAGCCTTGCCATTTTTCCACTCGATCGCCATTGATTTATACTTTCAATCTTACTTTTAGCCTTTAATGGAGGTTATGTTCATGCATTTTCCTTTCTTTGTCATTACTTGGTCTTCTCAAGCTTCGGATTGAATTTTCTTATCTTTGACTTGGTCTTTCATCATGAAAACACCTTTGAGTTCATTTCAAGGATTTTTGTGCTTATCTTGAAGGTGAGATTTATCGTTTGTAACTGTATAACTCTTCATTTCCTTTGTTTCTTTGAGATTTCTTTACTGTAACTCAACAATGGTTGAAACCCTTATCATTTTGGTTTTACCTGGCTCTGTTTATGTAATGACGAGCTAAAATGAGTTATGGGTGTTCACAAATGTTGCTCCTTCATTGAATCTCCAAGGTTTTAGATGTATTCAGCTGAAACAAGTAAGTTTTTATGCTCTCCTTTCCTGTAAAACATGATTATCTTCGAATGGCCTTCAAAAATTGAGCCATTTTCTTAATCTGTACTTGCATTCTCAAGTTTTGTTCATAATATTAGATCTTTTTAAATCGGTAGTTTCGAAATCCCTTTGTATTTTTTCTATTTTGATTCAACTCGCCTTTTCTAGGTTGTTATATTATTGAAAGATTATTTTAATCCTTCAAGCTCGAAAAGTTTTCTTTAAAGGCTTACATGATGATTTCACTGGTAAAAACATTTACTATTATGTATCATGGGTATGTCTTTCACTAGTAAAACCTTGCTTTGCATGTGATGAGCTTCACCTAGGAGCTTCGTAATTTTGCATTATACTTTGAAAATAATTTCTGAGTTGTGATATTCATTGGTCACTTTCATTTTATGCATATTCTCTATGGTCACCATTGTTAATCTATTAAACTTTGTGTTCCTTCTAAACTCACTATTTTTAGCTCCGTTCACCTAGTGGGTTTCTATTGTTTTTGTTCTTTCATGCGTTAAAATTAGTGCCTTGATTGTAATGAGAAAGGAAGAAATGTTTTTTCTATTCCTGCAAGAACAATTCAAGGACTTTCTTTACTTTACAAATGATGCTTGAAAATTTCTCCAGTTATGCTTCTATATCACATTGATTCACTTGAGCTCTATTATTTCATTTGAGCATGTATCTTCTTGTTGTTGGTTCATGAAAGGTAATGCTATTTTTGAAGACTTTACTTTTATTTAGAACCTGAAAGTAATAGATCTTCTTTGCATTCAAAGGACTCTTCATTTTCACTACGAGATCCTTATACCTTTGATTCTATTCATTTGACTGAAAATGGAAAATAAATGCTTCAAAAAGGGAAGACAATTGATTCTTGTAACTCTATAATTTGTAACTCTGTTTGAGCATTTTGAGCTCTGCTTCACTATTTTTTGAGCATATTTTACTCCTGGACATGTTGTGCCATGTTTAACTATTTCAAAGTATGCAAAAATGTGCCTTAGAATGCACTGTAATCCATGATCTTTCACTACTGTTTGGAGTTAGTTGACATGATGCTTGTAAGTTGTTCTAATTGATTGAAATTGAAACTGAAATTTAATGATGCTTTCTAAAACTGCAACATGCACTTACTGAGGAAAAGTACTTCCTTTCCTATCTTGATTTATGTATGTAAAAAATGTATTTGTTATATTTATTCTTCTCGAGTAGCCTTTTCAAAACATGCATTATAGAATTTTTTATTCTATGTTTCATTTTCTAGTCTTGTTATACTGGAAACTCTCTATTAAATATAGTTGCATGAAACAAGAATACCTTTTTTGTAAATGATACTCTGTTGAAATTAATTTGATTGAATATGTTGATGTGGTATTTCATTTCTCCACTTGCTGATTCTAAACAAGATTTGTATATTCTCTTTGGCCTCTGAAGCTCTTATAACTTCCATTGTTGTACTTCATATTCATGTTTATACCATTTGAAATAAATCTTGAGCTTCTACTCGTCATTTTTATTGATAATATTTCTTGAAATTTCATTGGTACTACTGTGAGAATATTTTCTTCTACTTTTGATGTACATTATCTCTTCTTAGTTGCATTGTCTATAAGTTTTGAGTTCCTCCATAATGTACATATGCAAGTTTGTACTCAATTAATGATTGTAACTTGATAACATTCATGGATTTTCTTGGAATATGTATAGAAAAACTGTGAATGGTAGAAAATGATCAATATTTAGATTTTGTATCCATTTATTTATGTACTTAAAATGATCATGTGCCAATGCTGGTAATCATCATTTCAATGGAATGTGATCACTACAGTTAAAAAATATGATGGTTCTTTCCTTTTCTTCCTTGAATAACAACTTCCTGGTCACTTTTATCAGTTGTGATGACTTTTATCTTTTCTTAACTTTACTTTCTAGAACTATGAAGTAATGCTTGTTGCAAACTGGTATCTAAAGTGATTTGTTCTTGTACTTCATACTTTTCTTCAACTTGTTATTTCTTGAAAAGTTATCCAAATCTCATTATAATCACAACTCCATTAATGTTGGATTGATGCTTATTGCATAATTCATTTCAAGCTTTATCAATCAGACTATACTTTTATCATTTGTAACTTGCAAACTATACTTTGATAGATACTTTGGACTTGACTGTAATTTGATCAAACTTTGATATATTTTTTTCTACGTATCTTGATCAATATGACATAATTGTAGTTGATCAACATAGGATGTATTCCTTGATGTTTTAACTATCTGGAAATTCTTGGCTTCTTCTTCTTCTATCAATTGAACTCACCCCTTATGCATTGTTTTAGTACATTTTTGTTCTTTGTCTACTTACAAATAATCATTTTCTATAAATCATTTAGCTATGATGATGATATTATCTTGTAGATAGTAGATATGGGGATATTATGAGACTAATATCTTAATTGCCATACTAAATAAGTGTACTTTATTTCATATGAAATTGTACTTGATAGTTTTGTTTAAAATAACTTTCCCTTTTTGGAATTGTACTTTGATCATTGTAATAGATATGAATAAATCCTTATTTCGGAAGCATGATAACCAACTTTGAAATTGAGAAACTGTAACTTGGTTCTGCATTATATTTTGATAATATCTTGGATCTGTGTCCTTGACTCTGCACTTTGTGTATGCATTCCATTTGTTAGAATCTGTAGCACTAAACTTGCATTTATTTTATGGATTAGTATAGGTATATATTTTTATATTCAACCTTTAGTCTAAACTGAAATAATTGTACTTTTCGGTTCAAATTATAGAATGCAATACTTCTAATATGTAAACACAACAATTAGTGTTTATTTCATTCTTCTTACTCGTACGTGAACATTTAGATAAATAAATTATAAAACATTAGGCTTTTAGCCTATCTCATGTTCCATAGTTTTCTTCTTTTATCTTTCCTTTTCTGAATTGATTCTGGGAATCATATACATTGATGTAGAATACTACTCTTGTCAATTTTTATTTTTATTTGATGTATCTTATACCTATAACTCATACCTCCTGATGTCATGCGATCCATTTGTATGAAATTAGATAGTAAATGAATATGGATTAACCTTTAACTCGTGATTAACAGTCTTTATTTTATATTTCTTAGGTACAATGCAAACATGGATAGTGAAGATGAAGATGAAGTAAAGCTAGAGCTAGAAGTGGAATAATGGAGACAAAGTAAAACTCAAGGAAATGATGGGTTTTTTCATACTCCTTTACTTTTCTTTTCATGCACATGTACCTTCTACTTCAGTAGTTATGAATTTATTTTGAGTTACATCCCATGACTTGTGTGGGAAACATTTAAATCCTTTATGAATAAAATATCAAATTATGGAACTGATTTGTGTACTTATTTCTACATTTTAGTTTTATGTATGGATTGTATAACGAACTAAACAAATCAATAACATAATTGGATGTACTTAATCATGAAGGAAAGAACTTTAAAATATTTGTAACTTTAATAATGAACTCCTAATTACTATAATCTGCAACTCTGTCTTCTTTTCCAAAATTTAACAATCCACCTATTCTGTAATTTTGGTCTTCATCAAGCTAATACATCTGTCCTTAGGGGATTTTGTGTTCTCTTGCTTAAGATAAGCATGGAATTGCAGACTATGTGGTTTGTTAAATTTTGTAACAATACACATAGTTGTAAATTATGTGTAATCATCAATTGTTATAACTAAAAACATAATAATACTATAATGTATCCCCTAGTTAGTTTCACTTCACCAATGCCATCCATTAAAAGCGAAGTTTAGAGTTGTCCATTTTACACAAGTGTAAAAATTGTCGATAGTTTCAATATCATATTTCAAGAAAGCTCATTAAAGAAAGTGTATTTTTCCTTCTCTTCAAATTTTTGTATGCGAAGGAATGAATTAGAATGGATATCATGTTTGAAATTTTACTTTTAATGAAAGAGAAAAGAGTGTTGTAAATATTAATATTTGATCACAAAATGAATTGGGAAGTAATAATAGATTTATTTTGGTTTGAAATAGTTAAATACTCTCTAGTTTTGATATATTTAAAGTTAAAGTTATATCTTGATATCCATTTTCCTTCAAACATTCATTTTTAGAGCTTTCTGGACTACACGGTGGTGGCACCGATCGGTCTTAATCGGCATCGGTGTACTCAAGTGCGAAATTAGTCATTGTTTAATGGTTATAGTTTTTAAATTTTAACTTCTAGATTAGATTTCAAATTTAATGATATTATGAATTTCTCAACAAACCCAAATTTAATGTATGATTGTTGGAAATGTCATTTAGAAAAGTGTAGATCTCAAAATGAAAAATATACATTAAAATTTATAAGAATAGACTCAATTGATAGTAACCAGCATGGTGATCGAACCACCATCGGCATTCATGTGACCGATATTGGAATTTGAAAATGGTGCTTTTGTTTTAATCATATGCCTTTTTCAACTATTATGCCATCATGAATTTGAATAATAAGTTGCTCCTGGTACGAATCCAACATCCTTGGAATTTAAAATAATAATCTAAAATATACTAATGCCACAAGAACAGTCTTTGGTAGTGGAACCGACATTGGTAGCATAGTGGATTCCACGATAGTCAAAACACCATCATTGGTCACCTATGCGTGGAATTTTTTCTTGAAAATGTATTTCTAGCCAAACCATTGGCTCTTATGGATCTAAACTTCACCTAAATGTAGATCCAGTTATGTGGATTGTGTATGATTGTGTAGACCCTTTTTCAACTGCGTATATGGGGATTTAAATACATTAAACTCTTGATCTACAAAATGGGTTTCTTCCCCATCAATGAAAAAAAGAACTAATCAACAATAGATCTCAAACCAGATCTAGGATATATGTTGCATTGAAATTAAATAACTAGGAATGCATGATTAAATCTAAGATTTAACTATCTAAAGGAGGAGCCATTGGATGGAATCCCCTTCTTCTTACACATTGGATCCAAGAAGACTCCTTCATGGTTTCTCTAGATCCATGGCATCCACTCCTTCAACTCGGAAACTAAAGAAAACAAATGATTGACCTTAGGGTATGAATTATTTAAGAAGACTCCCTTAAGGATGATTAGGGTTTCTTTAGGGTAGATCTAATCTTTCGTCCCAATTGATCGATCAAAGGGTTAAAAATCAACCCTACTGATTATTAGGTGGGATTATGTTTTATGGAATTTTAGATAATTTAAAGGTATGTGTAAATGGGTGAATGGGGTCATTTAATACCCTTGTATGTTAAGTTACTTATCATGTTTTAGAAATTATTTAAATGGATTTTAAGGTGAATGATTTAAGATAACTAAGATAACTATGAATAAGATTTGATTAATGTGTGTTGAGTGTTAATTTCAAGAGAGAAACTAATTAACCTAGTAAGAGAAATTAATGGACACTCATGTGGTGATGATAATTAAATTAACATTAGAAATGGATTAAGGATATTTAATTAATAATATAGGTCATATCTATCATATGAAATGTTACATTCTTGGTTGGAATTAATTAAATGTATATTAGGGTTTGACACCTTTATAACTTAAAACAAAAAGAAATTTCTACAACTATCTGGATAATTGTTTAAGGATTATTGTGGGTTTATAACATCGAATTTGTGGGTGTTTTAGACTAAATCAGTTCAAGCATCTTCATAGCCACCGCTTTGGATCTAGTTACAAGTACCAAGGACTATGGCCTCCCATGGGAACCCTTATCTTGTGTTTTTCCTAAATTCTGAACATACAATTAACAATAACAATGTTATTTCAAGTGAATTTAACGCTTTAAATAAGTCATGCCCTGTCGCTCGGAAATCAAATAAGTCTTCATACCTCTCCTTCTTGTGTAGGGTTTTACATTTTATATGCTTTATTATTTATTTCATTACTATAATTTAAAATTCATACGTTATTTATTATAATAATTACTCTAAAACATAGATTTAATTCAAATTAAATTAAATCACATTCATTTGAAGAAGAGTAGGGTTTTTTTATAATATCCTTTTTTATTATGAAGCACTTTCCACTCATCTAGGAGGCCATCAACCTCGGGTTTAGATCCTCCTTGCAAGTGGACATCAATAGAGTTAATGAGCTGAAAATTTACATTTAAAGGATGAACATTCTCCTTAGCCACTTCACCTCAATCATTTTCCTTAAAAAAACTTGAGATATCATTTTGTATTTGACATTGGATTTAAAAATTTGCAACATAAATATTTAGCTTACTTCAAATATCAAGATATTTTTGTATCATTTGGTATTTCAGATTATATTTTATGTATCTAAAAATTATCTTTGATCATATCTTAGGGGAGATTTCTAGTCCTACAAAACATAGAATTTTGCATTCTTGAATTTTCCATCAAGGAATACAAATGATTAGTTATACATATATATTGGAATTTAAATAAATTTTTATTGAAATTCCTTACACATTAATTTTGTACTTTTTCTAAAAAATTAGAGTACATACTTTGATATATATATATATATATATATATATATATATATATATATATATATATGATATTTATAAAGGATGGGTTTTTTTAAAGGGACGCTACTCTGTGCCAAAAGACCTTAAACATGATATCTATCAATCAAGTACATAAAGAGACAAAGAAGATAAAATAACTATTGAACAACAATTAAACAATAGAAAAAAATCTCCCACCAAATGCAAAAAAATCCACAAAATTCAACAAAAATAACATTTACTCTAGATCATCCTACCATATTATTGTATACATTTTAATCTAGTTTTATTTATCTAGAATTTTCTCCAACCATCTTCCTCCCGATTATAACAAACTTATGCCCATTATTCCATGATACCAAAAAAATTATAACATACTTCTTGTAGTTATAGCTCAATCATAAATCAATAATTTGTAATGACTATAGTCACAATGATCCTTTTTATCATAGCCTTTATGATCTTCTCAATATTCTCAATGTTAAGAAGAAATTTAATATTACCAGGGGTATATCTTCCCTTGACCTCCTCGTACTCCACATAACCCTCTATAATGGGTTTTATTCCATTAGTGTGTCCATTATCTTTATCTCGCTTCATAGAGGTATCACTTATCCTCATTGTTAATGGAGTAAATGTATCTCTATTTATATTGTGTAATTTCATCAAGCATTTTATTACAATATATCTTTCCTAGATGCTCAAATTTTATTCTTGTAGTAAGTCGAACAAGACCCATGATCTAATTAACCATACCCCGTCCTCCATCATTCTCCCTATATGAATATGGAGTATAATTTTCTCCATTACATTTTGTAAATCTGTAGAAAACTTTGAGACTCACGGGGTTATACATAATACCATGTCGAGCATTTGATTTAAGATGTAACAAGGAATGGTGTAGGTATGGTAAGGTTCCAAACAATAATGGAAAATATGATGCTTGATAATGATTAGGTACTTGAAACATGATTTAAGATGTTGGAAAGGTGATAGGTAGTATGAGTGCCATGGAGCATGGATAGAAAGGGTCAATGGATGGAACATAGTATTAATGATTATATGAGTACCAATAGAAGCATTAATATGTAGTGAATGAGATTAAAATATAACTTGGTAATCATGATCTAAAAAAAAATAGTGGTGGTGGCATGTAAGAATTAAGAATGAGGAAATCAAGTTTTCATGATGACGAAGAGCCACAACATGATTTTTATGATCGAAAGATGAATCGTAGCTAGCTTGTCACGTTTTGGTAATGGGTCATTGAATATTTTAATATTTTATTATCATTAATTGGTTCGAAGTTGAGGGCTCTAGGAACTCGATTGCATTGTTATCGATGAGATCTTGAATGATATGTTTAATCTTAAAACAAATATCATTAGAATTACCATTACATTGGAGGTAATCATAATGTGCAATTTAATCGTAGTTATATCCATATGGTCAAGAATGATATAGATTGACTAGTGGAGGGTGAGTAATTAGATTTATTTTGATGAAACACTTTAATAAGAATTGAGGTACGCAAGGTAATTTAATTAAATTGCATCTCATTGATTATTATTGGAGTTAGGGTGGTGGAGACACAACATTCATAGTAACTTTAACATTCATAGGCTTAGTAGATGGTTGGAATTTGGATTTGGCTTGAAATTTGTTAGAGGGTTAGGTTGAGGAAGTATCATAATACATCAATTTTTTCATGGATAGAAGTTTTTTTCACATACTTTGAGTATATGAAATAATTTCTTAGAGGGAGGAGAGATCTAAAAAAGTACACTATCTTATAGTGAAGGAAAAATAATTTGAATGAATAGATCTTGAAATTATGAATCAACAAGGAAATTGGTCACTTTGGAAAGGTTGATCTTATAACATAAGACATAGTCGCAATATGTTCATTAGATACTTGTTTGATTTTAGATAGTTGTGCATAGGATATTTTATTGCTGATATTTATAGAAAAATGAGAAAGGAATGCATCAGCTAGAACTACATAAAAATGTTACCAAATGGATAGGTAGATAATACAACTAACACATAACATAGTCATTTAAGATTTAAGGAAATAATTTAGCCACCAATATAAGGTGATCAACATAGTCAAGACATGCTACATGGAATGATAAAATGTTCTTTCGAGTGTCATCATAGTCATTGAATATAGGTAACTTAGGTGCAATGAGGCTAGGAGGAAACAAATAAGAGGAAATGTTGGGTGTGAAAGGGCTATGAAGGAAGAGTGGCGAATCTAGAGATGTGGAGAAGGATGATTAGACTTGTTGTAATCGTCAAATTCATATTTTCAATTCATGGTATAAGGAGGCGACGTCATGTTCTCCTAAAGAGGAGCCAAGTTGTGTAAGGGAAGTATTTGGAGTCAAAAGTAGAGTGGTGGTTATATCAATAAAATTAAGAATCATGGAAGGTGGGGTAGATGTCATGGCAATCGAGGAGGAACCCATGAGAGGGAGAGTGCTAGAATCTACACATGTTTTAGTAGTGATTAAATCATTAAGGATGTGTGGAATATGGGTGGGGTGGTTGTGTAAAGAAGAATGGAAGTTCGTTAACTTGTTAAGTTGTTCTGATCAAAATTTCCTTCCTCATCATTTGTGTGTTCACTTTGTTAGAAATTTCGGTGTTTTAGGATGAATATTGATTTAATTAATTAGGATATTATCAAAGCTATCAATTTATTTAGAAATGTTACGAGTAGATGGAAAAATATCGGTGTGATTATGAAGACCGAAATGACCAATATGGGTAATGGGCATAAAAAGAAGGCCTTGAAGAAAGGTGGGATTTTGAGTGTATGGTTTCACCAAATTATAAAATCTAAATAGAAATAAATCTTAATTTAAGAGTCACAATTGTAATATATGATATCCAGGTAATTAAGTACAATAAGATGCAAGAAATAATAATTTAACAATGTAAAGGCTTAAGAAAACAAGAAAGGAGAATGACTTAGCTTATTATGCACAACCTATGAGTGGCCCGAACTAAGTATCTATTTGATCTCCTGGAAATAGTATAAAATAGGCTTGATGGTGGTACGGGACCTTAGAAATGTCAGGGACAGAAGCACCCACATGAGGACAAAATTGCCCCGGTTTCTAGTGATGGAATTGGGTGCCTCTATCCACTTAGGTGCTTAGGTTATGGTCATTTATGTATTAGAGGTGTTTCACTCTTCATATATATCTATCATTCTAGTTTCACTCTTATATTTTCAATTATACATATTACTTGTAAAATAGTTTTCTACATGCACATGCACATGTACACAAACCACTTTAAATCAAATGAAAAATATGCATAATATGGATTCAAATTGACCCGGATGGTCACTCTAAGAGGGAACTTATGATATATTTTTGCACTACATATCAGAATCTATTTAGTTCTTCATACTTTTGTGTGTAATGATGTCCTAAGTTTCCCTTGTTCAAAGTACATGATGGTAGTGGGCTCAATATAGATTTTACTAAGTATACATAATCTGTGTGATGGAATAAAATGAATTCCCTTCCTAACTTATGTATGCTAAATGAAGCATCCATTTTCCCTTGTATGGATGTGCTAGATGTATAAATTGTAATGCTCTTGTGCCTTTTGTGCATGCTAAGGTGATGATAGATAATGCTTATGATGCATGGCCCCTTATTTTAGAGAAATAACAAAGTATATATATGATTCCCTTGTTTAAATTTTGTAATTAACAACTAAAACACTAACCCAAAGTTTTAAAATATGAAGAAAAGGTGAAAAATACCCAAAAAGTAAAAATAATATAAAGAAGGGAAGGATCACCTATGAGGGATAGGAGTTCCTATGTGATTATGTCCTAACTAGGGATTAGTGTCCGAGGTCATCAAAATATAAATCGGTTAAGTTATGAAAAAGATGTAAGATGATTAATATAAGTAAAATGTTAAAGATAGTAACCAAAAAGGCCCAAATGATTTTTCAACCACTATTTTTATTTCTTATGATTCATATATACATTAGTAACCTTTAGGTCCTATAAATTTACATAAGTGCCCTTTTTTTCTACTGATGTCAAAGATAATGGATATATATAGACAAAGTGCAAAGTTATGATATATAAGAAAGAAACTATGAATGTGAATTGTATGATTCCTAAGAATAAAAGGATACTTATTTTAAGGAAAACCAAGCCTAGGAAAAAAAAATGACACTTTCTCCTGTATTGTCTCTAACCCATAATGGTTACCTAAATAAAAATTCCCCTGTTCATGGCATGCCCCTTAAGGCACCATCTCTAGAAGTAGATGCATTACTGCATTTAAATTTTCAAGCTTAGGTCATGGGGTAGGTTATGACAAATTACAAGTGGGTTTATAAGGGATTCCATTTTTATTTTTTCATATTTCAGATATGGAGTCATTTTTATAAGTTGCGGCCATAATTTAGAAAGACACCATCGTCCCTTTTGGAACAAGAGGCCCTATAGCATAGGTATGGGAATAAAGGGATTGAGAGGGTGATGGTATCTACTAGAGGGTTTACGATATAGGGAAATGTTTTTATGGGTCAACAACGTCTATCAAGGGAATGGCTTAGGAAATAATATAATATTAGCTGCAAGAATTTATTTTTCAATCAAAAAATTATTTAGTAGAGATCTAATGTTTACTTAATATCATTATTTGGATGTTGATAGAGAAAATAATCTTAGCATGACACAGTGTCGTAGATGTTCCATGGCTTATTATGTTGATTTTAGATCATCACATTAAGAGGATGCCTAGTTCGATGTTTGGGATTTAAGGACATCATATAGATGCCCAAGATACTATTAGGAATGAATTTATTACAAAAATTTTATTGTATGGGAGACCTGTACAACACCTTTTAGAGTTGGACCAAACAGGAGATGATGGAGTTGGACCTATCTTTAGAGGATGTATATGGGATTTTTAGGTGGTTCATTGAAGGAACCCAAATGTATTATGATCTTTCACCGATGCTACAAAGCATAGATATTAGCCATATAGGCTATAGGGATACTAAATATAAATGATTCGAATCATTAGAGTATAGAAATTAGGGTTTCTAGATATCCATAAGGTAGTGATAGGGATGGTGATTACATGGATAGTGTGCCACAAGGAAGATAAATCCATCATGTTGTTCTCGGTAGTAGTGTGCATAGACATAGTTGATCCTAAGTACTTTGTTTATCTAAGGCACCACCATATGGGTGCATGTAGTTCATGATTAATATATATTGTAACACATATTCCAGAGCATTGTGAGGCTAATGATATTATCTACATCCTTGATCTATTTGAGATTCTCAATGTACATGCCGATAAGGATGCCATAATTAGTAGTGAGCAATAACTTGATATTATACGTGGGAATTGAGGCCACGAGGAGGAGAGAACATTGGGTATACTAGTCACTATCACAAGTGGGTCGAAGTGTTGTGATATGGAAACCATATTTAGGGAATGTAGATATGTGTCCCAGCTCACGTAGGGTAGATTTATTACAAACTATCATGGAGGTGACATGGAACTATGCTTATTGGGTAGAGATCCATGTAGTCGGTAGGGTGCGAAATAGTTTGGGTGAATGTTACCATTGGTAGTACAAAAATTGCTACCCTACAAGTTATGACATGTACCGAGAGGCTATAAGAGTAGAGGTCGGAGTAGCTTCCCTTTGATCCTATGGGATATGAGCTACTGAGGTGCACTTGGTCGGAGGTAGCAGAGGCACAATGGGTATCTTAGGGCCGATCACACATTATATTCATAATTGGTTTGGAGGAGGGTGTGGCAAAGGATTCATAAATACAGGTGCTAAGGTCGTAGTAGGTGTTATTATTGGTGGAGGGGGGGATCATCCAACATCCTAGCTTAGAGTGCATAAGATGAATCAACCCATATGAGAGTATTTTACACCTTCTCGGGGTTAAAATGGGTGTGCATTAGAAAAATAGGTGCAATATACAATAAAGAGGAGATATAATTTTGATTCCCAAATAAAGGTTGGAATAGTATGTAATAGCTAGACCTTTTCTTGATGGTGAGGTAATGGAGGTGGTTGGTGGTCAAGGAATATGGATAACATAGTGGAGTTACTCGGGTAGCGGTATACATGATACTATGTTAGTGTGATTATTTTTATATATGTATATGATATTATTTGTATTCTTTATTGGTTTTTGGTTTTGTAGAGTTGATGAGAGAGTGGGACTCAATGACCAAGAGTGCCCACCATGAGATTATAGATGGGAAGTGTTTGATGTCAAGGATAGTGTAGTAATGGTGGATCCAACAAAACTATAGATCGGGGATGCAATGAGATCATTTCATTTGGTAGGTGAGGCATCTAGGAAATTAATCAAATATTAGGATGCACAAGCACATGTGGCTACGATATCATATATATCATTTTGTAGATTAGATTACATGCCTATGGTACATTATCAAGTGGCTCACCCAATAGATACACCGAGAGATGCAACACATATTAGCTCGTTAGAGGCCCAAATGGGAAGAGAGCAAGTAAATGCTTCAAGAGGACTATCTAGGGTGGTGTACGTAGCTTAATTAGAGAGAGAAGACATCATGACCTCATCATCCCAAAGCATCTAGAGACCCCACATAGGGGTGAGGGTTCTTGAGACATATTGTAAATGAGATGATGTCATTTTGTATTATTTTTGTATATGTTTAAAAATTGAATTGATATATATATATATATATATATATATATATTTGTGTGTGTGTGTGTGTATAGAGTGGGCAAGGGTGCTTGAATCATATTGTAGATGGGATAGAGTCATTTTGTATCATTTTTGTTGATATTTAAAGCTTCATTTGATATACATATATATAATTTATTGATGAAGATTTGGTTTTTTGGGTGACATGTATATGATGATTTATTTTTCATTTTCCTTCTTTCCGCATGTATGTATGTGATAATACAATGGTAATTAGGAGTAATGATAATGTGATTGATAGTTATATCTAGTAATAAGGGGACCGATAAGATCGCCCAACTCATATAATGTGAAAAATATAAGAGGTGGATCAAGGGTGAAATATCCAATGGTAGGATTTTGGGATCGAATGGTGATGAATCAAAGCAGAGTGAATAGCCTAAGAAAGGACGTAACAAGATATTTTGAGATTGTATGATAAACCCAAGGTGATCAAGAGCTCAAGAAAAGATAAAGAATGTTTTTTTTTAAATCTAAGTGGTTTCGAGAGCTTAAGAGAACACATCCAATCAGGTTGAAAAAATAAAATAGGATGTATTTAAGGTGTTAGATATGAATATCCATGAGGGATAAAATATCACAACTTATCGATGATGATATTGTCAAATTGATACGAGAATGTGTCTTCGAGCATGAGTAATGAGGTCCTCGAGGGCATGTTGTATAATAACCACTTTTGATGTACTTCATAACTCATGGTGAATAATTTATCATCAATTCGATCAACCAATTAAGTGAGACCATCATGGAGAATGGCATCCATAGTAGGATGAGGATTGGGTTGGGGTTAGGGTCCATATGGAGGTTGTGGTCTATTTGGTCAAGGGGAAGATGTTCGGTTATGAGAAGAATCAAATATATTCTTCTAATTGTGAAAGGATGTTTTTAGAACAGAGAAGCTGTGTGTGTAATATCCACAGACAGAAAAGAAGAATTGAGTCAAAGTAGAAGGTTGTGTAGCCTTTCTGTATTTTTCACATCTCACCTAATCTTCAATATTTTTCATATTGAATTGATAGGTCTCTATAGTAAAAAAAAATTCCTTAGGGCCTTGTGTCATGTGTAGTATGGCTAGGTCATACAAGAAAAAGGAGAAATAACGATAAGAGGTAAGGGTGGAGGAATCATAGGCTCTAAAGGGATAGTGATAGTATGTGATGAGGGAACCAATGTGATGGGTGAGTATGGAATTGATGGTGTAGTGTGTCACCAATTCATTGAGCCACGATAAATAAGATCATCTCCCATGAGCTCAACACCTTCAAAATGTGATTGATTAGCAACCCAATTTTATGTTAAGGAAAATGGGTTAGCTAAGTCTATGTTGGTATGCAAGAGAGTGACTTGTGGAGAAATCTAAGGCTCTGCATACTAAAGGGGACAAATTTTCAATTGTATATACAAGTTCTTCTTGTACTAATATGACATTGACATTGTGAGTAACTTTCATGTGTAGGGTTTCTTGGTAGTGCAAAACTTCCCAATAATGAATTTTGGCATAGCCACCTAGATGGGGTTCCTCTAAGGCACCACCATTATCATAATCTGATATGGAAGCATCCACCACATAAGATTTGACTCTGGTTTTGAGTTGTATCTTATGCTCCCATGGGGGCTATGGTATTTGTGAGATAACTACGGAAATGAAGGATCCATTTTTCAAGGCCACAAGGAAGGAGGAAACTTAGATATGATGAGTTCATGAAGATTATAAGTATTGATTCTAAGTGTGATTTTATTGGTCTCACCATCATATAACTCCAATAGTTTTGGATGTGTGTGTCTAAACAACTTTAGATGACCAATATTTCCGTGAAGATAATATATAGGATAGTTAAAGTGAAAATAATCCCAAAAGGGGAGAGGTGAAAATATTTCAAGTGAGGGAAATTTGTATTTCCCCATAATTTGAAGAATATCATGATTCCAAATGTTTATATCCCTTGAATCTTATAAATAGCTCAGAGGTATCTTTTGGGTATCATATCCTAAAAAACTAGTTCATATGGACTTTAGGTTATCAATAGAACAACTTAGGTTCGTGATGAAATATAATAAGGCAATACACGTTCTTTCTCCCTCATGAATGATAGTATTATTAACCTAAATGTGACCAATCTAAACTGAAATGAAGAGTGTAATATAAATGCATATGAAGTAAGCGATCATCTAGAATCATAGAATTTATGGAAAATGAATGCATGAAGGATCATTCATGTTGAGATCGAGAATGAATGGAGAGTTCCTCACATTTACGGTGGATACGTACTTCTAGCCATGCAATGTATGAATCTTCACTAAAGAGGTAGTTAAAGAGATGCTCATGTTAAACAATTCACTCAAGAAACGCTTATGATCTAGTAAGGAAATGTACACATGAGTTCGAAGAAGGAAACCAAATGAGGAATTTTGGCAAGTTCTTTGAGAGGATCCCACTCATCATAAGTAGAATTTGAAGTAGAATGAGAGTGTTGGGATTCCTCACCGATAGACATAGAAGGAGTAGGGTTAGTGAGAGGGACTTTTAAAAGTAATTATTTCTCGGTTCTAGGCCATCGTTCATGCAAGTTTTATTTCCACAAAGGAAGATGGTTTTTGTAGACATACATGGAGATGAAGATACAATCTTCCATGTAGGATAATTTCTAAAGGGGCCGATCACATCTACACGATGCATATTCTTACTTTTTGGAGTTTTATTATGAGGAAAATAAGGATATATGAATCAATGCATCCTATGTTTGAATACTACATGATGCTCTAATTCTATGTAAGCTATATAAAATTTCACAATTTTAATTGCAACCATATTTTCGGACGTTAATTCATGTCAAATACATTGTCTATAGCATTCTCTTTCTTCTTGTAACTTTTAGGAACATCATGATCTGGAATAGGATTAGAGAATAGTTTTATCTTTTCATTAGCATGGTTGATGGCTTCATGAATATCCTTAATTTTAGTCATGTCATGAGCTTTAGCTTCTTCTGTTAAACATTTACAAGTGATTGCATCATAATTAATGTTTTTTTCTAAGAAAAAGATGATGGAATCCATTTAGAAGGTACGATAATTATCATGTGAGTGACCTCAATTAGCATAACAAAAACAAAATTTACTCTCATCATGTTAATGAGGAATGGGTTGAGAAAGATGTAGGGTCATGGTAAAGCAGTTGAGGTAATTAAAGCTTTAACTCTTACTTAATTAGTGGTTGATGATAGTCATATTAGATGTTTTATTTGTTAAGATGTTTTTCAATATTGAAAATTGTCCTATTTGAAGAGGTGGCAAGAGGAAGAGTATATAAGACTCTTTCATCTGTCACATTTGTGTTTTTAGAACATTGGAGTATTTAGACTTATTTGTTACTTTTTTCTTTTGATGGATATTTCTCAAGTTCCCGTATGAGATAGTCTTGGATTTTTGCTTCTTCAAAGGCCTCTTCTACGAGAAGAAGGGTAAAAATACATAAACTTTTCCTGAAGGATATGCTCAAGGTCTCGTAAGAAAATTTGAAAGACTAAATGAATTGCGATGTTATCTTCTTGTTGCATGGATAGGGTTATGTTCTTGTTAAATGGATAGGTTATTCAAATATTTGATAAAGTTTGTGGTGATTTGTTCTCATATTGTTGAAAATCAATTAATGTGTTGATCTTATTTTCAAGTAGATTTTGATATTGAAATTCGTTTACTAGGGCTTTCACTAGGGATTATTACTCAAGTATTGAATTAGGAGGAAAAGTATGGTACCAATCTACAACATCTCCTCTACATGTATTTTCTACAAGTTTAGTGGTAGTGTATGAATTGGTTATTATCCATTATCTATAAAGATTTCCAAAGGCCTTGAATTGAATGGTGGAATCAGTATACCTATCGTAAGAGTTAGATGGAACAAAGCCAACAATATCCATACTAAAAATATAGGTTGTTAAAGTGTCTCGTTGGACTTCTTGGAAGATTTTTTTAATGGGTTTTGATTGATGGGCACCGTAATAGGCCCATTTGGAAAATGAGGGGCATGGATCCCCAAATACTGTTAGAGGTTGTTTGACTAACTGAGCCATAAAAGCTTACATTTGGATAAATTGAGTCCTCGTAGTATGTTTCTATTGGCTTATTTAGTTAATGAGCTAACAATTAGGATGTTATTGTTAGAATTGGAAGAATGTTTAGATGAGCCTTTTTCAACAACATTCCCCATTTATGCCATATGGAAAAAAAATTCAGAGATAAATTCGAGAAGGTGTTTACTAATAACTTCTTTGATTTTCCTTGTTATTGAGGGAACTGAGATTGAAAATTTTAAATTTCAAAAGGATGGTCAAAATTATCATCATTATAGGTTTCTTCTTCCCCATACTTTGGTGGGCCATTTTGGTGGGTACAAGGATTCTTTCTAGGTGCTCATATGCTGCAATACTCGAAACAAAATGGAAACTCAGCTTCAGTATTATACATCTTAGAAAAAGTGTGTGCAATAGAGTCAGAGGACCCAAAGCCCAAATACTCCATGATGGAGGTTTGATACGGTTGGGAAAAGGCCAAAAATTAAGGTTGTAGACACTATCGGTCATACATGAGAATGTACATGTGGGAAAAAGGTGTTTGGAAATAGATTTGAGAAGATAGATGGGAGCAAAGCCATATAAATAGGTTTGCACTGAGGGCCGAAGGCATCTAGCTATGAGAAAAAAAGAGATAGACAGGATCACCCAAGGATGATGGTGTTTATATAGATGGGTTCTTAATTGTTTTTAGGTCTTTGGGTATTTAGATGAGATCAAATTTGGAAGTGGATGGTTTTAAGGAGTTTTTCTCAATTAGAAAGTATATAAGATTCACATCGGGTTCACTAGATAATGTATGCGGGTCAAATATTTGTCTCAATATCTTGCACTCATAAATAATCTATTCCAAAAGCATATTGAGCCAAGGATTAGGAAATATACATATACACGAACACAAGGGGATACACTTAAAATGAGATACTGATGAGTGCTAGGGTCACACATCTAGAGTGAAATAATCCCTACACTAGGTCAACTTAGAGTTTGCAGGCTGCGGTCAAGATAGAGGAAGGAGACCTCTTCGGATACTAGTGGTTGGGTGTTGATAGATTTAGATCAATAAACATTCATAATGTAGTGTAAATGAAAGTGGTGATGTCTAAGGAGATGATTATGCATAAGAGTACTATGTTAACTTACATCCAAACATGTACAATACTAAGCTAACATGTCACATTGAAGAAGGAAAGGAACATACCTATGTAAAATGATAAGGAATGGCTAGAATACTCACCTTGTATGTATCGGGTTATTGGTGATGCATCTATCGCTACAAAGAAGAAACACACCTAGAGAGAGTGGCTATTAGGTGGAGAAGGGGAACATCGTTCCTTTCTTATACTCACTATAGGTGAACTAATATTGTAAGCAACCATCCAAGAGGAAGATTATTGAATCCAATCCAAGTAAGATGCAAGATGCACGAAGAGATAGGTGAGTAGATGTGAAAATGGCACAAAATAGTAGAGGTAATGGAAGTCTTAATTATTTTTCTTCCTTTTCTTTGCGAATGTCAAATGAGGTGAGTGTATATGTAGGATGCCATTCCACACAACTAACGGTGTCATCCATGAGGAAATATAACAACGAAATCATCTCCCCATGAGTGATGGTGTAAGCTATATGTGCTTAAAAGAGTTAAGGCATCATGAAAATTTAAAATTGTGTTTCATAGATGATGGATATGGATTAAAAATATGTAAAGTAATGAGATACGAGAAAAAAAAATCAATGTAATTTGTATGATACTTAGGAAGAAAAGAACACCTAGTGCAAGGAAAATTAAGGCTAGGACCAAATAATGACACTCTTCTCATGTACTGTCTCTAACCAATAATAGTTAGGTTCAAATAACCATTTCCCATTCCTAGCAGGCCCCTTAAGGAACCCACTCTATAAATAGATGCATCCGGGATGCTTATTTGCAAATAGAAAATTCTTAGTAACATGTATGAAATATGAAAAGTCAAAAATTATGGGTATACACTAACTAACCTGATTTTAATCTAATTTTTGAAAGCGTGATGGTTAATTAGATTGATCATGATCGTTATAAAATGAGGGGATGTGTGACGACCATTTTCCTTGACACCTATATAGATTGTAACTTTAAGAAGATAAGTATAGTACATGATAAACATGTAAAGTAATACCTTTTGAG
This sequence comes from Taxus wallichiana var. yunnanensis, assembly GCA_018340775.1. Lineage (NCBI taxonomy): Eukaryota > Viridiplantae > Streptophyta > Pinopsida > Cupressales > Taxaceae > Taxus > Taxus wallichiana. Next base: position 726,452,236 of record CM031234.1, on the reverse strand, counting down.
TAGGATTTTTTCCCCAATGATTGGTATTGGAAAAAATGACATCCATTAGATGCTTGATCTTTTTAGTAGTGTACCTTAGTTGGGTATGTTTATAGGTGACCACTAATATTAGAACTATAATAAAATGGTATAGAATACAAAAAAGTGTGTACGAGACATCAGAATATAAATGAAACGATGTAATAATAATTAAAGGTATCTAAATTCTATAAGAGATGTAAAAATGGAAAAAATCCTAAAAAAACTTCAAAGATCAAATTGAAGATCTAGTTCTCAAAATTTAAATATGAAAATCAATCAAAAAAGGTCACAACATGAAACCTAGATGTTAAGGAATGTTGTTTAATATTTATTATATTTAAAACCTATTCAATTGAGTCTAACAACAAAACATTAAAAATAAGAAATTATAAGACCATCTAATTGATTCTTAGAACATAACTTTCAAAAAGATACAAATTTTTTTATAAAAAAACCATTAAACAATTCTATATAAAATTTTAATATTCCATGCCACGTGATTAGTATATTCTCCTAATTTTGACACAAATAAATAATTCTCCATTCCTATGATGGTTTGTTCGTATGATTTGTTCTAGTAAAATAAGACTTGTTACTCTCAACTATATGAAAACATTGTAGTAATAGAAAGATACAACATTAAAAAGCATTAAGATTAAATTTTAATCTTATAGTCCGAAAGTAACCTCAAACTACAATAATTTTTAATTAATGAGATATGTAAAGACACTAATAAATCGAAGTTAATATGTTACTTATATATTATGATGGTCACTATTATCGAGTTATGAGAAAATATAAGATCATTGATTGGTTTAGGATTTTTTTAAAAAAATTGATACATTTCTACTTGTAATAAATACGATGCGATAGTTTACAACAAAAATAAAATTGATCCATATTTAGTTTACATGGCCTAAATAATATGTTATATTATTTTATAACATCAAAATATTTATTGATAGATCTAGCCTAATAAATTTTCTATGTGATGATTTTTCCCATCCATATCCTCTATTCTTCTAATTTAATTTTAGTTAAGAAAAAATGCTTGTTTGTATTATTTGTTTGATAAGATTAAAATTTGTATTCTAATTTCCATTAAATGAAAGAAGTGAAGTTTTATCCGTATAATTCAATCTGTGATAAACATTAGACACCCATTTCAAACTATAATCCCTGCATCATTATGGAACACGTAGATTCTACAAGATATAATGATGAATCTTAATTTAAGATAAACATGGAATCAAATATATTCATCTCGTTTTCAAGACCAATTCACCTTAAAAGTTGATAGTTTTAAGAGAATTTTCATTGCAAGGAAGATACGGTCTATGTTATAACAGATTTATGTTTTGAAGTAATCCTAGGAACATATATAAACAATTCATGTATTCACTATACAATGGCATTCCAAAAAGGTAAGAAAGTTTAATTTCCTTGAAGAGGATGAATGAATATTTTATTTGTGCGATTGATCTCCCTCTTGTCAAACCTAATATTATTTTCTCTTTATCAAACATGGTTGAATTGTCTATAAGATACAACATCATGAATATCCCACCAAGAAAGAAAATGAAAGACTAACAAAGAATATTGTGAAAAATTAATTGTATGTTGTTGATATTTCATCAATTAATACTTATAGAAAATTCCCAAGTTGTCAACTTCTATTGTTTCTTGGTAGTATCAAATCCACTAAAAATCAGACAAGATATGAATCCTAACAAGATTGTTTCAAGCACCATCTAAAACACTTAATCTAACCTAGAAAAGAAGTTAAGACTGCCTTGAGTAATAATTCATTTCAAATAAAATTCCTCACATTTAATAATGCAACTAACGTATAATTTCCATCCACTTGGTGGAATATTCATTAGACATCCTTTTTTCTATCTTCTTCTAAACAATAACATGCAATACATTCATCATTAAATTAAATGTTATTTTTAATGCATCCTTGTATTGTTTTGTTTTTTTCTCTATTATGTGATGTGAAAGGTTTTCAAAGTGGATTTATAATTTTATTAACTATTTATATATGTTTCATTATTATATGTGAATGGAAAAGGTCGAGTACATCTAGCATAAAATATTTTTACCTAAAACGTTTGAAGGTACTCCTTACTTTAAGAACTAATAGATATATCGATATAGTTATGAACATCTAGAAATTATTTTTTTATTATGGGTAAAAGAGGGTTAAGGGGACCCTACCCCATATAATATGTGGAGACAAAGATATATGCGAGGACAAATGAAGTTGCCTCTACCGGTGGCACAAAAGTGTAAAAAAGAGCACATCCAATAACAACGGTACACCAAAAATAATAGAAAACCCCAACACGAAGATCGCATCCCTGAGACCCCTACCCATGGGATCTTAAGTGCATCTTAAGGAGGGAATTATTCCCTTTCTTTTTTTGTTTACAACCATCCAATCCAATTTAGTATTTGGATTAACATTTTCATTGTTATGGATTGGAATCATAATGTAAAAATGCTTCTTATAATTTGGAATCCCTTATGAAATGAGAGGAAGTATTCCCTTTTCTGGATCCACCAAATCTGCAGCCTTCAAAATATAAGGAAGAACTTCCTTATTTGTAGAGTCTATATCAACATCCTTATTAGACTTAGAAACCGAATCAAATGAAACGGTTCATTTACAACAAAATGAAAAGGATTTGAATTCTTCCACCAAGAGCTTATACCTTTGACATGTTTTCTACACATATGGAAATTTGAAGCTAAATGACTGAGAGAAAAATATTTTCTACACCCAAAGGGAAACCCTTCAAAGTCTATATTTTGTGTTCAAATTATTTCTTCAACTTTAAGTTCAATACTAGCTGGGAAATCTACAGAAGTATCCATATCAACCAAATTTTGATCATATGTAGTGTGCTCATTGTCTTTAGTATTTGGATCAATAGCCAAACATTTGATTAACATGTTACCTATAGAGGTTGAACAACTCTCCATAAAAAATTGGAGGTACAAATAAGGCATACGAAACCAAACCGGTTTAACTTGGAAAGTATCGAATCTTGGATTAAAAATGGGAACCATGGCTTCATAAGTAATAGATGGATTGAAATTACCACACTATTTCTATCTAAGTTTTTAAGAAAGAAACCTATTAAAAACCCACATGAGGTAGGATACATATCAAGCTTAGCATCTAAGATGGAGCTTGATTACTTGACAACCATTTATGAAGAGTGGGTAGACTAGGGGAAATGTTGTTGAATCTACAGATCAGAGCATTTTCATGAAGGAAGCTTCATATTTCACAACCTATGCTCAAAACCAATAGAGGGGGTGGATTTAGGTTAAACCATAGGCTTAGTGTTAGGCTTCTTTGCCTCCTTAGCCTCCTTAGCCTCTTGCAAATTTTTTACCTACCACAGTGCCTCCAAAGATAGGTACTAAGTGTTTCTCCCCTGGTGCTATTACAACACCTTTGGATGAGTCCAAAAAAGTGTTCTTAGCGAGCTGCGAGTCAGATATGTGATTTCCACATTCCCCTATAGCATTATGTCCATCCCACAGTGTTCGAGGCACAATATCAAAATATCATCCCATAAAGATAAATGAACATAAGTTCCTCCTTTTCCAACATTAGACAAATTAATTCTAGGATTGTGACTACCTAATAGAAACCAATAAATAATGGATGAATCATCACTTAAAATTTAAGTTAGTTTAGCGCATGGTAATGAAATTCCCCTATATACAACACCAAATTTTCAACACAAAAAAATAGTTTAAGACAATAATTCAGCATGCTCACCTCTCGGTGCCATCATCATATTTATAGGAAATTTGAAAACTTATTTACTTGGCCTATTTTTTAATCAGAAAGTGTGGTTGATGATAAACTTGATCACGGTCATTATAAAGTAAAGTGATATATTGTGGTCCTTACCATCGACACTCAGATAGATTGTAACTATAAGAAGAGAATTATAGTAGCTTATAAACATCATTGAGAAAAAAATCATAAGCGGGGTGTGAATCCAAACCATCGATTAAAAACTAAAAAGTTCCACCATACAAGAAGGGTTTTCACTTGTATTAAAGTTTCACCATACAAGAAGGGTTGTTAGAATATTCTAAAATTGAACAATAAGAAGACTCACTTTATCTATTATACATTATATATCAAAATATACATTTAAAAATACAAAATACTAATATAGAGAAATTGCCACTTTTCATATTTTCTTCCTATAATGATTAAGGCAAGAAAATTCACTTGAGAAAAACCTTCTTCATTGGAATGACTTGAAGGGTGTGTCTTCCTTTGCATAAATTCCACAATATTATCCTACAAAATGGGATGACCAAAAGTTTAAATGAAGCATTGCATAGGGGAGGCCATTGTAATTAGGCTTGTAATTTGATGTTTTGTGCACCCTTTTTAATATTATAACTCTATTTTACAATTTATAAATATATTAAACAAAAAAATTTGACCAAATTAATTTTATTTCAACTATAAATATCATAGTTTATATTATTTAGAAATGATATATATTTGTTTGTAACTTCATATGTCTAATATAGAATATAGTAAAATATAATATATTTTAAATTAGAATGTTTTTTAATTCATTTTAAAATATAAGATAAAGGATTTATAGATTGATTTTTGTTTGAGAAATTTATTAGTAATTATTAATTTATCTTTAAATATAATATAATCGAATATGTTGTATTATTTAATTTTTCTTTAAAATACCTTTAAATACTATTTATTATTTATTTCATTTTTGAACATTCTTGATTTCAAGTACAAATCAAAATGTTTCAACAAAAGATTAAAGGATTTTATGTGGATAAGAATATAATTCTGAGACAAATTTTTTTATTACATTTTTTTGTTCAATCATTTCATTATATTGTTATTCATTTTCCAATAAAAATATTGTTTTTTAAATATATGTTGAATTAACGTAGCCGATGATCACTATAAAAAATAATAGAGTGAATGAAAACATAAACAAAAATTAATGTAAGAAGAAATATCGACAACATGTAATAGAAAACCCATGTGAGTAGGGTATGGATCCAAACAGTTAGTATAGGTAAAAAGTGGTATCCATTAGATGCATGATATTTTTAGTCGTGTATGTAATTTGGGTATGCTCATCAGGCGGCCAATAATCTTAGAACTATGCTAAAATGGTATAGAATACAAAAGTGTAGACGAAACAGGATAATCTCATCGAAATGTTCTAATAATAATGAGAGGTATGAAAATTCTAGAAGAGGTATAAAATAGAATAAAATCCTAGGAAAACCTTGAAGATCATATTGTAAATATATTTATCAGAATTTTATATTAAAATAAAAGTGTAAAATATCACACTATGAAATCCTAGATGTTAAGGAATATTTTTCAATATTAATACGTAGGTTCTCCAAATAATATCACCTTATGGAGGTGACCACCCACCTACCTTCTCTCACCCCCTTCCCCCATGCCCCCTGCTCGCCCTCCCCATCACCCCCATCATTATATGTCAACCCTATTCAATTAATTCTAATAAACAAAACTTTTAAAATAAGAAATTAAACGACCATCCAATTGATTCTTACCAAACAATTTTGAAAAATATTTATTTTAAAAAAAAAATAATTAAATAGATTTTTAAAATAATTCCATAGAAAATGACGTAGTATCAAAATATTGTTCAATTAAATTTTAAAATACAAATATCATTTGATTTTTTGTACTATGAAAACACTATTCAATTAAGTTCTACAATATAACTATTAATTTTTTAATATACTATAAAAATTCAATACAATTGATTTTTATAAAATATTTTTTAAAATTTTAGTTTATATTGAATTTGTAAACACATTTTATTTTACAATGTGTAGTATTCATTTCAAACAAGTATTTTCTTAATGGTAACAAATTCTAATATTCCATGCCATGTGATTAGTATATTCTCCTAATTTTGACACAAATAAACAATTGTCCATGCCTATGAAGGATTGTCCTTATGATTTGTTCTAGGAAAAAAACATTACACTCAATTATATGAAAACATTTAGTAATAGAAAAATACAATATTAAAAAACCTTAAAATTAAATTTTAATTTTATATTATGAAAGTACCCTAAAATTTTATTGATTTTTAATTAATGGGATATCTGCATCATTTAGATGTATATTTTTTGGAAAATAGAGCTAAAATGATGTGATTATGGAAATCTTCTGGGCCCTAAATGCGTGTTTGAAACACTAGCTCATCTCTGCACTTGGTGAAAAGGATTGAGAAAACACTTGGTTTGAAGTCCTCTTCAATATTTGTTATGCGAGATCTCGGGTTTTGATGATAGTTTGGTGGGTTTAGGTGGCGATGGTTTGACTCCTTCTCTCTATAGGGTTATTCATATGATTTTTTCTAGGAAAAAGATGTTACACTCATATATATGAAAACATTTTAGTAATAGAAAACTACAATAATAAAAAACATTAAAATTAAATTTTAATTTTATATTTTGAAAGTAACCTCAAACTCTATTTATTTTTGATTAATGGGATATGTGCATCATTTAGATGTATATTTTAGGAAATAGAGCTAGAATGATGGGATTATGGAAATATTCCACTGGGCCCTAAAGGCATGTTTGAAAATATTAGATCAGCTCCTGCATTTGGTGAAAAGGATGGAGGAAAAGATGGTTTGAAGTCCTCTTCGGTATTTGTTACCCAGATCTTAGGTTTTGATGGTAGTTTGGTGGGTTTAGGTGGTGATGGTTTCTCGAGCCCCTAAGACTCGTTTTCTTTGTAGCCTCACTAATGGAAGCAATGGGCATGTTTCCTCTGTTGTTCCTTTTAAAAAGATGGAAACTGATGCAGTTTTGGGAAGCTCTCTTATGATATTGTTTCCTCTTTTTCACTTTCCAAACCTCATTGTCTTCTACGAAACTAAACCTTTGGTCACTCTTGGGGAGTAAGTGTTAGAATCGAGGAAATTTTCTCCCCAATAGTTTGATTTCTGCTTAAATGGACTCTAGTAAGGTATTCCACTCCTCCACTAATGGATTTCTACAAAATGGCATCCTATTGTATCAGGTAGGATTGACATTTACCCTTGTGTAATGGGTTTTTATTGTAGCCTTTAACGAAGATTATGATGGGGCTATTATTCTCTCAAAGTTCTCGAGGCGTAGAATCATCTTCTATTGATGAAACCATGGTTCCCTAATTTCAACCCACTCACAACCTCCTTCTCTATTAAACTGGTCTCGATTCACTTACCCCATCATCCATTACAATTTTGGGAAAAGGAAAGTATAACTCATATTGAAAATTCATTATATAAATTGTAATCCTTTGATTCTAATATGAAATCTTACACTCATAGTAGTTTTGTATGGATATTGGTAGATTTGGATACTTTTCTTGATATACCCACTTTGAATGACCTCAAACTACTTGACATGGCTTTTCACACCCCTTGATTATGAAGGATTTCCCTTGGATGTAGAAAATGATTCAACCTAAGACATCTTGCTTGATTTTGGATGGTGAAGAAGATAGATAAGAATGAAAAGGCTTCTTTGTGGAAGGACTCTAATTAAGATATTTGATTTATTGATGTGGAACTAAGTCAATGATTGATGATCAAGATGGTTATGTTAAGAATTTTGGAGCATTTATGGAGGATCAAGTGCTAAAAGCCGATTCCGATTCTTTGCTACGCATGCTTTGTGGTGTCACCATTTCCACTACTAAGAAGCCCAACTCTAGTATTTTGGATTCCTCTACAATTCTCTTTTGTTATCCATTTTTACCCCATTTGGTAAGATAGAAAAGCTGGAGAAAAAAGTTGGGAAGTTGAAATAAATTCATGGTTGAGCCTAGGGTTTTAAGAGGGAAAGGAGTTCAATTCTCGGCCAAATTTCAGAAAAAGCAAAGAAAAATCCACTAAATCCATGGAAAAAATCGTATAAAAGGCCACGAGAACTTGATCAAACATGAAATTCCACAACAGAGAAATGAAGAGGTCAGTTCAGTCATGTGAGCCCACATTTCAAATTTAAAAATTAGGTTTCGGTGTAGGCTCAACAATGGCAATGGAAGGTGGGAAAATGAATGGCCAACGAAAATTTTGAAGAAGACCAAAGCTCAAGTGAAAAAGTGGATAAAGGCTCTAAGTTTTCAGAATTCACATTTTTGGGGATCTCGGGAAATGTACTATTGAAAAATGAAGGAAAGCTAACCCTGTAAGTCAAAGTTGAGCCCAGAGTGAGTCGACTAGAAGCAAAGCAATAGAACCATGGAAGGTGCCACATGTCAGCTTAGCGCACTTTCAAAAGATGCGACAAAAGTGAAAGCCTCCACGTGTCTCATCAATGTAACTTCAAAAGTAAAATCCAAAGGAGGTCTCAAAATGAGAGCGAGACTCTCCACATGTCTAGTGTCCAAAAATTTTTCCGAATAGGAACTAAAGGAAGAAATGGCCATTGAAAAGTCTAAGCATGGGAAGAGTCTGCGAACCCTCCGCGTGCCTCATCAACTCAAATTAAAAGGTAAAATCCAAAGGAAGGTCCCCCAAACATGGTTGGCCCTCCATGTGTCTATGGTACAACAATTTTCTCATAAATAGGTGGAAAATCCAAAACACAAAGAAAGAAGAGAAGGCTCATGGATGATGCCAAGTGATCAACCTGTCTCAACATTATGAGTTAAAGGAGGGGATAAAGTCTTGGAATCCCGCAAGTTTTCCACATGGATCTAACTCAAAAGGTCCCACCCAAAAAGGGGTTTTGACATTATATGTAGTGGGGGCCTTTACTCACCCGAGGGAATGAAGCATCATGTCCATGGACGGTGCCAAGTGTTGGCATGTCACATGCTCAGGACCCTAAAAGGTAGTACAAAAATCTTAAGAATGTATGGGGCTTCCACGTGGATCTTGCATGGATAGAATCCAAACCCAAAGAAGTTTGGAACAGATTGGCGGAAATTTAATTCAATGAAAAGATGAATCATGAAGCCCACCAATAATTTTAAATGCTTAGATATTTTAAAATATTGTGCAAACCTGCGTGAAATGCCTGACCCTAACCTTAAGATGATCATAAATTTAGACTAAAAGTTTGGATTTGAGAAAGAGAGAACTTTTTGGAAAGATCTTGATGTATGCTACTCAACTACAGTTCTTAAAAAGAAAATTTCAATCTACCATTTTTAAGACAACCAGGCCTACAACCTACAACCATAATGAAGTATGGAGGTATTTTCTTGCCTAATGAGAAAACAACGCATGGAGGCATGGGTTTTTCAATGGAACCCATAATTTTTAGGTGAATTCAATTCATTTTTTGGGTGGTTAGAGTAAGATTCAAATTCTTCTCTCCTTTCTCTCTAATTCTTCTTATATATTGTATGGAGGGGCAATTTTCTAAAGGTTGGACATTTTTTTCTTTGCACCCTCCCTTCTTCCCTAGTCTAAAAGTGAATTTGTGGAGTTTTCAAACCTCCCATTCAAGTTGTAATGTGTTTTTTTCCTTTTGGCTATTCCAATGCACTGTATCAATTTTTGGAGGAATAAGATGAATATGTGGATGATTTCAACCCTCTCTTGTGTTCATTACATCCTCCTAATCTCTCATTGCAGTTTGGTTAACTATGCATGGTTATTGTATTACTTTTAATGGTTTGTGTTTAATTACAAAGCAAGTGTTCAACATTCCTTTGATTCGTCACCTTTTCTAGTTAGGTTTATTTCCAAACATCTTCTTAAAACGGTCTCCTTGGAAAATTAGAGTACATTTTAGAGTAGACCCTTTGAAAAGTGTATGTGTGCACCTAAATAGATGAATAAGAAACGACCTTGATCCGGAGAGCTTTCCTGATTGCAAAGTGCAACACTTTGGTAAAATCTCCATGTTATGTAATCAAAGCTGACAATCCCAACCCATCAAGTTTTAGACACTCGGGGGTGTTGTGATTACGCCTCAATAGTTTTGGCATGCCGATGGGATCAGTTTGAAGCACCTTACCACTTTATTTTGTCAATTTGTGTTCTTAACGAAATTTGAAGCCTTTGGAGGCACATTTTAAGCACAACTGGAAACTCCACTGATCCAAACAACCCATTTCTAAGTTATAGACCTTTATTTTCATCCACTTCCATCCATTTTCTTTTCATATCTTCCATTTTCTTCCATTCCATGAAGTTGTGCAATCATGACTTCATTCCCATCATGGAATTCACACTTGCAACAAGCAATGGTGTAGTCCACCTCCAATGTATTTCACAACTCCTCCAGATCAGCATTATGATCAGATTCAAAACCATTATGCTTACCCATATGAGTAGGATGCAGATCAGTTTGGTCATCCACCAAACTATGGAGCTTATCAAGAGCAAGGGTGTTCATATGATGGTAATAGTTATATGGAAAATGTTGACTCTTGGGGAAGATTTAAATAATAGAGGATAACATGGTTCAATCTATGGATATAGCATAGATGAAATATTTCAAAATTGGTTGTAGAGAAATTTGTCCATGGGAAGGCCCTTTTCTAAGACATTACATCCCACAGGAGAAGCTTGACTTCATGGTTGAAATGTTGCCTCATATTTCACAAAGGTGGACGAGAGGAATAGAAGCATACAAAAAAATGCAAGAAAACCTTGTCAATGGGTAAGTCAATCACCAGCTCCTTATGCTCCTTTTTCTCCATCCCAAGATTTATCATTTCAGTAGTGTCAAGATTCAAGCCCATTGTATGCTGCCCCAAGTGTTGATTTCCCCTCTCCATCTTCTAATCTTCCATCTCATCTCAATTCCTCTACCATTTCTCTTCCAAACAGTCATTCCCTCCAAATAAATGAGAAATTCCACCTCCCTCACCACCAAAAAAATTGTAAAACTAGTTGAAACCCCATCCACTCCTCCTCTTGCCTTCCCAATTCCATGTTGGGAAGAAATTCCAAAAACATTCAAGGAAAAAAACATGAAGGAGATCCAAACAAAGAAGAAATGATCAAAATCTTGGTAAGCTTGGCTCTCATATTTGGGATTAAAAAAATCCCCTTGATGGTTAAACCTTCAGAGGAAGATGGGTTAAGACCAAAAGTGGTGGAGTTGAGTTTCAGACAAAGAGAAGGAGAACAAGAAGAAGAGGATCAACAATATGTTTTCTCTAAATGCAGTGTCCATAATGCCACTTTGTGTGAAGATAATGTTGATCTAATCCAAGTGTATAATTAGTTGAGAGGTAGGAGGAACAATCAGCTCTAAGTCCTTTTGAAAAGGAGCAGTTGGAACAAATCAAATCGAGTTGAAGTCACTTGATGAAGAAAGCATTATTGAAGATTTTTTTCTTTCATTTGAAGGGCCTAATTTGATTGATGAATGCATGATGGAGGAAAGATATCAAGAACACCTTTCTACCCCCAAATAGTCCTCTAGTGCGATGAAATGAAGATTTTGATCGGCGAATTTCATGCTAGAGGAAGAGGCTACCGAAGAGCAAGTTAGTCTCAAGCAACAATGGAGGAACTCCAGAGCCAACAATGTGTTGTAGAAAATTATAATGATGCAAAAGTGACTTCATTGGATGTTGCAATCAATAACAATGAGTTGTAGATTAGGGAGGAGTTCCATATTGCCATGAAGGAAGGAAAAGAGCACAAAGATCTCATCTCTTCCACACCATCCACCCAGGAATGTCTGCAAGAAGACTTCATTATTGAAGTTGGGCTTCCGTGCAATGGGAAAATTCAGTAGATCAGGCCTTGCCCAATCAAGTATTTGGCTTCATTGGAGAAAGATTCAGAGTTGCTACTAGTCATGCTTACTTCTGAGCATGAGAATGAGTTTCAAAGTACCAAGGATCAGCTTCAATGCCTCTTCAATCCAAATGCAGAGAAACTAAAAGAGGTATTTGTCTTGTTTCTAGTTGATACCTTGATGATTTGGGTGGAGGATCGGCCTCTTGTCAGTTTTTCACTCATAATAAAAGCCATGTTCAATGCCAAATCATATACATGGCTGACTATTTTGAGAAAGGGAAGCTACTTCTCCTTCCATTGAGGATTTGTTTGAGTTCCCTTTACTTCCGGTTAGCATAGAGTAAGTAGGTTTTTTTCAGCAAAAAAGTTCTTGTGCACTCTCTTCATGTTCCACTTGGGGCATGTATGATCTTTCTCTTTTGTACATAGCATGTTGTGGTGTTTTGTTTCTTGTGCACATTACATTGGAGGTAGTGTTTGGTGAGATCAACTCCAATTCCAATAGTGTTTCAAGTGGCTCAAGGATGAGATTTCAAAGATTCAAATCAGAATTGTGTTTATCAGGGTTGACTCCATGCCCCATGATACTTCAAGGCCACTGATCACTTCATCTAGAAGGTAGATGTCCTCGTGAGTCACCAAATTGTTATCCATTTTTACCCCCTTTGGTAAGATTGACAACTGGAGTAAAAAAACTTGGGCAATTAACAGAACTTTATAATTGAGCTTGGGGTTTTTAGAGTGAAAGAAGTTCAATTCTCACCAAATTTCATAAAAAGCAATAGAAAAATATGCTAAGTCTATGGAAAAATCTGAGAAAAGTCCACAAAACTTGATCAAACACGACCTTCCACACCAGAGAAATGAAGAGGTCATTTCGGTCATACGAAACCACATTTGAAATCTCACAATAAGATTTCGGTAGGCTCAACAATGGTAATGGAAGGTGGGAAAGTGAATGGCCAATGAAGAGGTTGAAGAATACTAAAGCTCAAGTGAAAAAATTGAGAAATGCTCGAAGTTTTCAGACTTCAGATTTTTGGGGATCTCGGGGAAACGGATGGTTGAAAATGAATAAACCTAACTCAATAAGTCAAAATCGAGCCCATAGCGAGTCCATGCAAATCAAAGAAATAGAACCATTGAAGCTGCCACATGTCAACTCAATGCACCTTCAAAATTTGTGACAAAAGCGGAAGCATTTCACGTGCCTCATTGGTGCAACTTCAAAGGTAAAATCCCAAAGGCAAGTGAGTCCTCAAGCGAGCGGAGCTCTCCACTTGTGTAGGGTCCAACAATGTTTCTCCTAAACAGGTGGAACATGTAGAACCAACCATTGAAAATTCTAAGCATGGGAAGATTTAGTGTAAGCCTCAACGCACCTCACCAAAGTGCAACTTCAAAGGTAAAATCCAAAGGTAGGTCCCCAAATGTGCGCTGTCCCTCCACATGTCTAGGGTCCAACAAAGTTTCTCCTAAATAGGTGGAAAAGGTAGAACTGACTATTGAAAAGTCTAAGCATGGGAAGAGTTAGTGGAAGCCTCCATGTGCCTCATCAACGCAACTTCAAAGGTAAAATCCAAAGGTAGGTCCCCAAATGAGCGCAGGCTCTCCACATGTCTAGGGTCCAACAAAGTTGCTCTGAATAGGTGGAAAAGGTAGAACTAGCCATTGAAAAGTCTAAGCATGGGAAGAGTCAGTGGAAGCCTCCACGTGCCTCATCGGTGCAAATTTAAAGGTAAATCCAAATTCAAGTCCCCCAAACATGCGTTGGCTCTCCACGTGTCTAGGGTCAAATAAGTTTCTCCTAAATAGGTGGAAAATCCAAAACACAAAGAAAGTAGATAAGGCTTACGGATGATACAAGTGTCCCATCATCAAAAATTCAAGAGTGAAAGGAGGGGATAAAGTCTTGGAAGCCCGCCGCAAGGTTTCCATGTGGAGCTAAATACAAAGGTCCCACTCGAAAAGGGGTTTCAACATTATATATAGTGGGGCCCTTTACTCACCCAAGGGAACAAAGTAACATGTTCGTGGATGGTGCCAAGTGTCGACATGTCGCATTCCTAAGACCCTAAAAGGTAGTAAAAATCTTAAGAATGTGTGGGGCTTCCACATGGATCTTGCATGGATAGACTCCAAACCCAAAGCAGTTTGGAAAAGATTGGCGGAAGGTCAATTCAATGAAAGATGAATCATGAAGCCCACCAAGAATTTTAAATTCTTAGATCTTTTAAAATATTGTGAGAGCCTGTGTGGAACGCCCAACCCTGACCTTCAGATGATCATAAATTTCAACTAGAAGCTTGGATTTGAGCAAGAGAGGACTTTTGGAAATCTCTCGACATCTTCTACTCAACTATGACTAGATATCTTTAAATTAGTGGGACTAAGTTCTTAAAAATGAAAATATAGTCCACCATTTTTAGGTTGTCAGGCTTCTCACCTACCACCATAATGAAGTATGGGTTTCCTTTCTTGCCCAACAAGGAACAACACATGGAGGCATGGATTTTGTAGTAGAACCCATCATTGTTATAGGTGAATTCAATGCATTTTTGGGGTGGTTGGAGTAAGATTCAAATTCTTCTCTCCTTTATTTCTCATTCTTCTTTCATATTGTAAAGAGGGGTAATTTTCTAAAGGTTAGACATTTTTGCTTTACACCTCCCTTATTCCCTAGTTTGCAAGTGAATTTATGGAGTTTTCAAACCTCCCATTCAATTTGTCATGAATTTTTGTGCCTCTTGGCTATTGTAATGCACTGTAAAAATTTTTGGAGCAATAAGATAAGTTTGTGGATGATTTCAAGCCTCTCTTGTGTTCATTGCATCCTCTTGATCTCTCATTGCATTTTGGTTATCTTTGCATGGTGATTATATTACTTTTAATGGTTTGTATTTAATTGAAAAGTAGGTGTTCAAAATTCCTTTGGTGCATCACCTTTGTTAGTTAGGTTTATTTCCATGCATTTTCTTAACCCTGTTTCCTTGGCAAATTAGAGTAGATTTTAAAGTAGACCATCTGAAAATTGTATGTGTGCACCTGAACATAGGAATAGGAACCGACCTTCATCCAGAGAGCTTTCCTAATTGCTAAGTACCACACTTTAGGAAAATATCCATCTTATGTAATCACACAAATGATCTTAACCCATTAAGTTACATACATTTAGGGGTGTTGTGATTATGCCTCAACAGTTTTGGCACGTCCGGTGGGACCGGTTTGAACCACCTCACCACTTCATTTTGTCAAGTTGTATTCTTGATGAAATTTGAAGCCTTTAGAGGCACATTTTAAGCACAACTAATGAATCCACTAATCCAAACAACCCATGTCTGAGTTATAGACCTTTATTTTCATTGAATTTCATCCTTTTTTCTTTTATAATCTTCAACTTTCTTCCATTCCATAAAGTTGTGCAATTATGAATTCATTCCCATCTTGGAATTTACACTTAATAGTTGCAGTAGTGGTGTAATCCACCTCTAATGTATTTGATTGATGAATCCTTGACCTCAACGAGATTATTAAATCGGATTTGAAGTCACTTGATGAAGAAAGCATTATTGAATATTTTTTCTTTCATTTGAAGGGTCTGATTTGATTGATGAATCCATGATGGAGGAAAGTTTTCAAGAAGACCATTTCTACCCAAATCATCCTCTAGAATAATGAATTGAATATTTTGATTCAAAAAGTTCATACTAGAGGAAGAGGCTACCCAAGAGCAAGTTAGTCTTCAAGAAACAATGAAGGAACTCCAGAGCTAACAATGTGTTGTAGCAAATTATAATGATGGAAAAGTGTCTTTGTTGGATGTTCTAATCAATAACGATGAGATGTAAATTGGGGAGGATTTTCATATTGCCACAAAGGAAGGAAAAGAGCACAAACATCTCATCTCTTCTGCACCATCCACCTAGGAATTTCTACAAGAATACTTCATTATTGAAGTTGGGCTTTCATACAATGGGAAAATTAAGTAGATCGGGCCTTGCCCAATCAAGTATTTGGCTTCATTAGAGAAAGATTCAGAGTTTATACTAGTCATGCTTACTTCTGAGCATGAGGAATGGTTTTAAAGTACCAAGAATCACCTTCAATGCCTCTTCAACCTAAATGTAGAGAAACTAAAAGAGGTATTTTTATTATTTCTAGTTGATACCTTGATGATTTGTGAGGAGGATCGACATCTTGTAAGATTTTCACTCATAATAAAAGACATATTCAGTGCCAAATCACATACAATGATTGACTATTTTGAGAAAGCAGAAGCTACTTCTACTTTTCGATTTGTAGGATTCATTTGAGTTCCCTTTTCTTGCGATGAGCATAGATTAGGTAGGCTTGTTTTCACGGAATAAGTGCTTGTGCACATTATGCATGTTCCATTGGGGGCATGTAAGATCTTTGTATTTTGTACATAGTGTGTTGTGGTGTTTTGTTTCTTATGCATATTAGATTCAAGCTATTGTTTGGTGAGATAAAATCCAGTTCCAATAGTGTTTCAAGTTGCTCAGGGACCAAATTTCAAAGATTCAAATTAGAATTGTGTTAATCAGGCTTGACTCCCTGCCCAATGGATACTTCAAAGCCACTTATCACTTGATCTAGCAAGCATATGTCCACATGAGTCACCAAATTGTTATCCATTTTTTCCCCCTTTGGTAAGATTGACAACGAGAGGAAAAAAAAACTTGGGTAGTTAACTGAGCTTTAGGTTAAGCCTGAAGTTTTCAAAGGAAAAGGAGTTCAATTGTCATCCAAATTTCAGAAAAATCCACTAAGTCCACGGAAAAATCTGCAGAAATAGCTATAGAACTTGATCAAACATGACGTTCCACACCATATTTCATGAAGGGTCAAAATGGTAATGGAAGGTGGGAAAATGAATGGCATACAGAAAGGTTAAATAATACCAAAAATAAAGGGAAAAAATTGAGAAATGCTCAAATTTTTTAGACTTCACATTTTCAGGGATTTGAGGAAATGGAAGGTTGAAAAAATCAAGAAAGCTAACTCAGTAAGTCAAAATCGAGCCAAGAGCAAGTCAACTCGAAGCAATGTAAAAGAACCATAGAAGTTGCCATGTGTAAGCATAGTGCACCTTTAAAAGGTGGAGGAAAAAGCAAAAGCCTCCATGTGCCTCATCGGCACAACTTCAAAGTAAAATCCAAAGGTAGGTCCTCAAACGAGCGCAAATGGCTCTCCACATGTGTAGGGTCCAACAAATTTTCTCCTAAATAGGTGTAAAAGGAAGAAATAGCAATTGAAAATTCTAAGCATGGGAAGAGAAGGCGGAAGCCTACACGTGCCTCATTAGTGTAATTTCAAAGGTAAAATCAAAAGACAGGTCCCCAAACTTATGTTTGCCCTCCACATGTCTAGGGTCCAACAAAGTTGCTCCTAAATAGGTGGAAAAGGTACAACCATCCATTGAAATTCTAAGCATGGGAAGAGTTAGCGGAAGTCTCCACATGCCTCATCAATGCAACTTCAAAGGTAAAATCCAAAGGAAGGTTCCAAAACATACGCTGTCACTCCACGTGTCTAGGGTCCAACAAAGTTTCTCCTAAATAGGCAAAAAAGGAAGAACTAGCCATTGAAAATTCTAAACATGGGAAGAGTCGGAAGCCTCCACATGCCTCATCAGTGTAACTTCAATGGTAAAATCCAAAGGAAAGTACCCCAAATGTGTGTTGGCCCTCCATGTGTCTAGGGTCTAACAAATTTGATCCTCATGAAATTTGCACTAAAATTGTAGTTTTTACCAAATAGGTGGAAAAGCAAAAACACAAAGAATGTAGAGCAGGCACGCGAATGATGCCAAATGTCCCACCATCACAACTTCAAGAGTGAGAGGAGGGGATAAAGTCTTAGACGCCCAAATGGTTTCCAAGTGGAGCTAGCTAGCTACAAAGGTCCCACCCAAAAAGGTTGTTTTGACATTTTATATAGTGGGGGCCTTTACTCAACCAAGGAATGAAGCATCATGTTTTTGCAAATTGTGCCAAGTGTTGGCACGTCGCATTCCTAGGACCCTAAAAGGTAGTAAAAATATTAAGAATGTGTGGGGCTTCCACATGGATCTTGCACGGATAGACTCTAAACCCAAAGCAGTTTGGAAAAGATTGGTGGAAGGTCAATTCAATGAAAGATGAATCATGAAGCCCACCAAGAATTTTAAATTCTTAGATCTTTTAAAATATTGTGAGAGCCCTTGTGGAATGCCCGACCTTGACCTTAAGATGATCATAACTTTCAACTAGAAGTTTTTAGCAAGAGAGGACTTTTTGGAAATCTCTCGATGTCTTCTACTCAACTACTTTCTTTAAATTAGTGGGACTAGGTTCTTTAAAATGAAAAATACATTCCACCATTTTATAGGCTATAAGGTTTCTCACCTACCACCATTATGAATTATGAGAATATTTTCTTTCCCAACAAGGAATAACGCATGGAGGAATGTGGTTTACAGTGGAACCCGTCATAGTTCTAGTTGAATTCAATGCTCTTTTGGGGTGGTTGGAGTAAGATTCAAATTATTCTCTCCTTTCTCTCTCATTCTTCTTATATATTGTAAGGAGGGGTAATTTCTAAAGGTTAGACATTTTTTTGTTTTGCACCCCCCCTTCTTCCTTGGTCTGCAAGTGAATTTGTGGAGTTTTCAAACCTCCCATTCAAGTTGTAATGCAATTTTTGCTTTTGGCTATTGTAATGCATTGTATCAATTTTTGGAGCAATAAGATAAGTCTGTGGATGATTTCAACCCTCTCTTGTGTTCATTGCATCCTCCTGATCTCTCATTGCAATTTGGTTATATGTGCATGGTGATTGTATTGCTTTTAATGGTTTGTGTTTAATTGTAAAGCAGGTGTTCAACATTCCTTGAGTGCATCACCTCTGTTAGTTAGGTTTATTTCCATGCATCTTCTTAACCCTATCTCCTTGGAAAATTAGATTCATTTTTAGAGTAGACCCTCTAAAAATTGTATGTGTGCACCTAAACAGAGAGGAATAGGAACTAGCCTTCATCCCGAGAGATTTCTTGGTTGTAAAGTCCCACACTTTGGGAAAAGGTCCATTTTATGCAATCACACTTTGATGATCTCAACACATCGATTTTGCCAACATTCAAGAGGTGCTGCCATTCTCCATCAACATCGACCTCCAACTAACTCAAATGAAAAAGCTGATCCAAAGTGTAAGCGCAATGGGATTATCATTAAAAATGAGAATGCTTTCTCTACGCATCTAAGATCCCACATAAAGGATGTTACAAGGTAATCTAGTTTTAGTGTTAACAATATGTGCTATAGTCTTCTTTCATTTTCTTGTTGTTAATTATCTTTTGACACTCCCATTTTATGATAGGGGTTTCCTTTTTTTTCATGCTTTAATTTTTTATCCAACCTTGAGGGCTTGTTGTACAAGGATGTGGATCTTCTCAAAATCATCAAGTTTATCCAATTTCAAAAAAATTAATGGTATATGTAAAGACCGAAATAAACATAAGTTAATCTATGAGTTATATATTATAATGGTCACTATTATCAAGTGTTGAGAAAATGTTAGATTATTGATTGTTTAGGAGTTTACAAAACAAATAATTGACACATTTATACTCCAAATAAATATGACATGACGGATTATAACAAAACATAAAACTGATTTATATATTTAGTTCACATGGCCTAATTAATATGGTGTACTAGTTTATAGCATTAAAATAGTGATCCATCTTATATAGACCTAGCCTAATAAACTTTTTATGCGATTATTTTTCCCATCTATATCCTATATTTTTTAACTTAATTTTAGTTAAGGAAAAATTATAGTATGTATTATTTATTTCATAAGACAAAATTTCATAATCCAATTTCCATTCGAGAGAATTAAGTTGATTTTTATCTATATAAATTAACCTATGAGAAATATTGGACACCAATATTAATCTATAATCCCTCAATCATTGTGGAACACATTGATTCCGTAAGATAGAATGTTGAATCTTTATTTAATATAATCATGGAATTTGAGATATTGATCTTGTTTGCAAGAGCAATGCATCTTAAAATTTTGAGAGTTTTAAGAAATTTTTCATTGCGAGGAAGACACAGTTTATGATATAATGGATTTATGTTTTGAAATAACCCCTTACAACATAAATCTAGGAACATGTAGAAACCAATAATTTATTCACTCAATAAGGATAGTCCCAAAATATAAGAAAGTTTAATTTCTTTAAGGATGAAGAATGAATTTTATGTGTACAATTGACCTCCATTGTGCCAAACCTAGTAGTTTCCTATTTATGAAACATGGTTGAATTTTCTATCATATATAACATCATGAATATCCAACTAAGAAAGAAAATGAAATATTAACAAAAGTATATTGTGAAAATTATTTTGTATGTTGTAGAAATTTAATCAATTAATGCTTATATAAAATTACCATGTTTTCCATTTTTAGTGTTCCTCGATTGTATCTAATCCACTAAATATCACGAGAAGACAAAATTTCTAACAATATTGTCTCAATCTGTAGTGCCCACTCCTCTTTGACATTGATCTTACTATGATTTTTACTTACTTTGGATAAGATGCATGGATTTTTTTATCATATTTGATCAATGTAAATTTATTGATGGACATTATGATATTTTGATTAGCCTATTTGATAGACAATATGGATGTTTATACTTTTGACATTTTTTTATTTGGATGATGGATTATATGCATGAATTGATACTTAATTATTGATGATGATTTAGAGTTAATACTTTATATATATGTTATCTCGAATCACAAGACCCTTCAATTTTCAAAAGTGTGTGTGTTTGAGCTCACGGTGCAGACTGGATAACTGCGTACTATCTCCAAGTTGTGGGACTTGCTTTACTTTAGATATACCTCCACAGAAAGTTGGTTCTTGCTCCTAAACTAACTATTATAATATGATTCTAATGTAGGAAAAAATATCTAATCCTCATATGAGAGAGAGAGTACATGAATACAAATCCTACACTAAAGTGGTGATACAATAGAAAATTAGGGTGTGAGAACAATATTCAAATGTGTGAAAAGTAGAAGGAAAGTGCATACTAGAACAGGTGATAATAGTTCTTCAAAGTTTATAAAATTCATTCACAACAATATTTCATACATACACAATGATAATGAATCCTTGCAAGATCATAATATACACACAATATATTTTCATGAGGTTGAAGAGGTAAGAATAATGCAAACAAACACAACAGGGAAGAGGCATCCAAAACTCATATTTATTGCTTCATTGATATGTATAGTTCAATTTGTTACAAAATAAGGACTGGATAACCATGAAAGGAGTCCACAAAAGGGTCTATAGCACATTGGCTTCACAAAATCCATTTGATGATTTTTTCTACTCAAAACTATCTCCTTTTACAATGAGCCCAACACTCCAATATATAGAGTTTTGAGAGGGGCGAGAGAGAGAAATAATAATCCTAAAATATGTCCTCCCACACTTGCAAGATGTCATAAATGGATTTAAATGATGGTATGTTTCTTGTAAAATGAAACCCATACTATCCCATAACTTACAATGCAGAGAAATATCGCCAACGCTTCATTGAATGCATCACAACTACCAAATAAAACACTATTATGAACTTGGCCACGTTTTTAGAAAAATATCCATCAATTCTTAATAAAATTATAGATTTATTTTATTCTTTACATTAGCCTAGGAACCATGATTCCAGTGGTACCAATTTTGTTTGTTTTCTTGAGAATTACAAAAGATATGGCATTTTGAGTGTAGACAGTTGTTTTGGGTGCTGAGGCATTTATGTCATTTAACAGTCCAAGTATTTAACTGAATGGAGCTGAAGATGTTAGTTTTATTTTCATATACCTACCTACATTAATGGTACTAGGTAGAGGATGTCGTGCCCATTCTGAAAACTTAAATTTTGTGTAAAAAACAGAGCCATGGGTCAAAAGTTATGACCGTTTGAAGTTTGGGAGTCAAGCGTTGAATTTTCCTTTATATTGCGGATATTGCGGGTTTTCGGGGAGCTCATGTCCCACACGTACTCAAACAGTGTGGGATTAGTTTCCCAAAAAACTTGATTCCTTCTTGGTGTGGTGATTTTTGGTTTTGATGTCCCTGGTTGTTCCACCGTTGGTGGGCCATGAAGGCCATTGACTTCCACTCCACCTGCATTGCTTTGTGATCGGCTATTTTGGCATTTTAGGTCCCGAATTTCCCTCTATTCCACGAAATTCCTAGGATAAAAATATCTAACTTATTTCTATACTCCTTAAATTTGTCTGGCTGTTTTTCCATTTTGCATCCTATGCGTACTCGATGTCCCGACTATCCCACGATCTCCTGGGACAAATTTTTCCACTTTTCGAATCCTTCTACTTACAAAGTGATTTCAGCTATGTAAGCCCCAAGCGCCCCACTTGAACTTGTGCAACCTAGGAAATTTTTTCCCAAAATCCATAAAACATTTCTTTCTTTGAAAATCAGACCCAAACTTGGTATGACGACCCTTGGTACGATCCAAACTAGTACCATCCGCACCCTCCAAACCTGCAATGCATTAAAACAAGACCTTGACTTCATTTTTTTGGATTTTTCAAAAAAAAAAACTAACTCTTTGAATTTTTCTTGGACAGGGAGTTAGAGTAAAGTAAAGAGATACCTAAAAATCTAAAATTTTGGCCCTTCACCATTTCTTCTTGCTCCAAATTACCCTAAAGATAAATTTGTGCAAGTTATCCAATGATTCCATCTGATATAGTTGATGATGAATGATACATGTATATTCATTTTATTGTCTTGGTATACTTTTTTGCAAAAATCAAACCATTAACTTTTACTTATGGGTAAGGGGTCAAAAATAGGTCCCATTATGTTTTTATAAGGGATCATCTTTGGAGTATCTATTACAAAAGGAATTCACGAAGAGCAAATCAAGGGACAAGAACTCCCTCCTCTTTAATGGGAGAATTGAAACGAACCTATTTACACATATACAAAAAAGGAACTTGGATATTACCATTCAGAATTATAGAAAATGAGAACGAGAAGAAAGGCACCATTCGAGTAATTCTTTATGCATGTGAAGGTACAGTGAATTGAAACAAGATCATTTGTATCATAGTAGTAAGATGAAATTTGAAAGACACAAAGTTCTATAAATAACATCTGCGAAAGAATACAAAGCTTCTTAACATAATACGAGACAAATGATCTTAACAAGATTAAACAAAAATCTTGGGGATAAAGGAAATCAGATAGACGAAGAATGAAAAGCCCTTCTGTATTGATTTCTTTATGATTTATTTACACTTTTAGAAAATAAGCCAAGTTCCTCCTCCTTCAAAATGGCGAGGAGAGGCCATTATATAGTAAACAAATTCAGTTACTCTGGTAACTACTTCTTTTAACTAATGATTAGTTAAAGGGTTACCAATCACAATACCCCAACTAATTATTACAAAACCGAGAGAAAGAATGGGAAGAGAAGAGAAGAATTAGGAGGGGAAGACAGGTGCTTATGACTGGGAGGGACCCACTGATTTTAAAATCCGTTGTCTGAATCTCTTCGGCGCCTCGGCTATGTCTCTGCCACGAGGGACTGACATGTTGGCTGTAGATTGGGTCCAAAATCCAAGGCACTTCTCCATTTCCTTATCAAACTCGACATGAGTATGATAGTCCTTATTTGCTTCTTCAATGGCAGATTGAAGAGAGAAGATCTCCTTCATTTTCTCTTTGGAAATGGAGCTTTCCTTGAACATATTACCTTTGACAAAAGCTCTGAATTGAGCTTTGATTTCTTGTAGGGAGAGAGACACACCAGAAGTTTCATCCTGAAGATGACAATGTATATCTTTGAAAGCAGATACAACTAGTGTTTTGAAAGCCTCTCCCTTCTGCTAGCTATTCTTCAATTCTCCGAAGCCTCCTCCAGGACCTTGATCTTCCACTCCATGCTGTAGACCCAGGACTTTGATAGATTATCCTTTGCATCATCAAAAACCTTACTCACCAATAAAATGTTTTCATCTGTTTGTCCCATGAGGCGGAGGTCCACAATGCAACTGCTCCAAAGTTTAAGCTCTTTATCTATGATCCCAATAGTGGAGGAGAGCTTCTGTTGCAAGTTGTTCACCTTTCCGTGGAGTTTGAAAGCTTCATCGATGAAGTTTAATCCAGCAACAAGCATATCTTCCACCATGGCCTCCATAGCTCTGCCATAGATGGAATACTTGTGCATGTCTTTGATACTCTGTACCTCATCTTGGCTCAAAATCACAGGTGGTGGAAGAGTAGTCAATGGGGTAGGGTCCAAAACTTTGTCCTTGGACAAAAGAGATTTGATAAAATCTGTGAGAATCTGGGCTTGTTCTTCCAACTGTTCTATAGTTTTCTGCCCTTTTTCTACCCTCCCAATGACTCTTGTGCTTTTTTCTGGAGATTGTGGATCTCACCTTCGGGGGTAGACTCTCCCATTGGAATCCTTGAGAGTTCTAGGTCAGATACCTGCAAATCCTGCTCTGGTTTATCTACTGTAGGCTTAGCTATCTCCAGGAATTGCTGGCCCTGAGCATCAGACACTATCCTGGAGGTGATTCTGGCTTTTTTGGCGTGGGAAGGAGGAGTAGTGCCTAACAAGGCTGCCACAACATCAAAATTTGGCCCTGAGCTCGAGAGGAAGGTTTTCTCTTCCTACTGTCGACGAGAGGCTGCACCCATGCAAAAGAGGAGGAGGAAGAAGCAGGAGGGGCAAGAGGACCAAGAGACAGAGAACTCATGGCGCTCAAGGTTTGCACAGTTGTTGTCTCGAGTTGAGACATGAGTGGGGCGCTTGAGACAACTGGTGCAGAGGAATCAATAGTACTTGGAAGCTCAGCACTCTGTACCTCTTTGTCCTTATCCGTCGGAGCTTCAAGGGTGCTTGTAGGGGTGGCACTTCACTTTCCTCACTTTCACTGAGAACAATGATGTTCTCTGGTCCCAAAGGCAATTCTACCTGCTTTCTCTGGGGATCTTCTTCCACAGGCTCCTTCTTAACCTCCTTGAGTTTCTTGGTATACAGGTGGATGAAGGAGTAGAAGCTGAGTCCTTGAGTTGATGAGGCAGGAGGGGTTTGCACAGGTGTGTCTGATCTTGGAGTCGATGCTTCCCTCCTTGGTGTTGAAACATCCTTGGAGGAGGATTCCCCTGAGTGCCTCCTAAGCTCTCGAACTTTCTTATCAAACCAGATCTTAGTCTGACTGAAGGTGGAGCCGAGATCTCACCAAATCATCTTTCTCTTTTTAAACCAATCCAAGTCCTCCAAGGGAGTGTGCTTAACCACATTATCATACTCATATGAGTATAGATCAGAGTTGTCATCCTTGAGTCCTTCAGGAACTTGAGTACAAGCCGAGTTCTTGGATCAATTGTAGAGAGAACCTGCCATAATGCCTCCTTCTGGCCTCAAAATCATCATCGGCACTGATCAGCCCAATAGTCTTCTGTATCTACCCTATGATGATAGGTTATCTTGATATTTTCTCAATGAACTTTTTCAAGTCGAAGCAAGTTCTGGGCTTGAAGAAATGAATAGTAATGGGAGCCAGGGCTCTTTCTATATTCTGTGCATCCAGGGCTGTTTTGCAGGTGTAGTTTCCCAAAGAGATGGGGAAGTGCAAACCAGTAATCTTCTTGTCCCTGCAGGTTCTATGCAATTTGTCCAATTGCCTGCATACTTCTATCAGAGCCATCTTGTCACTGCAGAACATCGGAAGCCTCAGAGGGGTGCTCTCGTAGCCAGCAAGCCTGATATAGGAGAATTTTCTGAACTGGATAAAATAGGCACCGTAGTGCGATATCAGGCTCATGGCTTCGTCAGAAAATCTTCTAGCAGTGTCACCCTCGAGAAGTCTGACCATGTACATGGTGAAAGCATCATTCACCCTTCGGAAATTGTGATTGCTGGTCTCTAGGGTGAACTGCGGGCAGTAGGCATATACAGGATCATCCTTGTGGGCATCAATGTAAGAAAAGCCAAACCATTGCCTTGATGCCACCAGAGTATACATCAGGTATGAAGTCATGTAGAATTTCTTTGTTTTTGTACATTGGACAAATTCTGCTCCACTAGGTTCATGCTGATGATTTCTGCCAAATTGATATTTTGAGTTCCCTCGCACACCATGTTGATAAGCGGGCACATCCAGAAATGGAACTCGTTAGTAGAGGGTAAGCCCATAACCCGAGCCAGTAGGATTATGAAATGACAATTCTTCATTGAAATCAGCCCGGAAAAGAGTCTTGGATAGACGAGATGCTCCCTTCTTAGGGTTTTTGAGCCAAGACTTCGCCACCCGCGCCTTATAGTTGTCACTGTCTTGATTGAACAGGGCCTGTGCTTGATTCTGGGAGACAACTATGGCATTATCCATTTCTGGAATCCTCAGTGCAGTGCCAATGGTGGCAGCGTCAAGTTTGGCAATGAGCTCCCGTGTATGTTTGTTAATTCACTCGAATCAGGGTTGAAATGAGCCCCGCATGTGAGCACTGTGTCCGCACATTGCACAGAGATAGGGAAACCACCAGCGAAAGCCAGACCGCTATCATGAATCATCTATGCCATTGGTGTAGGGTTTACATCTATCATCCTCGACCAAAAATCACCAAAGTCAAGGTGGCGAACTTCATTGTCCCCGATATCGGGAACGACAGACTCAAGTGGTGAGACTTGTTCCTGCCCCTGGAATTTGATCTTCATGTTGATAGTAATTCAGAGAGTAGAGTTGCAAGCTAGACTTGGGATGAAATTATAGAGGGAATGGATACGCACGCAGGAATTTAGATTGCAAGGGTTCGAGCAAAAGATAGCAGAAAGCGTAGTGTGCAAAACACATAGGGGGTTCGCTCGTTATATAGCCGTTTAGGAGAGAGAAAGGTAATAAATGTGCATTAAATACATACCTACCAATTTGAAAAGCAAGATATTCGGGTAGAGTGGGAAAAATTAGCACGAATAGCACTTTGGTTCATTTGGGACATGAGGGACGCGAAAGCGTGAAGTACGTGACTCGGCCGATTCGGGCGATATGGGAAAAGACGCACAAATGCTCTTGGAACACGGGACAAAAGTACGCGAAGTACGTGACTCGGCCGAATAGGGTGAAAATGGAACAACTGGTCAGGTGAACTTGGGACATTTGGGACAAAACGTTCCGACAGGCCCGAAAAGAAACAAATTTCAGGTAAACTAGCCGATCGGGAACAAAGGGCCCAATTGAACTTGGGACACGCGGGACAAAAATATCCGACAGGCCCGAGAAACACGCAAAATGACCCAAAAACGTAGATTTTCTCAATTTCTTTGGCTTTTCACATTATCAGTACAACAGAAAAGACACTTAAACTCAAAATTTTAAATTTTCACCTTCTTAAAAATAGGGGAATTTTGAGTGGACAACAGCTGGCTCCTCTGGGGATGACTTGGCATAAATTCAGAAAATGAGACAAGGCAAGAATTTAGACAAACTCGGGGAAGTAGACCAGTACCTTATCCATTGGGCCACGGAGTCAAAAAGCAAACCAATACAGAAGACAACACACCAAAACAACACAAAAACAAGAGCAGGAAAGGAGGACACACACTATACAGAATATACAAAAAGGGACCCCCTAATCACCTATGACTTGAACAACTTCAGGTACTGCCCACTATAAGGAAGTGGGAGAGAGGAACCATCCATATAATCAAGGTAAAAATAATTCTTACCAGCAAAGTGCCTGATCTTGAAAGGTCCGAGCCAAAGGGAATCAAACTTGCCATGGCTGCCACGAGGTTCATGCCTTTTATCCCACAACAAAACAGTGTCTCCAACTTGGAAATCTCGAACACTGGATTTCTTATCAAACAGGACCTTAACTTTACTGTTGATGAGAGATATCTTATCAGCAACTTCCAATCTATCCTCATTCAATTTGTGAAGGTACATTATTCTCTTATCAAAGCATCATTGAAGCTGGTATCTTGATGGCCTTCATTAGATGCAAGGTGGCAGCTCCTTTATTCTTGGCAATTGAGCTTCTACTCCATATACCACTTGAAAAGGAGACATTCCAATGGCTCTCTTAGGTGTGATCCTGTCTACCCAAAGAGCATCATAGAGTTTCTTGTGCCAGTTTCGTTGAGACTCATTGACTAATTTCCTTATTATGGTCACTAGATTTTTATTAGTGGATTCTGCTTGTCCATTTCCCTGAGGATAGTAATCTGAGGAGTGAGCCAAGGAGATGCCATATCCATAGCAAAAATCCATTATCTCGGTTGAAGAAAATTTGAAGCATTATCATCACAATCTTGTTAGGTACACCATACCTTACCAAGATGTTTTCTTTGATGAATGCACACTACTACTTGAAGTAGTACTCTTTCTTTGGAATGGCTTCTACCCATTTGGTGAAGTAATCTGTGGCAGTTAATACATGAGTATGACCAGCACTAGAAGAGGGATTAAGTGTTCCAATGAAGTCCAAACCCCACTGTTGAAAAGGTTCTTCAATTACAACTGGCTTAAGAGGCAAAGAGGCCAATTTGGGTCTACCCACGAAAGTCGACAAGCCTCACATTTATCAACCCACTTTGATGCATCTCTCGAACAAGGTAGGGATAGTAATATCCTCCATGAAGTATCTTATGAGCAGTGACAGTTGATGAGTAGTGCCCTCCACATGCCTGATCATGAAAAGCTGAGAGTAGCTTTTTTTGTTGTTCCTTGTCCACACATTTCAAAAACCTTCCATCTAACCCACGTTTAAACAAGGTGTTTTCCCACAACACATATTGCACTGACCTTAGTTTAATAGTCCTCTTTTCTTTGGCAGTCAAATGAGAGGGGCATTCTCCATAGGTGAGAAAATGGGTGATATCAGCATACCATTCGTCAACTGAGCTAAGAAACAGAACGGTAGGAAGACCAACTTTATCTTCCAGTAACTCATGTCTAGCTCCTTCAGCGATGAGTTCACAAAGGCCTTTTCCACGGACGAGCTTGGTGGTTTGATGTCAATATCATATTCTTGGACCTTAGCCACCCAGTTCCCTCTCTTGGATCCAAATTCTGCTATTGTGTGAGAATTGACTTAACAGTTGTATCTGGTACCAACACCATGGAGTGAGAGTTGAGAATGTAAAAACGAAATTGCTTAACAACTTTAACCACTGCAAAAGCATGTTTTTCCATCATGGTGTATTTTAACTCATGATCTTTAGAATATAGCTCATAAATGCAATTGGGAGTTCGTGCTCATTAGAATCTTCCTGAGTTAAAACAACAGCCAAGGTGTTATCTGTGGCGTAGCAATAGATAATAAAATCTTTGCTAAAATCTGGACATGCTAAAACAGGAGTTTTAGCAATGGCTCTTTTAATATCTTCAAAGGCTTCTTTCCCTTCAGAAGACCAACCAAATGTTTGTTTTCCTTTCATCATTTGGGAGATATTCAGAGTTAGTTCTGCAAAATCAGGGATGAATCTTCTCAAAAAATTGATCTTACCAAAGAAAGAGTGCACGCCCTTTTTGCTGGTTGGGAGAGGAATTTGCTGAATAGCTTGAACTCACTCAGGATCAATCTTAATACCATCTTTGGAGACGATGTGCCCTAATAATTTCCCCTATGTGACACAAAAGACATATTTTTTAGGATTCAAAGAGATCCCATGTTCTCTACATCTTAGCAGAACTGTCTCCAAGTGCTGAAAATGATCCGCCCTTGTTTTAGAATACACAGTCAAGTCATCAAGGTATACAACAATACACTTCCCTTTCAAACTTCCAAAGGCTAGGTCCATAGCTCTCTGAAAAGTAGCACCGGCATTAATGAGCCCAAAAGGCATTCTTTTGTAAGCAAAGGTACCCCAAGGGGTAGTGAAAGCCATTTTGTGTTGATCTGCACAGTATTAACTTCTACCTGATTATATCCTGAGAATCCATCAAGCATAGACAACATTTCAGATCCCGTTACTACTTGTAAGACTTGATCCATCATAGGTAAAGGGTAATTATCTTTCAAGGAAGCCTGGTTCAGATTCCTGAAGTCAACATAGATATGAATCTCACCATTTTTCTTCCTAATGGTCAGGTACAATATTGGCAATCCATGTTGAATGATGGATAGGAAAAATGATTTTGGCTTTCAAACTTACGTATTTCTTGAAAAATGGTGTCGGCTATTTTAGGATTGTATTGCCTCTGTTTCTGCTTAAAAGGCTTAATTCTAGGTTTGAGAGGAATAAAATGCTGCATCTCTTTTGGTTGGAAAGCTTTTAAATCTTCATAAGAGTAGGCAAGAACATCCTTATACCTCTTTAAAAGATCAATTGCTTTCTTCCTCTCATCTGTTGTGCAACATTTTCCAATGTTCACGAGCTTAGGGTCAGTAGAACTCCCAATATTAATTTTGTCATATTCAGCTGATTGTTGAGGTCTAGTAGAAGCTCTAGACTTTACATACCTGTCGTGTTTATCAAACAGTTCCTCTAAACTTACCAATCCTTTAGGGATCTTGTTTCCCTTGAGTTTGATACATCCATCCTGATCCGTTTCTTCTCCTTGGGTGGCTTGCTTTGTCAAAGGGCACACTTTCACGAGGCAAGTTATCACTTCCTTCAAAGTATAGTTGTTCAAAATTATCCTTGAGTTCTAAGAAAGAAAGCAAGTGTTGATCATCATTGAAAACTTTCCAGTTACTTGTATTATCAGGTACACTAGGTCGATGGATCATCTCAATGGTGAACTTATCTTGAGAGAAGTCAGGATGAGGTATGAGTAGTGACCCAGAGACTGCTAATGAATCAGCCCTGGTATTCTTCTCCCTAGGTATTGCTTCGATGGAGAAAGCATCAAGAAATTCAATGGAATCCCAAACCTGATTCCTGTAATGTTTCAACCTTCCATTTTTACCTGGAAAAGGTTTCTAACTTGCTTAACAATCAATTCCGCATCCCCACGAGCTAGAAGATTCTTCACACCTTGTTCTTTTGCCACCTGGAGTCCAAGAATGAGAGCTTCATACTCTGTTGTATTATTGGTATTTTCAAACTGCAACTTGAATGAGAAAGGATGAAGGCTTCCTTCAGGTGACACCAATATGACACCAGCTCCAGAACCAGCTGAGGAACAACTTCCATCAAACTCTAAAATCCAAACACCATTAGGATCTTTAGGTGACACTTTGGGGAGTTGGATTTCTTCAGGAGACATAATCATGTAGTTGCCATGCCCCATATCCTCATAGAGTATTTGTGCTTTGGGATCATCCATTTTTTGTACAATATACTCAGATTGCTTCTCAGGCAACAACTTCTTCATTTTCCCATTAACAGGTATGAGGGCATGTGACCAATCCATTTGAATTTCTCCACCCACATCCTTACAGAAGTTTCTGCTTAGCAACATCCCGTATGAAGGAGGAATATCTGCTACTAAGATAGTAGCCAAAACTTTCTTCTCAGGCAAAGCAGCAAAAGCCACTTGTGCATCTTTAATCCTTCCGACCAAGGGCACTTCCTTACTCTCCATAGAGTAACAAGATCCATAAGTGCGTGTGAGAGTCAAGCCTAAGGCATGAGCTACTTTAGTAGGCATCACATTATCTGATGCTCCTGAGTCTATGATGTAATTGCTGAGCCTATGGCCAGCTATAAGAAGTGTCACATAGAATGGTTTGATTTTGTCACTGGGTGAGGTGACAGTGGCTATCAGATTAGGTTGTGGTGTAGAAGAAGGAGTGGGTAAAAGGCCTTTAGAGGTAGTTTTAGAATGGGAATTGACAAAGTGAATCATTTTAGCAAAAGCCTTAGGATGGGTTTGATAATATTCAGCCTCTGAGATTTGAACCTTAGTCTTTTAGGTGATCAATAATATCAAAAGACCCAGAAGTGGATGGGCTATCATCATTTGAAATCTTAGGTTTATCAATTTTAGGGGAAAAAGAAGTAACTTTAGTAGCAGAATTGACAGGACTCACCTTTGGTGTAGAGGAAATGGGAATAGGAGATCCTCTTTTTGCAATTACGGGGATAGTTGTCAGCTGTTCTTTAGATTTCTTGGTGGGCTGCATCACTTTCTCCCTCTGATTTTTCTACTCTCGAGTCATGACAACGTATGATTCGCTATTCATGTCTACTACTATTTCATCATAATCATCCTCTGCATCAATGCCTTCAGTGGTGAAGAAATTAACTCGAGATCCCTCAAGTTCATCTGCTTCATCATCAACCTCTTCAACAAATTCCTCGCAATCTTCATTAACCTCTTCATCCTCTGGTTCCTCAACTTCACAGGTTGCGTTGACAGGAACTTTAATAGGAGGTCCTTCAAGTGCTAGCCTTGTTTGAGAGCAGCGAGCAAATGATTTCTGGGCTGAAAATTCCTCCTTGGAATGTCTGCATAGGGAGCATGCGTTGAGCCAATTGTTTCTTAATGGCAATGAGATCATTTGCAAGTTTTTGTACCAATGGATCAGTATTAGGTCTAGGGGTGGAAGAGGAGGAAGAAGCAGATTTAGATTTAGAAGGGTCTCTCCTCAACTTCCCTGACATGATTAAATCATCTTCGACACTAACAACAAGAGTTTGATCTTCAGCCAATGTTGCGAGATTAGCCCTTCTTAGTGCATAGCTAACTTCAGGTGATTGAGCATTTAGGAAAAAACATTTTTGAATTTGATCTACAGGTCGAGTATTTGGTGGAATTTTGTTAATCAACCTGTTGAATCGGGCCACAAATTCTCTCATGGGCTCTGATGAATCCTTCTTTATTTGAGAGATTTGGGCTAGCAAGGCATGCACGTCTTCTGCTGGTTTGAACCGGTTTTCAAACCTAGTTCTCATTGTGTCCCAGCTGGTGATAGCACCGGCCGGAAGGTGATAGAACCAATCAGCAGCATTATCTTGTAAAGTCTCAATGAAAAGTCTTATGGAGACATCTTCATGTTCAACTCCCAGAACTCCACATGCAACTATGAAGGCTGCGATGTGTTCATCAGGATGCACTTTACCATCGCCTTTGAATTTAGGGAAGTTCTTCCGGTTACCTCTGGGTAACTCGTGCAAAGGTTGAGGAAGGGCAAGGGGCCCGACACGATGACCCCAAGGCAATGGTACCACCATTCTTGGAAAAATGGCTTGGAGAGGAACTGCAACACCAGCAAGAATCAAAGCTTGAAGATTAGGAATGATTGACTCTGAAGGAATACCACCCGTAGGGATTCTATCTTGGATAGGTGGAGTGCTTGTTGAACGAGTCTTTCTATTTTTCTTGTTGAAGGGAAAGGAAAACCCTGCTGCTCCAAAAGATGGAACTGAGAATCTTCAATACCAAGGGCCCTTCTCCCTCGAGTAAAATGTGGAGTCGCCAGATCAAAGGATGATCAATAAATAAACTGGAATATGATTTCCCAAGTGAGTCACCAAAAACTGTTGGTCGTCAAAAAGGACTTCACGAAGAGCAATAGTCAGGGGACAAGAAGTCCCTCCTCTTTAATGGGAGAGGTTCCCTTATTCAGAAATGAACCTATTTACACATATACAAAACATGATTTTCTTGTGGAACTTGGATATTACGAAAGTGTTTTCTATAAGGATCATCAATTACAAAAGGACTGAGGAATGAGAAAATGAGAACGAGCAGAAAGGCACCATTTAGAATTATAGATGATGAGTAATTCTTTATGCATGCGAAGGTACAGTGAATTGAAACAAGATCATTTGTATCATACTAGTAAGATGAAATTTGAAAGACACAAAGTTCTATAAATAACATCTGCAAGAATACAAAGCTTCTTAACATAATACAGACAAATGATCTTAACAAGATTAAACGAAAAGCTTAGGGATAAAGGAAATCAGATAGACGAAGAATGAAAAGTCCTTTTGTATTGATTTCTTTATGATTTATTTACACTTTCAGAAAATAAGCCAAGTTCTTCCTCCTTCAAAATGGTGAGGAGAGGCCATTATATAGTTAACAAATCAGTTACTCTCGGTAACTACTTCTTTTAACTAATGATTAGTTAAAGGGTTGCCAATCGCAATACCCCAACTAATTATTACAAAAACCGAGAGAAAGAATGGGAAGAGAAGAGAAGAATTAGGAGGGAAGATAGGTGCTTATGCCTGGGAGGGACCCACTGATTTTAAAATCCGTTGTCTGAATCTCTTCAGCCTCGGCTATGTCTCTGCCACGAGGGACTGACGTGTTGGCTGTAGATTGGGTCCAAAATATGAGGCACTTCTCCATTTCCTTATCAAACTCGACATGAGTATGATAGTCCTTATTTGCTTCTTCAATGGAAGATTGAAGAGAGCAGATCTCCTTCATTTTCTCTTTGGAAATGGAGCTTTCCTTGAACAGATTACCTTTGACAAAAGCTCTGAATTGAGCTTTGATTTCTTGTAGGGAGAGAGACACACCAGAAGTTTCATCCTGAAGATGACAATGTATATCTTTGAAAGCAGATACAACTAGTGTTTTGAAAGCCTCTCCCTTCTGCCAACTATTCTTCAATTCTCCCGAAGCCTCCTCCAGGACCTTGATCTTCCACTCCATGCTGTAGACCCAGGACTTTGACAGATTATCCTTTGCATCATCAAAAACCTTACTCGCCAATAAAATGTTTTCATCTGTTTGTCCCATGAGGCGGAGGTCCACAATGCAACTGCTCCAAAGTTTAAGCTCTTTATCTATGATCCCAATAGTGGAGGAGAAACACATTGCAAGTTGTTCACTTTTCCATGGAGTTTGAAAGCTTCATCGATGAAGTTTAATCCAACAACAAGCATATCTTCCACCATGGCCTCCATAGCTCTGCCATAGATGGAATACTTGTGCATGTCTTTGATACTCTGTACCTCATCTTGGCTCAAAATCACAGGTGGTGGAAGAGTAGTCAATGGGGTAGGGTCCAAAACTTTGTCCTTGGACAAAAGAGATTTGATAAAATATGTGAGAATCTGGGCTTGTTCTTCCAACTGTTCTATAGTTTGCTGCCCTTTTTCTACCCTCCCAATGACTCTTGTGACTGTTTCCTAGAGATTGTGGATCTCACCTTCAGGGGTAGACTCTCCCATTGGAATCCTTGAGAGTTCTAGGTCAGATACCTGCAAATCCTACTCTGGTTTATCTACTGTAGGCTTAGCTATCTCCAGGAATTGCTGGCCCTGAGCATCAGACACTATCCTGGAGGTGATTCTAGCTTTTTGGCGTGGGAAGGAGGAGTAGTGCCTAACAAGGCTGCCACAACATCAAAATTTGGCCCTGAGCTCCGAGAGGAAGATTTTCTCTTCCTACTGTCGACGAGAGGTTGCACCCATGCAAAAGAGGAGGAGGAAGAAGCAGGAGGGGCAAGAGGACCAAGAGACAGAGAACTCATGGCGCTCAAGGTTTGCACAGCTATTGTCTCGAGTTGAGACATGAGTGGGGTGCTTGAGACAACTGGTGCAGAGGAATCAATAGTACTTGGAAGCTCAGCACTTTGTACCTCTTTGTCCTTATCCGTCGGAGCTTCAGGGGTGCTTGTAGGGGCTGGCACTTCACTTTCCTCACTTTCACTGAGAACAATGATGTTCTCTGGTCCCAAAGGCAATTCTACCTGCTTTCTCTCTTGGGATCTTCTTCTACAGGCTCCTTCTTAACCTCCTTGAGTTTCTTTTGGTATACCTAGGTGGATGAAGAAGGAGTGAAGAAGCGTGAGTCCTTGAGTTGATGAGGCAGGAGGGGTTTACACAGGTGTGTCTGATCTTGGAGTCGATGCTTCCCTCCTTGGTGTTGAAACATCCTTGGAGGAGGATTCCCCTGAGTGCCTCCTAAGCTCTCGAACTTTCTTATCAAACCAGATCTTAGTCCTGACTAAGACTAGAGCCAGGATCTCAGCCAAATCATCTTTCTCTTTTTTAAACCAATCCAAGTCCTCCAAGGGAGTGTGCTTAACCACATTATCATACTCATATGAGTATAGATCAGAGTTGTCATCCTTGAGTCCTTCAGGAACTTGGTACAAGCCGAGTTCTTGGATCAATTGTAGAGAGAACCTACCATAATGCCTCCTTCTCGGCCTCAAAATCATCGGCACAGTCAGCCCAATAGTCTTCTGTATCTGCCCTATGATGATAGGTTATCTTGATATTTTCTCAATGAACTTTTTCAAGTCGAAGCAAGTTCTGGGCTTGAAGAAATGAACAGTAATGGGAGCCAGGGCTCTTTCTATATTCTGTGCATCCAGGGCTGTTTTACAGGTGTAGTTTCCCAAAGAGATGGGGAAGTGCAAACCAGTAATCTTCTTGTCCCTGCAGGTTCTATGCAATTTTTCCAATTGCCTACATACTTCTATCAGATCCATCTTGTCACTGAGAACATCGGAAGCCTCAGAGGGGTGCTCTCGTAGCCAGCAAGCCTGATATAGGAGAATTTTCTAAACTGGATAAAATAGGCACCGTAGTGCGATATCAGGCTCATGGCTTCGTCATAAAATCTTCTAGCATTGTCACCCTCGAGAAGTCTGACCATGTACATGGTGAAAGCATCATTCACCCTTCGGAAATTACGATTGCTGGTCTCTAGGGTGAACTACGGGCAGTAGGCATATACAGGATCATCCTTGTGGGCATCAATGTAAGAAAAGCCAAACCATTGCCTTGATGCCGCCAGAGTATACATCAGGTATGAAGTCATGTAGAATTTCTTTGTTTGTTGTACATTGGACAGCTGCTCCGCTAGGTTCATGCTGATGATTTCTGCCCAATTGATATTTTGAGTTCCCTCGCACACCATGTTGATAAGTGGGCACATCCAGAAATGGAACTCGTTAGTAGAGGGTAAGCCCATAACCCGAGCCAGTAGGATTATGAAATCGAAAATTCTTCATTGAAATCAGCCCAAAAAGAGTCTTGGATAGACGAGATGCTCCCTTCTTAGGGTTTTTGAGCCAAGACTTCGCCACCCGCACCTTATAGTTGTCACTGTCTTGATTGAAAAGGGCTGTGCTTGATTTTGGGAGACAACTATGGCATTATCCATTTTTGGAATCCTCGGTCCAATGCCAATGGCGGTAGCGTCAAGTTTGGCAATGAGCTCCCCATGTATGTTTGTTAATTCACTCGAATCAGGGTTGAAATGAGCCCCGCATGCGAGCACATGTGTCGCACATTGCACAGAGATAGGGAAACCACGGTGAAAGCAAGACCACTTTGTCATGAATCATTTGTGCCATTGGTGTAGGGTTTGCGTCTGTCATCCTCGACCAAAAATCACCAAATTCAAGGTGGTGAACTTCAACATCCCCGATATCGGGAAGCGGACTCAAGTGGTGAGACTTGTTCGTACTTTCGCCTAGAGAGAGAATTTGATCTTCATGTTCATAGTAATTCGGGAGAGAAAATTAGCAGAGTTGCATGAAGCTAGCACTTGGAATGAAATTGTAGAGGGAATGGATACGCGCACGGGAATTTAGATTGAACAAAGGAACTTGAGCAAAGATAGCGGGAAAGTAGTGTGCAAAACGCATGGGGGTTCGCTCGTTAAATAACCGTTTAGGAGAGAGAAAGGTAATAAATTTTCACCTTCTTAAAAATAGGGGAATTTTGAGTGGACAACAGTGTGGAAAGAGAACTTGTCACATTCTCACCCACCAATTTATGAGATTTGGGATTGGTGTTTTACCATATAAGGTGGAGTGGAAGAGATGTGATGTGTCATCCTACATGGAGCCACATCACCACTATCTCCTCACTTTTTTATTTATGTGTGTTGTTTTGAAGTTTTTGGGGTTACATGTTTTATTTTGACTCTTGCATTTTTGACGAGCTTGCTCTAGAGTTCATGTTAGGAGCTTGGAATATTTTTTGTTCTTGTGTTGGACAAGAAAAATATTAGAGCTTATGTTTGTGGTTTGGATATTTCATGCAATGTAAATATAGGGACTTCACACATGCATTTTTATGTTTATTTGTTGTACAAATGGTTGTAAATGAATTAATTTTGTGTATTTTTATTTTGGGGATAAAATGGACTTAAGGTAGTGTAGCAGAAAGAAAATGGGGATTTATTGAGGGAGGGATAAGAGTTTATATTGTGAATTTGGAGGGAGTTTTGGGTTGGGTGTCCCACCTTATGATAATAAGAAATATTTCTTATTTATCTTGATATGTTTATTGAGGGAGGGATAAGAGTTGAGGGAGACATAAGAGAAATTGAGGGAGTGATAAGAGTTTGATTGTGGTTATGTGAATGAAGTTTTTAGGATTTTAAGGTGGACACCTACACCCATTGGGAGGCATAAGTGATTCCCCATGTTTCTTCTCTCCCTTGGCTTGATTTTGAGCCTTTGTGCTTGGGAAAATTATATGTTTGTTGTTATTTTTGTATTGTTCTTTTTGTGTTGAAAGTTTTTGTGAATGGTTGTTGTTGAAGACTTGTAAATGTACCTATGGTTTCTTGATATCCCACGTTAGTTCATTGTTGGGGATAGGGGGTGAATGATATGGATGCCTTCTCCTTCACATTGGATTATATGTTGGATGGAGAGTATTTCCTAATC
The DNA here is from genome assembly GCA_018340775.1 of Taxus wallichiana var. yunnanensis. Classification (NCBI taxonomy): domain Eukaryota; kingdom Viridiplantae; phylum Streptophyta; class Pinopsida; order Cupressales; family Taxaceae; genus Taxus; species Taxus wallichiana. Next base: position 726,413,819 of record CM031234.1, on the reverse strand, counting down.
CCCTTTCCGTTGTTTTTTTTTATATTAAAGAAATAAAGGATCTCAAGTTATCATTTTGGAAAGTCTTGTGTTGAAGAAGGAAAAAGAAAGAGATTTTTTTTTTTGTAAAATTTGGCTATGTTATTTCTGCTTAACTAGAAATATTGTATGTTGTTATATTTTAAAAGGAGCTTCTTGTAAAATTTATTATCAAGTTATGTATTGGAGGTGATTGAAGAAATAACTTTTGAAAGTTGTAATTCATTGAAAATGTATTTCTCTCAAATCCTAAGAAAAATCATAGTTTCTTGTACTTTCCTTTGGTGAAATAGTCGTCTTGTATTAGAAGAATGTATGAAAGATGTAATTGATTTTCATTTTTGAAATAGATATCATTCTTGTTATGAAAAAAAAAGAGACACATTATAATTGTGATAGTAAGAGTTAGTATATTGAACAATTGGAAATATATAGCCATGGCAATACCCTTGGATAGGAAATAGGAAGAGGTTGAAATGCAATATGTTTAAACTAAAGTAGGAAACAATGAACCTTACTTCAATGTAATTGGGATGGTGTATACATTTGATTGATTATCTTGAAGTTGGTTTAAAATGAAGAAATGACATCAACCTATCAACTATTGATTGTAGGAAACATAACTAAATTTAATAGTACCATGAAACCAACCCTGGGTAGAAAATATGTTGGAAAATACATGAAAATGAGGTTCTATTTTCAGGAAATAGAACCACCACCCTATGTAGAGAAGTGGTTTCATAACCACCACCCTATGCAGAGAAAAATTATAGAATCATCACCCCGAGACATGGTGGCGGTTTTGTCACTTTTGACGGAAAAACAAAATTCACAAGCCGTGAAAACCCAAGATGAATTCAATTAAAATCATATATTTAAAACTATAAAATGGAACTACCAACAACTTGTAAATGAACAAATTCATTCATTTGAGCATATAAATCCATTTATGGGCACCCAAATGTGTATAATCTCATAGATCTAATGAAATGGGGTTTTCCCAAATAATGAACTCAAAGAATGTAAATAACCAAATAACAAAACCAGATTCATGGTGGAATCTCTACAATAAACAAATAAGGAACCTTGCAATAACAAACCCATGAATAAACTAAACTAGATAAAGAATGGAGTGGAGGAAGTTTCCTCCATTGGAAAACTAGATCCCAAGAAATTTCTCCATGGTTTCACTTCTTTCTTTCATGGCTTGCAAATTAAAATGGAACAAATGAATGAGTTAGGGTAAAATAAAGAATAAGAATACTTCATAAGGATGTTTATAGTTCATTTGAAAATACCTAGATCTAAGGGTGCATATCCATTTAATCTAAGGGTTGAGGAGGAAACCTACACATTTCAAGTTGTGACACATTATTGGGTTGGGTAATTTTTAATTAAGTTATGGGTATCTAATGACTTGGGCCACTTAATGGTTAAGGTAAGTTGAAAATTTTGCCTCAATTTATTACCTAAATAAATGACATTGGTCTAATAAGGAGAACTTGATGAATATTGAGAAAGGGGTAACTTAGCTAATGAATTGTAAGGGTTAATTAATTGGAATTTAAAATTTTTAGTTAGATAACATCATAAGGGCATTATTTTTAGTTGTTGTGAGAAGTATTAATTAAACTAATTTAGAAAACATTGAGCTACTTGATGTTTTAAATAAGGTGATTTAACGAAAACCCTAGAAAGGGATTTATCGCAAAGTGGCCTTAGTGTAAATTAATAATGTTAATTATTAATTTAATATTTGAAAAATTTTAAAATGTGAAAAAATTATTGATTAAGAGTTAATTAAAACTATTTGATAGTATCTTATTGCAACCCTATTAAAAAAATAAAATTACCCCGTAATTTCCTTAAATAATTTTTGATTTTGTCTTGGGTTGCATAAAAATGTGGGTGTTACACTTGGTATCGAGCCTTACATTCAATGCTTACACCATTGGGCACACTTGGAAACCCAAACAATAAACTTAATGCAACTCTCACTTAGGACATATGATATTGTGGATAAATAAAAACATAAAAACTTAGAAAAATGAAATGAACCTAGATAATGATGATCTAACTCTCACCTTGGTGATCTAAGAGGCACAACCTAGATGCATACTTCGTGCACGTCTAGTTAGGACTACCACTTCTAGAGAATTTTTTTCTACCAACATGACCTAGCCAACATGAGAGGGAGACATCACATAAGGCTCAACACCCTTCATGACACAACAAGGAGTATAGAGTGGATAACTACCATGTGGAGTCAGCTAGACATGATCCACCACAAAGAGGACATGTAGATAGGGTTGAGGGGCATAAAGAGAGATCTAGGAGCCCTAGACAAAGAGGTGGCCATGATGAGAAACCTAGAGGTGGGCATTTGACAATATAAGATCATCCATCTCATTTTTCTAGAGATACAAGAGGATTTCGGGAAGAGGCTTAGTTAGTGAGCTTCAACAGATGCTTCAAGTTGTGCCCATGCACTAGTAACATGAAGGCTCATGTTGCGGTCATATATTTAGAGAGATAGAGAAGGATTTTTGAGGAGGATAGAGGATCACAAGATTCACATAGACTTGGATACCGTTACTTCGAGAGATATTCGAGGAGTGGTTCAGGAGTAGATACATATCTAGGAGGTTCATTTAGCATAGGATCAATGAGTTTCATGACTGTGAAAAGCATCTATGAGTACATGTAGGATGAACATGTTAGGATTCAAAGGTTTTCAATGGTCTAAATGTGGATTTGGGAGGGGAAATGAACATTAATTATTCATGGACTTTGGGTGAGGCCATTGATAAGGCATACATTGCAGAGGAGACTAGGGGGGAGACACAATAGGCTAGAGATAGAGTGAGGATCCATATTAAACAAATGCAAGATAAGTACGTCAAGGGGGAAATATCATCCACCTCTTTACGAGACATGGTTCTCGCATAGTCTTCCTTTAGGGAAAAACAATAGCGGTAGAAACCCATCTACCATTTAGACCTCCACAAATATTTGATACTCGAGAGGATAGAGTATGAGGCTTCCTCCTAGAGGGTGGCCAAGACACGGGTAGTACATAGAGGTCAATCGGTTGGAGCTCATCCATAGCGGGTCATAGTAATCCAAGGTAAGATCATTAGAATCTACTTCATAGACCACTAAAGCATGAGGGGGAGCCATTTCATTTCGAGAGAGATCCTTGTAGTTGGTCCGGATGCAATGTACATGGAGACCATTAGAGAGGAAGTCCACATAGCCCTAATAATAAGGGTAAGGGACCTATTTCAGAGCCTTTAGTTGGTGACATGGCCAGAGCCACAAGATTTTTGCTACGATTGAGAACCACCAAGAATAACATCGGGTATGGTGATATGGACTTCAAGTAGCATTAGTGGTATCCCTACCTCTATATTGTTTGATTTTGTCTCTTCTCATTCATTTATTGCATCATCATTAGTAAAGAGATGCGAGTTAGTGGAATTTAGGAAAGGCCTTGGTTGGGATGTTGATATGGATTCTGGAGCTAATCTCATAGTGGAATCATTATTCAAGGAGTGTGTAGTTGACCTAGAACCCTTCACTACGACCTTGGATCTTTGCATCCTTCCCTTGGGTTCTTATGGAGTCATTCTAGGTATGGATTGGTTATCTACACATAGAGTTAGAGTGGACTATAACAAATAATTTATCACTTGTGTAGATGACTTGGGGTTAGAATCAGTGATAGTTTGGGTTAGAAGAACCATCTCTATTCAGACTATTTCCGCTATGCAACTCATGTGGTGTGAACAACATGGATATTATCTCTATGTCGTTACTGATTAGTGACGGAGTCGAGGATGAGTCTAGTGGACTGTCACTTCATGATCATCATATTTTGATGGATTTTGTACATGTCTTTCTAGGTGAGTTACCTTTCTTACCTCCCCCACCGAGATATATTACAATATAAATTTTGTTCCTCAAGTAGAGCCTATATCACGCGTGCCATATTGGATGACTACCCATGAGTTTTGTGAGCTCAAGTTACATCCGGAGGATTTCTTAAGAAAGGTATAATGCATCCTAGTGTTTCTCCTTAGGGTACACCAGGTGATGTTTGTGAAGAAGGATAGATCACCGCATTTTTGTATTGATTATAGACAATCGAAAAAATTAACGATCAAGAATCATTACCCACCTCCACACATTGATGATTTGTTTGATCAGATGAAAGGGGAGACAATGTTTTCTAATATATACCTTAAGTCAATTTACCATCAACTGAGGATTATGAAGATTCATATTCATAGGAAAACCTTTTGCATGAGATATGGTCTGTACGAGTTCATAGTTGTGTCATTGGTTTTGAGGAATGTCCCCACATTGTTCACGAGTTTGATGAATGGGGTATTCAAGACATTTTTAGATCATTTCATGCTCATATTCCTCGATGACATATTGATATAATCATGCATGTGTGAGGATCATGAGGATCACCTTCAATAGGTTCTAAAGTTTCTTCGTTACTAACAACTTTATGGGACCTTGGAGAAGTGTGCATTCTTTCAGTTTGAGGTTCAATGTCTAGGCCACATTACTTCGGGGAAGATATCATAGTCGATACTTATAAGATTATATCTATCATGGATTGGTCGGTACCTACTAGTGTGATTGAGGTGCACAACTTAATGGGATATGTTATCACAAAATTACAACACCCAAGAATGGCTTTAGATTTGAATGGCACATTCGGTGTAATTTGTGTAACATTTGATCATCTCTCAAGCTGTGGGACTTGCGGGAATCATGGGGATGCTTTTGCAAGTAACATACTATCAATTACACTCATTTATAACAACTTGCAAGTGGTTAACAAGACAAATCTGGTATTGAAATTATCTCTCTCCTTCTCAATTCTATAAATTGTAAATCTTGGGCTCATTTGTAAAGGAGTAGGTCATTTTCCTTTCCTGCCCCCTCTCTCTTTCTTCCCACTAATGGTGTACTGTGTGAACTTATTGAGTATTAAATTTTTTTTTGTGATGCATTTGGTCCATCCTTTGCATATTTTAATGTCTCTTCTTGCCTCTCACCATTTCAGGGTATATTGTGCATATATTTGATGTCTATTGTAGGTTTTGGGAGTTGTGTTTAATGGGTTTGAAGTGATTTTCTATGTGAACTTTATCTCTAGTATGTGGTGCATATTTTCCACCCTCTCATTGTAGAAATTGAGATTGTGATGAACAACCTCTTTTTTGTTATATCACCACTTTCAGTGTAGGATTTGTTTTCATGTAGTCTCTCTCCTAATCACTTCAATAGTTAGATTAGGATTAGATAGTTTTCTTTCATTAGAGTAGATTGTGGAAGGTTTTTTAGGAGAAATAACTAGCTTTATCAAGAGGATCATCTAAATCCCACAAGTCCCATATCTTGAGATATGATCCAATATTACACAAATTACACCAAATGTGCCATTTAAATCTAAAGGAATTTGAGGGTATTATAGTTTCATGATAACATTTATGGCATAACCAAGTGGGACATGTTTGAAGCACCTTACAACATAATTTCATCAAGTTATGTGTTCTTGGTGAGATTAAGCCTTTAGAGGCACATGTAAAGCACATCATGCAACTCCATTTGATCAACAAAAATTTCTCTAAGTTACACAATTCCCTTCCATCCATTTCCACACATTATTCTTTCCATATCTTTCATTCTCTTCCATTCTATGAATTTGTGCAATAATGACTTCATTCACCTCATGGAATTCACACTTGTAGCAAGGCATCAAAGAGTTTGATTGCAAATCAGACTTGGAGGAATGTTTTGATGAGGATGGGCTCATAGAAATTACAACTTTCACTTCCCCATCATCCCTCCTTCAACCACAAGAACCTTCCACCATGGAGAAGTAAAAATTGGTCATGCCCACTGCATGGCAGAGGATGAGTATCAAAGCACAAACGGTCACCATCAACACCTCGTAAGTCCAATTCCAATAAGCTTAAGGAGGTATTTTTGATAGATGTTATTACTTTGGTGATTTGGTTGGAGGATCAGCCTTTTGTTGGTTTTTCACTCATAATAATATCCATGTTTAGTGCCAAATCATATACATACATGTCTTTTCGATAAAGGAAGCTAATTCTCCCGTCGATTCAGGATTTTTTGAGTTCCCTTTGCTTTTGCTTAGCGTAGAGTAGGTAGGTCTATTTTCATTAGAACAAGTTCTCATGCACACTCCACATGTTCCACTTGGGGCATGTGTGATATTTTTTTTTTTGTACATAGTGTGTTATGGTGTTTTGTTTCTTGTACACATTACATTAGAGGTAGCATTCGGTGAGATCAACTCCATTTCTAATAGTGCTTCAAGTCAAGTTGCTCGGGGACAAGATTTGAGAGTTTCATATCAGATTTTTATTTATTAGGCTGACTTCATGCCCAATGGATACTTTAAGGCCACTAATCATTTCACGTAGGAGGTAGATGACTCCAATGAGTCTCCAAATTGTTATCTTAAATTCACCCCCTAGGTTAAATTTGAAAACTTGAAGCTAGAGCAAAAGCATAAATGGTGAAAGGTAAAAATTAGTTTTTGGGTATCCCTTAGATTTTCTATAACTTCCCTATCAAAATAAAATCCAAGGAGTTAGAAAAATTTGTCAAGGGTCTATTTTAGTGCATTATGGGTATGAGGGTTATGGATGGAACTAATTAGATTATACGAGGTTCATCATACCAAGTTTGGGTCCCATTTGCCAAGGAAGAAATTTATTATGGAAAATGTGAAAAAATTGTCACACGCACGGGACAATCAGGACCCAAAAAGCCAAAATGACCACAAGTCAATGTATTGTAGATATGGTAGAAAAAAAGTGTCTGGGACAATCAGGCCCAAAAATGCCAACAAAACCATAGAATTGAAGTCCTACGAAAAAGCCAAAAAAAAAAATGCAAATTAAAGTGCAAACAGAAATATGTAGAACTAAAGCCTCATAATCTATAAAATTAAAGTCGTAGACTAAAGTGCCATAGAAGAAGGACACAAAAAGCTTTAGAAAACACCAAGGAAGCCGCAAAATTGAATTCTATAGAAAAAAACACGTAACAAAAGCTCATCAATTCTCGTATAAAACCAAATCCACAAAATGTTGTAGAAAACTAGAAAATTCACTTGGAACAAAGGAAAATGATGGTTTTTTACGCATGAAACTTTGAATGGCCTTAAAGTTTACATTTCTCAACGAAATCACACAAAATTAGTACCATTAGAATTATAGATCTGATATCGATGCACAAAAATCAAGAAATGAATAAATTGATGAGATTTTGATGTTGCGTTTTTGAAAATGTGCTGAGTTTAGAATAGTGTTTTAATTGGTAGTTGGGATGCATTTAATGAGGCATGGTCATCATTATCTCTCTACTGCAGCACATGGGACAACATGGGGAGCCTTTTTCAAGAAAAATAGCATCAATTACACTCATTTATGACAACTTGAAAGTGGTTGAAAAGGCAAATTCGGGATTGCAATTCTCTCTCTCCTTATCAATTCTATAAATTGTAATCTTGGGCTCATTTGTAAAGGAGTTGGTCATTTTTTCTAACCTAACCCCTCTCTCTTTTTACCCTAGGGTTGAATGTGGAGCTTAAGCCTCATCTTGTTTCTTTGTAATGGCATTTTCTTGCCTATTTCCCACTAATGATCTACTTTTTGAACTCATGGAGGAGTAAAATTTGTTTCGTGATGCATTTTATCCATCCTTTTCTTATTTTATTGTCTGGTCTTGCCTCTCACCATTTCATCGTATATTTTGCATATCTTCGATGTCTATTGCAGGTTTTTGGAGTTTTTTTGAATGGGTTTGAAGTGGTGTTCTATCTAAACTTTATCTTGGTCTGTGGTGCATCTTGTCAACCCTTTCCATTGCTCACCCTCTCCACTTCAGGTAGCATAGATTGTGATCAACAACCTCCTTTTCTGGTGTATCACCGCTTTAGTATAGGATTTCTTTTCATGCACCCTCTCTCCCTAGTCCCTTGAAAATTTAGATTATGATTAGATAGTTTTCCTGCATTAGAGTAGATTGTGGTAGGTAGTTTAGGAGCAAGAACCATGTTTCTCTGAAGGATCATCTCAAGCCCGCAAGTCCCACACCTTGAGAGATAATCCAATGTTTTATAAATTAAACTGAATGCACCATTAAAATATAAAGCCATTCAAGGGTGCTGTAATTTCATGATAACATGATATGCATGGTATTATAAGAGGTTTGTTAAGGATTTCTCTCGTATTACGCATCCGATAACTTCGTGTTAGTGTAGAATCATAGCACCCTTGAATGTCTCTGCAACCGGATGGGTTGAGACTTTCAGTGTGATTGCACAACATGAAGCCTCTCTCAAAATGACCTTGTGAATTGAGAGTGTTCTCTAGATTAAGATCAGTTCCTATTCCTCTGCATTGTGCACACACAAACTAAATTAAAGACGATCTATTCCAAACCTACTCTATCTTTCTAAGGAGATAGGGTGACAAAATGCAAGAAAATAAACCTAAGCTAATGAGGTGATGCACCAAAGGAATGTTAGAGACTCATTTTTTAATTTAACACAAACCACATGGAAATGTAATACAAAGACCATGCAAGAGATAACCAAACTATAATAAGAGATCGTAAAGACATCAACGAATACATATGAGGGTTGAGAATCATCCACAGACATATATATTATTTCTCATGATTCAATATAGTATATTATAGTGGCCAAGAAGCAAAACTTGCATTACAACCCAAATGAGAGCTTAGGAAATCTCCATAATTCCTCCTGCGAAAAAAGAAGAAGGGGGCACAAAACAGAAATGTCCAACCTTTATAAAGATCATCGACCCTTCCTTTATAGATTCAACACGAGAGGGAAGAAGGATAGAGAAGTAGAGAAACTAATTTTAAGCTCAACCACTAGCCATCAATGCCTCCTAAAAATATTCCCCAAATCTTTCATGTCTCGCATCGATTACTTATTCGGTGTATTAAAGGAGGAAGAATGGTGGCTCGATAAAAATCCAATCTAGTTGTTGGAGAAAATAGATCTTATATTAATGGAACAAAGACATATTTTTGTTTGTTTTCCCCACCTAAATTCTTCAAAATTAAAGGTTTGGATCTCCATGGCATAGATGGGGTTGAAATATTTCCAACGGTGCCAAATTTGTCATATTTTGAGCATTGAATCAAAAGATATGCTCATTTGAATATTTGAGTCAAGCCCATAAAAATGGTAGGAACAAATTATGAAAACCAATCTTTTTAAATTGGACACGTGGAGGGCTAGCGCATGTTTATGGACCGCTTTTGGATTTTTTATTTTGAATTTACTGGGATGACACGTGCCATATTTTACGGTTTACCTGGATTCCTCATGTTTTGGCCATGTCCTTTTGTTTGGCAGGCCATACATCGACTGTGGACATGTGGAGGCTTCTGTGCTTATTTGGAAAGATTCCCAAATTTTACTCTTAAGTGGCATTGTACTAAGAGTTGGCTGCCTCCACTGGCCTATCTCTACTTTTAATATTCAACCCCAACCATATCCCTTTATTAGACCTTGGGAACATGTGGAAGGTCCGCACTCATTTGGAAACCTACTCAGGATTTTACCTTTGAAGGATCATCGGGTTGACACGCCGAAGCCTCCGCAAGCTCTTGGTCTTTTCAATGGCCACTCTTACTTTTTAGGCCTTGAACATGTGGCAAGATGGCACTCATTTGGGGATCAATTTTTTTGCCGCACCTTTGAAATTATGCTTATGTAACACGTGGCGCCATCTTTTGGTTCTCTATACTCATTTGATTTTGGGCCCGCCTATCTACCTTTTGACTTTTAGTTTTTTACTCTACCCCTCTTTGGTCTTGGGATAGGTGGAGGCATGGCACTTGTTTGAGTCTACCCTTTTGGATTTAATCTTTAGAGGTGTGCCAATGAGGCAGGTGGAGGCTTCTTCTGAAATCTATATACTTAGCCAATTTTGGGGCTCTTGCTCATTCTAAATCATTTGTAGCACCCGAAGACTTCAAGCCTTCTACATTTATTTTCCTTTGAGCCTTTGGTTTCTTTCACATTTTTTAATCCTTCCCAACACTGCTATTCCATTATAGAGTCCATCTATAACCTATTTGTTGGATTTGAAACATGGGCTCACATGACGTAACCATCCTTTGGATTTGTTTCTGTGTACGGGGTCGTGTTTGATCAATATTTTTAGGGGGAAAAAATAGTGATAACAATTTCGTGACTCGAGGGGCATCTACCTGCTAGATAAAGAGATCGGTTTCCTTATTATATCCATTAGGAATTCGAGTCATGATTGGGGACCCGAAGTTTATACTATTCTTCCGAAAATGGACCCTTTAAACCTTGATTTTAGTTTCTCTATATTTTTCTATTAGAAAATGAGAAACCGACATGGCATCTATGGGTCCCCTACTTAAAATGCTAGAAGGAAATGACACATCCACTTGGAGGAATGTTGAAATTTACAATGACATAAACTTCGAGCAACAAAGAACTTATGCCACAACACTTAGGGAAATAAAAACTATACTATAACAAAACAACATGGATACGCACTTAGGGAAATTAAAATCCTATGCTAATATTTACATGGTGAACCTCTTTTCTAGAAGTAGTGTTTGAGATGGATCCCATTCATTAGGATCTATAATTCTTTGCCATCCAATCTAGTTAGCAGGAAGGCATTGCTACTCTTGCACTCTATGATCATGTAAGGGCCACTCTAGATGGCATCAAATTTGGAGGTCTTTCCAGGATTTTCTCAATCTGCATCCCACTTTAGAACTAGTTCCCCTTCTTGAAAGGTCATTGTTCTTGCTTTCTTATCAAAACTCTTTTTATCAATGCTTCATCCTTTTCCATGACTTACATTGCATGCTATCTTCCCTTCCCTACCTCCATTAGCTATGCATACCTGATTTCCATAGGTTCAAATAGGGCCAAATCCAACTTTTTCATGAGCTCCAGAGCAGGAAACTCCAATGATCAGGGTAATATTACCTCCTTTCCATATACAAGTTTGTATGGTGAGTTACATGTGGAGATTTTGGACGTGATCTTATCATCCCATAGAGCTGATTTGAGCTTTGTATGCCAAGTCATCTAATTTTCATGAAGAGTCCTTCTGATAATCCTTAATAGGTTCTTATTTGAGGACTCTTCTTGTCCATTACCTTGAGGGTAATAATTTGATGAGGTGCTGAGATACACACCATTCTTAACTTCACATTTAGTGATCCTTGTACCAAGGAACTCTAATGCATTATCTGATATAATAGTGTCAGTGACTCTAAACTTGGTGGCTATTCCTTCATATAAATCCAAAATGTTGGATTCATTTACTTTTTAGTGCCACTACTTTAGTCCACTTGGTGAAATAGTCTGTGGTTGTAAGTATCCACTTTTGGCCTTGGCTTGAGTTTGGGTTAATCACCCGAATGATGTCTACTCCACACTATATGAATCGCTGATCCAATGAAATGGGATGGAGGGGAAGGTCTGCTAGTTTCTCCTTTCCTATGAAGAATGCAAACTTTTCACACTTCTTGATCCGTGAATAGAAGTCCTTAAACACTATAGACCAATTATAACCAGCTTTCATGATCTTAAGAGCTATTTCTCTGGGGTAAAAGTGACCTCCTGCTTCTCCATCATGGAACTCATGCAACACTCTCTACATTTGGCCTATCCCAATGCACCTCAATAGGACAATATTGATATCCTTCTTAAACAAGACACCACTAACAAGTACATATGGGATGGCTTGTAGTTTGATGTATCTTCTCTTTGCTTTCTTCCATTATGGAAGGCACAAACATATTTAAAGGTAATGTACCAAGGTTTGGGTCTAACATGAATTAGGTGCATCATTAGCTACTTTTTCTTGATCATTATGTAGAAATAGGATAGCCTCTTTTTCACCCACTAACTCACTTGCATCTTAGAGGTGATCTATCCACACAAACCCTTACCTCGAACTAGGTATGTCACCTTGATCTCATTTTCATATTCCATTACCCGGGTGATCCAACCTATCCTCTTATCATTCAAATTTTTTTAGGAGAAAATCCTTGACACCAACATGAGATACTAGTAATTGAAACTTATTGTATAAGACCAAGTGCTCGAGCTTCTTTAAGCTCCCGATAACAACAAGGACATGTTTTTCAATGAAAGAGTATTTTACCTCATAGTCCCCTCCATGATCCGATCAAGAAGGCTATTAGTTGTTCGAACCTTCCTTCTTGGGATGGACCAAGATGGCTAAGATGGTGTCTGACCCTCCAAAAGCATATAGCATGAAGTATTTTGAGAAGTCTCGGGTTAATGAGGGTTGGAGCCTATGATATTACAAGGTTGATGGTATTAAAAATATCTTCGTCTTCGATTTCCATTTAAATACAAGACTCATCTTTAACATCATTATTAAAGGCTTCACAAGAGAAGCAAAATCAGTACAAACTTGTGAACAAAGTTTATCCTCCCAAGAAGCTTTGGAGAGACCTTTTGTGTTGTGGTAATGGAAGTCTCTAAACAAGCTAATTGAGGCTAGTATCCTCTTTACTATTTATAAGTCCAAGTAAAGACATATGGGAACTCTTGACAAAGTTTAACAAATTATGATTTTTCTTGTTGAGTGCTTACCTTGCAAATCTATAATTTTTTACCTTCTTCTATAAAAATGGGTTATGAATCTTCACCCTTTACCGATTATTTTCCTTCACCTTTCGGAACTAGTCATTGGGGTTGAATATTGAATCCAAAGTGACAAGACCCTTTGGTAGTTTTTTGTCCTCACTGTGCCACTTGCTCACCAAACTCGCTACTCCGGTTTTTCTTGATTCCTAGAGGAGAACTCATATTCTTCTTGTAGAAAGTTCACAATTTTTGATAATTTTCAACAACTTGCCAACTTGTGTTCTCTTCTCGGGACTACTAGAATTACAAAAACCTTGATATGGGGTTGATACTTATAGCTCTTGATACTCTCTACACCATCAAATGCAGCCCCATTCACGCCAATCTATTTTTGCTTCATTCTTCTTTATTTGGGATGGAATTGTTGTTGAATGCTTCAAAATCATCGATGAGGTCCCTACCCAATTCTTGTAGCTCTTTAATAGATTATTCTTGGAATAATTTTTTCCTTGTACTAGATTAGAAATCAGTTCACTATCACAAAACACTTGCAAGTTCTTTGTACTCCTTTTCCTTTCCCAATGTAGGCCATTGACCAAAGCCTCATAATCTGCTATATTGTTTGAACAAGAAAATTGGAAATGAAAAGATGACTAGTATTTCATACCTTGAAGTGAGACAAGCATAGATCCTCCTTCATCTCCTTGCTACTTCTTGAGCCATCAAAGAATAATTACCATACCTCATTTTCATCTTTGTGGTCCGGCTTAATGATTTTGGGGAGAGGATGACTTTCCTCATGAAAATAGTAGAATCATAGCTCACATTCCTCCATCTCCTTATGGGGGTCAAAATAATTCCTCTTGTTCATCCACTCATCGAGGGTCAAGTCGGTATACACCCCACCTTTGTATCTACTTCACAAGTGCTTACGAGGTCATCCTAATTAAAGGTGAACAATTGGCATTGATTGGACTAGGTACATAAGACTCAATATCGTAATCTACAATGGGATTAGATCTGATTGTGGCCTTAGCTCCATACCATGCTCTAAAAAGAATGTTTGACAAATCATAAGACAAATAGCCTCCAATATTAGCAATGAAGTCTCTTGAAAAACACAATGCAAAATGTGGTGGCAAGTCTATGATGTTACATTGTGCAATACACTCACATTGGGGTAGGCATGCCATGTGAGGCTAAAATATTTAATGACTCAAATAGTTGTCACTATTTTCACAATTTTCCCATCCAATGCAAGATTGAAGACCGATTGATCGGCTATTTGTTTTGGCATTACATTACTACTTTCCCCAAATAAATCATGCAATTATGTACCAATTTTTCCCCAATGATCAATGAAACTTATAATGGAGGAGGATTTTGATTCTTACCTTGGTTTTCTCCATGGTTTCCCTCGGGATGAGCCATATTGGTAAGCACTTTCTCTTGTTGGTTAGGGGGTTCATTTGAGGTTGACCAATTGGTTTCCCTCTGGCCGAGCCGTATTGGTAAGAACTTTCTCTGTCATTTGATGAATCCCACATTGAAATGTTCACATTTTTCTTCTTCATTTGTTTAATGATATCAAATGAGCTATCCTTTTACTACCCCTTACCTATTACATTTTCCCGTTGCACATGGGTTGTTACAATTGGTGCCTGAGTGGGTTTGGAAGGTGGCTTGGGATGAGTCTCGCACATGGGAGTTGCACTTTGAGTGCTAATACCTTTGGAGCAATGGAGGGTTGAGGATTACCTAAGTTTGGTGATTTTCCCTCTCCAATATTCCTTTTCTTGGACCGTGTATTGGCAGCTACACTTTGAGAAGGGGCTTGATTCATACCACAAAAATCTTCAGCTTGCCAATTGACAAGCATAGTTTCACTTGGAGGTGCCTCTTGTTGAGATCCTTACTACTAATTTTTTTTTGGTTAGACTCTTGTAACACACCAATGGTCTCTACCATTAAGGTCTAGTTTAGTGCAGCATTAAAGAACATTGATTGGTTATGGGGTTGACTGCATGGGAAACACTAATCATATTCTTGGGAAATGTTGTTTTGTGTTGGAAATAATGTCCTTGATGTTGAAGTTGTCTTTGGATCATATGACTGAAAGGTCTAGCAACTTGAGGTTGTCCTTGGTTTTGATTTTGATTTGCAGCCTGAACTGGTGACCTATTTTTCTAATATGGGGGTCTAGCATGATATTGAGTTTGAGGTGGTATGGCCTAAAATTTTGAGTTTTTGCCTTTTGATAGTTACTAGATTATTCCATAGGTTCCGTGCTGCTTCATAATTTCTCAAGCTCTTTCGAGGTTCTAGACGATGAGGTGGAGGCTTCAACTTAACCCTAATTCCTAGGAGTAGGTAGAGGAGATAATGTGGGTGCCCGACTAGTACTTAGATCTCCTAGTTCTGGGTATAGAGGCAAGGATGGCCTAAGAGCAATTTTTCCAGCCTAAATTAAACATTTTTCAGCTCTTATGGAAATGTTATAGGTGCAGTAAGTTGGTGCCTCCCATGGATTGAATCATTAAAGTAATATCATAATTTAGAGCTCTAAGAAAGTATAAGAAAGAACCTTCATCTATGGGCCTTACAAAGCTAATGGAATCATGTCCCATGTCCTTTGAAATCTAAGGTTGAAATCACAACCGCTCACCAAGGTCCCTCTTGATTGTTGTTAGTTGCTCTAATAGGGATAGATTATCTCCTTCTCTCCAAATTGATCATGAAGAGCTCTGTAAAGATGGTCCCAAGTTTGAATAGATCCTGTTGTTAGACTCCTGAACCATTGTGAAGCTTTACCATTGAGTGAAGAGGCTAGTAACTTGAATGCAATGTCCATCTCAGTGATCTCATGAATTACATGACATTTACAATGTCTTGAATGTGGTCACTAGGAGAAGTTTGGTTTTCTCCAGTGAAATATGGGATGCTCTTTAATGCTGCCACTGGGACTAGATTTTGTGCATTGAGGGTGAGTGGGTGGTGCCGGTGAAATCAACGTAAGGATTCGAGTGGTTGTTCCATTGTGATCAAGCCGAGAACCCTTGTTGATTGAATAAATGGCTAACCCGGAGGAGGCGTTGACAAGGTTCTATTTGGTGGAGATGGAAACCTCTAGGCTCTTCTCCCCCTTCCCCTTCTATCTGGGGAAAAGTGTACGTAGAAAAATAGTCCCTCCTCTCTCGGTTCATGACCTTATATGTATTCTTCTCATGAACTTGAAAGGCTTTGGACTATTGAAACTAGTAGATTTTGATTCTTTTGGAGTCATTAGATGTGTAGGTTCAATGTTTCTTAGAAGATAAAATAACAGGAAGTGCACATCAATCATACTACAATAAAGATAGAGACTTCTTTGTCCCATTGGGCGTGCCAAAAATATCAATGCAGTAATCACAACACCCTTGAATGTCTACAACTAGATGGGTTGAGACTTTCAGTGTGATTCCACAAAATGGAGCACCTATCAATTTTTGGGACCTTGTGAGTTGAGAGAGCTCTCTGGATTAAGGTTGGTTCCTATTCCTCTATTCAGGTGCACACAAACTAAATTGCAGAGGATCTATTCCAAACCTACTCTATCTTTCCAAGGATACAGGGCTGAGAAGATGCAAGAAAATAAACCTAAGCTAATGAGGTGATGCACCAAAGGAATGTTAGACACTCATTTTGTAATTTAACACAGACCATGGAAATGCAATACAAACACCATGCATAGATAACCAAACTACAATAAGAGATTAGAAAGACAACAATGAATACATGAGAGGGTTGAGAATCATCCACAGACATATATATTATTGCTCAGGAGTTGATACAATATATTACAGTGGACAATAAGAAAAAATTACATTACAACCCGAATGAGAGGTTAGGAAAGCTCCACAAATCCTTTTGTGAACAAAAGAAGAAGGGAGGGTGAAAAATAGAAATTTCCAACCCTTTACAATAAGCCCCGACCCTTCCTTTATAGATTCAACACAAAGGAAAGAAGGAGAGAGAGGCGGAAAACTAATCTAAAGCTCAACCACTGGCCATCAATGCCTCCCGTAAATATGCCCCAAATTTTTCATGTCGCATCGATTACTTGTTCAACGTATTAAAGGAGGATGAATAGTTGATCAAATGAAAATTTGATCGTAGTTGTTGGAGCAAATAGATCTTATATTAATGGCATGAAGATGTATTTTGAATTTTTCCCCACCTAACTTCTTCGAAATTAAAGTTTCATATCTCCATGGCATAGACGGGTTGAGACATTTCCAATGGTGCCAAATTTGTCGATTTTGAGCACTAACCTTGATTATCAAAATGGGTGTTTTTAAAACTTAACACATGGAGGGATGGCATATGTTTGGGGACCACATTTGGATTTTAATTTTGAAGTTGTGTTTTATGACATGTGGTATCTTCCATGGCTTTCCTAGTTTCCTCATGTTTTGGATAAGTCCTTTTCTCGGTGGGGCCATACATCCGACGAGGACACATGGAAGCTTTGCATTTGTTTGGAAACCTTCCCAAATTTTACTATCAAGTAGCTTTGTGCTAACACTTGGATCCCTCTACTAGCCTATCTCTAATTTGACTATTCAACCCCAACCTTGTTCCTTTATTGGACCTAAGACACGTGGAAGGTCCACGCTCATTTGGAAACCCGCTCAGGATTTTACCTTTGAAGGAGCATCGGGTTTACACGTGGAAGCTGACGTAGGATCTTGGAATTTTCAATGGCTTCTCTTACTTTTTTGGGCCCTAAACACGTGGCGAGCTAGTGGTCATTTGGGGATCACCATTTGGGGCATGCCTTTGAAATTGTGCTTATGCAACACGTGGCACCATCCACTGGTTCTCTATACTTAGTCAATTTTGGGTCCACCTGTCCACCTTTTGACTTTTAGTTGTTGACTCTACCCCTCTTTAAGCCTGGGACACGTGGAGGCCTAACGCTTGTTTGAGTTAACCCTTTTGAATTCAATCTTTGGAAATGCACCAATGAGGCATGTGGAGGCTTCGATGAACTCTTAATACTTAGTCAATTTTCAGGCTCATTCAAAATCATTTACAAATCCCGAAGACATCGAGCCTTCTCTATTTCTTCTCCTTTGAGCCTCTGGTTTCTTTGAAACTATTTTCTCCTTCCCCAACCCTGCTATTCTATTTTAGAGAACACCTACAACCTATTTTTGGATTTTAAATGTGTGCTCGCATGATAGAACAATCCCTTGGATTTATTTCCTACACGAGGTCGTGTTTGATCAATTTTTCCGGGGGAATAAAGATAACACTTCCCTTTAGTGGAAATGGAAGTTTGATCAGATAGATGTGAGTAGGCATTCAGGACACTTAAGGAATGAATTACGAAAATAAATATTGTAGTAGTGCTAGATCAATTTTTGATGTGTAATCACAACAACCCTCAATTTCTACAACTTGATGGGTTGAGATCGTCATTGTGATTGCATAACATGAAGCTTTTCCCAAAGTGTGGGACTATGCAATCAAGAAAGCTCTTTGGATGAAGGTCGGTTCCTATTCCTCTAATCAGTGCACATAATTAATTTGAGAAGGTCTAATCTAAAATCTACTCTAACTTACGTAGGAGACAAGGGTAAGGATATGTAAGAAATAAAACCTAAAATAACAAGGGTGATGTACCAAAGGAATGTTGAACACTTTCTTTGCAATTAAACACAAACCATGCACTGATAACAAAACTATAATGAGAGATCGGTTGGATGCAATGAACACAAGAGAGGCTTGAATATCATCCACAAACTTATCTTATTGATCCAAAAATTGATACAGTGCATTACAGTAGCCAAGAGGCAAAAATTGCATTACAACTTGAATGGGAGGTTTTACTCCAAAAAATCACTTGCAGACAAGGGAAGAAGGAAGGGTGCAAAGGAAAATGTCCAACTTCTAGAAAATTAGACCTCCTTACAAGATATAGGAAGAATTAGAGAGGAGAAGAGAATAATCTTGAAATCCTACTCCAAGCACCTAAGAAAATGCATTAAATTTTCCTAGAACAATGATGGGTTCAACTAAAAATCCCATGCCTCCATGTTTTGTTCCTTTTTGGGCAAGAAAGGAATCCCATACTTCATTATGGTGGTAAGTGAGAAGCTCCGAAAACTTAAAAATGGTGGACTATATTTTATCATTTTGGAGAACTTAGTCCCAAATCCTTAAAACATCCAGTTTTAGTTGAATAATGACATCGAGATATTTCAAAAGTCCTCTCTTGCTCAAATATAAGCTTCCAGTCAAAATTTATGATCATCTAAAGGTTAGGGTTGGGTGTTCCACATGGGCTCTCACAATATTTTAAAAGATCTAAGAATTTAAAATTCTTGGTGGGATTCATGATTCATCTTTCATTGAATTGACCTTTCACCAATCTTTTCCAAACTACTTTGGGTTTGGAGTCTATCCGTGCAAGATCCATGTGGAAGCCCCACGCATTCTTAATATTTTTTCTACCTTTTAGGGTCCTGGGAATACAATGTGCCAACACTTGGCACCGTCTGTGAACATGTTGCTTCATTCCCTTGGGTGAGTAAAGGGCCCCACTATATATAATGTCAAAACACTTTTTGGGTGGGACCTTTATAGTTAGCTCCACGTGGAAACCCTATGGGTTTCCAAGACTTTATCCCCTCCTTTCACTTTTGAAGTTGCGATGGTTGGACACTTGGCATCGTTCGTGAGCCTGCTCTGCTTTCTTTGTGTTTTGGCTAAGTCCCTTATGTTTAGGAGAAACTATGTTGGACCCTAGACACATAGAGGGCCAACGCACATTTGGGGACCTACCTTTGAAGTTACGCTAATGAGGCATGTGGAGGCTTCCATTGGCTCTTCCCATGCTTAGAGTTTTCAACAGTCATTTTAAATTTCTTGGGTTCTGACCACGTGGAGAGCCTAAATTCATTTGGGAACCCACCTTTGGATTTTACCTTTGAAGTTATGCTGATGAGGCATGTGGAGGATTTTGTTAGCTCTTCCCATGCTTAGACTTTTCAATGGTCGGTTCAAATTTCTTGGGCTCTAACCATGTGGAGAGCCTGCGCTCGTTTGGGGACCTGCCTTTGGATTTTACCTTTAAAGTTACGCCGATGAGGCACGTGTGGAGGATTCCATTGGCTCTTCCCATGCCTAGACTTTTCAATTATCGGTTATGCCTTTTCCGAGCTCTAACCATGTGGAGAGCTTGTGCTGATTTGGGACTTGCCTTTGGATTTTACCTTTTAAGTTTCACCGATGAAGCACGTGGAGGCTTCCGCTTTTATCACACCTTTTGAAGGTGCACTGAGATGACACATGGCACCTTCGGTGGTTCTTTTTATTTTCTTTGAGTCGACTCATTCTAGGCTCGATTTTGACTTACCAAGTTATCTTTCTTCATTTTTTCAACCATCCATTTCCCGAGATCCCCAAAATGTGAAGTCTAAAAACTTCGAGCCTTTCTCCATTTTTTCACTTGAGCTTTGGTATTCTTACAAATTTCCATTGGCCATTCATTTTCCCACCTTCCATTGCCATTGCAGAGCCTACATGTAACCTGATTGTTAGATTTGAAATGTGGGCTCACGTGAATGAACTAATCTCTTCATTTCTCTGGTGTGGAAGGTTGTGTTTGATCAAAATTTTCTTTAGGGAAAAATTAGATAACATCAACAAGGGGATTTCTTTGTGTGTACAAATGCTTCTTTGGTAGGGTTAAGAGACATTTTGATGCAAGATGTTTGTTTGGTACCTTTTGAGTCTTGTAAACTCAAGGATTATGAGCTGAACTATCTAAATGATAAAGTTGAGCTTATAGTAGTTGTGCATGCTTTGGTTTGATGGATGCATTTTTTGTTAGGAAGAACATTCATTCTCAAGACATATCATTTTAGCCTATGAAATCTCTTCAAAATCACAATCTCAATGCCCGTCAATGGCATTGGATGGATTTGTTATGTGAGAATGATATGGAGATAGACCATGTGAAAGGGAAGAATAATTTGGTTATGTCTACATCGGTGGATACGCATCAAGAGAAGTATCTTACAACAACTTCCACATGACAACTTCTACCTTTAGTTAGAGCAGAGATTGAGTCTGAGAGACCCCTTGAGGGGAAGTATGAGGGATTTTGATTAGATTTATGTACCTAGGGATGGAGATTTGAGACATATCATTGTTTTAGAGGCACGTCGTGTACCCTATTCAACCCATCCATGGGTGAAGAAGATACACACCACCTTGAGATAGTTGTACCATTGGAGAGGAATTTAGAGAGAAATAGCTACATTTGTGTCTCATTTCTTGGAGTTTCAATGGGTGAAGGAAAAGCATCAGCATCCTACTAGCCTTCTTTACCTACATGCTATACTGGAGTGGAAATGGGACACAATTTCCATGGACTTCATAGTGGGGCTACCTACGATGAGATACTACCATGAGGCCATCATGGTCACAGTGGATGGATTGAAGAAAGTGGATCATTTTTCTCTAGGTCAAGACAACCTATATCGTGAGTGAGGTGGTATGACTATACTTGAATCAAGATTATTTGTGATGTTGATCCTTTGTACACCTCAAATTGTTAGACTACTATGTAGTATTCTCTTGGTACAAGAATTAATTTTAGTACAACCTATCACTTTGAGATAGATGGTCGGAAAGAGTAGGTGAATAAATTTTAAAGGACATGCTTTTGATGTACATCATGGATCATCAACCAAGATACGAGGAGTATTTGTACTTGGTTGAGTTTTCTTATAACAAGATTTTTAAGAGTTCCAGTGATATGGCATTATTTCGTGTGTTATATGGAACGGAGTGCGGGAATCCACCGATTTGGGACATGTAAGATAATAGAATTTCTTGAGCCAGCTTTATTACTAGATATGGGGTAGAAGTTGTCTTGATTAGACATTGGATGTAGGAGGCGAGAAGATAGGAAGAAGAAGTATGCAAATCATAGGAAAGTTGACCATAATTTTACGGTGGGCACAAAGGTGTTTCTTCATGTCAAGCCTCATAAGAGTCCTATCCTTTATGGAAAAGGCTCTAATCTACCTTCGAGATTTGTGGGCCCCTTTGATATCTTGAAGCAGATTAATCCCTGTGCCTACCATCTAGCTTCTCCACCCAGCTTGACTCACATCCATGATGTGTTCCATGTCTCTGTCCTTAGGAGATACATTCCATATCTTTCTCATGTATTGGATTAGAACACATTGCAAGTGGAGGAGCAAGGGTAGGTGATGGTGGAGCCCAAGACCTTAGGCCTTTAAGGCTGAGAGATTGATCAAGTACGTGTCTATTAGGATCGATATGATGAGACATAAA
Organism: Taxus wallichiana var. yunnanensis; assembly: GCA_018340775.1. Classification (NCBI taxonomy): domain Eukaryota; kingdom Viridiplantae; phylum Streptophyta; class Pinopsida; order Cupressales; family Taxaceae; genus Taxus; species Taxus wallichiana. Next base: position 726,391,738 of record CM031234.1, on the reverse strand, counting down.
CTACATGGGAGGATGCCACACCTTTGAGAGCACATTTTCCAAACTTGTTCCAGTGACTTCTAGGAGGAAGTTGAGTCTAAGGGGATGGGGATGTAGTGCGCACTCCTCTTTGAGAGTTATCTTACTATGATTTTTTCTTACTTTGGATTCGAGGCATGGAATTTTTTATCATATTTGATTAGTAGACATTGATAGATGGACATTACTATAATTTTATTAGCATATTTGATAGAAAATATGGATGTTTAGACTTTTGACATGTTGTGATTTGGATGATCGATTAATGTAAGGATTGATACTTCAATATTGATAATGATTTAGAGTTACTAGTTTATATATATAACCGACACATTGGGTTATGACATATAGATTGTTGTTAAATGATCCAACTAGTCTTGTGATCAAATTATTATTGAGGAAATGATGGAATTTAAATATTTTAGGATTATAAAAATTGATGAAATTTATTAGTCTCAGTGATGATTTATTTGTGTTGTTTGATGATGTGAGTAGATACGTGTATAATAATTTTATTTTCTTGATGTTATTGATATGGACATGAGGAAAAAGAGGGATTGCTTTGATTTTTGCAGGAAATTATAACACAACCAAAAAAAGGGATATGAGACCAACAATGGAATAATTTTGGTTATTGGCAACTTGTGTTTTCGTATGTTATTAAATTTGTTAGAGGTCCACATTTGGGGTGGCCTCAAATGTGACCATAAATAAATGTGTTGTTTTCCCTTTTCATTTTAATTAATTTTTAGTATGTTAGTTATTATTGTAAAGTGTTTGAATTTATTATAGTTTGTTAATGTGCTCTTATTTAAGTTGATTAATCATGTTAATAAAAGTAATGTTGGATGTTACTAGGGGTATTTAATTTTGGTAGATTGATCTGAAAACCAAATTTAACTAGCAATTGTGCACACACACTTTTCTTGCTTTGTATTGATTTTGGATTTAAATTTGTGCATTATTTCTTTTTTGTATTTTTAATAAAAGAATAAAAACTGCAAGTACTATGCAAATACAGAAATAAATGAAGAGAATTCACCAGCAACGTGACGCGAGAATTGATAACGGAGTTCGGCGCTTGAGGCCTACGTCTCCGGGTCCGGTTGAATGGGACCGATCTATTAAAATCTTGAAAATAATCCTTTACAAAGAATTCTACAAAATTTAGACCTTCTCACAGTCTTCCTTTGTAGAAAATAACAGGGGTTGCCTTTTACATCTCCTTCAAATGCCACCGTTAGCTCAAGATATGAGCAATACAATATTTCTTACACAGTCCGAATGCCATTACAAATAAAATATTACCATATTTATACTGTTTGTGCGCCTCCTCGGTCCGATGGTGGCGCATATCCTTTTACCACCTCCACCCGAGTTCCATTCCCTTTGGCTGATCCTTTGGGAATAAAATCCCACATTGGGCGCTTGGGAACATATCATGTGGTTTAAAATAGGTGGAGGGGGCGCTTTTAAAATGGCAAGTAAGCCACCTAAGCCTATTTAATAGGCGCATTGACTTTGGGGCGCATTGGGTGGCGCATGGCATTTATTTTAGGCGCCTAAATCCCTAAAAAGGTGGACAGTTCCAAATGTGGCGTGGGTAATTTAATGTATGCTTGGACAGTTTGAATAATGCGTGGAAAATTTGATATATGCTTGGAAATGATTAAATATAGGCGTGGAAAAAGCAAGGAAGTTAAAAAGGCGTGGATAATTTAAGTCAAGCATGCCCAATATCCCACATGCATGGCGCAATAGAAAATATAGAGGTTTATATACACAGTTGGTTGAATGGTTAAATGAGAAGGAGGCCAAGGCACCCCTCCTAAATCGAGTGTGTCGAACCTGGCTGAGGGCCCCACCGACGTAAAAAAATAGCGGGGTCCATTTTTCCGAGATCGAGTGTCCAAGACCGCGTTCCAAAACGCATTTTTTAATACGTCACACAATTTGTCCATGTGTCGCAATACGATCGCAACACTTGGCGAGCGTGCACACGCCCAACTTGCACAAAACCCCAAAATTTGCCGCTTGCCCAAAAATTTCAGCGGCTATAACTTTTGCAAACGAGCTCGCTTTCCCGCAAACAAGTCAATTGCCGTTGGAGTCGTATAATTTTTCCCCACGTTTTAAAAATGATCTGCAACAATTTTTGAGAAGATCTTAGATCGGTGTTTCTCGTGAGGATTCTCTCGGATCATAGATTGTCTTTGATTTTATTATGGATTTGAAAAGGATTTTATTGGTTTTGGTGATGTGTATTCAACCTTGCATGTAAAACACGAATTTTGTCTTAAGGGCCACTTTGGAGGCTTGTGGAGCATATTAAGCTTATCCCACACCTCTTAAAATCACCTATAAACTTTACCTATGCAAAGAATGGGTCAAAAAGGCCCCATTATGTGATTTGGAAGGTAAAAGGTGAAATTATTACACCTTCTTATATGAGCTTTTAATTTTGTCCTTTGGAGTATTGTTATGGTTTATATGTGGAAAGATAACTTGAGACATTCTCACCCATCAATTTATGAGCTTTGGGCTTGTTGTTTAATCATGTGATGTGGAGTGGAGGAGAAGTGATGTGGCATCCTACATGGAGCCACATCACCACTCTCTCCTCACTTTCTATTTATATGTTGTTTTGAATTTTGGGGATTACATGTTTTATTTTGAATCTTGCATTTTGGAGGAGCTTGTTGTGGAGTGCTTGTTCAAAGCTTGTAATATTGGTTTTTCCTTGTGTTGGACTTGGAAAATCTTGGAGCTTGTGCTTGTGGTTTGGATATTTCTTGCAATGGAAAGGTAGGTACTTCACCCATGAATTTTTATTTTTATTTTTGTATAAATAGTTGTAAATGAATGAATGTTGTGTATTTTTGTTTTGAGGATAAAATGACCTTAAGGTTGTGTAGAGAAAGACAATGGGGATTTATTGAGGGAGGGATAAAAATTTATATTATGGATTTGAAGGGATTGTTTGGTCATGCGTCCAACCTTGTGATGATAAGAAATATTTCTTATTTATCTTGATATGTTTATTGAGCGAGGGAGAAGAATTGAGGGAGACATAAGAGAAATTGAGGGAGGGATAAGATTTTGGTTGTTGCTCTATGAATGAATTTTGGAGGATTTTAAGCTGGACACCTACACCCATTGAGAGGCATAAGTGATTCCCCATGTTTTTTTCTCTCCTTGGATTGAATTTGAGCCTTTGTGCTTGGAAAAATTATATGTTTGTTGTTATTTTTGTATTGTTCTTGTTGTGTTGAAATTTTGTGTGAATGGTTGTTGTTGAAGCCTTGTAAATGTTTCCATGGTTGCTTTATACCCCTTATTGCTTCATTATTGGGGCTTGGGGATAAATGAGGAGGATGGTTTCTCCTTCTCATTAGATTATAGGTTTGGTGGAGAGCATTGTCTACTCCTGTTTCTGTTGTTGTTGTGTTTGGATATTGATTAAATGGAGTAGCTCAAGTTAGAATTTTGAAATGTTTTTGGTTGAAGAAATTCAAAGAAAGAGATAATTATTTTTGTAATATTTGGCCATGTTGTTTCCACTTAAGTGGAAGGCTTTGATACTCTTGTATTTTAAAAGGAGTTTCTTGTAAAATTTATTATCAAGTTATATATAGGAAGTGATTGAAGAAATAACTTTTGAAATTTGTAATTTATTGAAAATGTATTTCTCTCAAATCTAGAAATAAAATCATAGTTGTTTTAGCTTTCCTTTGGTGAAATTGTTTTGTTTGTATTGAAAGAATTTATGAAAGCTATACTTGATTTATCTTTTGAAATGGATATTATTATTGTCGTGAACTGAAAATAGACAAATTATTATTGTGATAGTAAGAGTTAGTATATTAAAAGTTGGAAATATATTGGCATGACAATACCCTTGTATGTAAAAATATGAAGATATTGAAATACAATATGTTTAAACTAAAGTAGAAACAATGATTGTTACTTCAATGTAATTGGGTGTGTATATACATTTGATTAATTATCTTAAAGTTGGTTTAAAATGAAGAAATGACATCAACCTATCAACTATTGATTGTAGGAACCATAATAAAATTTAATATTACCACATAAACCATCCCAAGTACAAAATATGCTAGAAAATACATGACAATGAGGTCATATTTTCAGAAATAGAATTGCCGCCCTATGTATAGTGGTGGTTTTAGAACCTCCCCCTATGCAGAGTAGCAGTTACATAATCACCACACAAGACAAGGTGGCAGTACATGACCACCGGCCAGTCAGTGGTGGCGCTTTGTCGCTTTTTGAAAAAATTAAATTTATGATTATGCAAAACCCGAGATGACTTCAATTAAATTCATAGCTTTCAAACTATAAAATGGAACCACCAGTAACTTGTAAATGAAAAAATCCATTCATCTCGAGCATATAAATTCATTTATGGGCACCGAAATGTGTATAATCTCATAGATCTAATGAAATGGGGTTTTTCCCAAATAATGAACCACAGAATGTAAATAATCAAATAGAAATCCAAGATTCTTGGTGGAATCTCTACATTAAAATGATAAGGAACCTTCCAATAACAAACCCATAAATAAACTAAACTAGATAAATAATGGAGTGGAGGAAGTTCTCTCCTTCGGTAAACTACATTCCAAGAAATTTCTCCATGGTTTGACTTCTTGCTTACATGGCTTCCACTCCTCCAACCTACAAATTAAAATGGAAAAAATGAATGATTTAGGGTAAAATAATTAATAAGAAGACCCCATAAGGATGTTTAGGGTTCATTTGAAAATACCTAGATCTAAGGGTGCATATCCATTTAATCTAAGGGTTGAGGATCAACCCTACACATTTCAAGTTGTGGCACTTTATGGAGTTGGGTAATTTTTAATTAAGGTATGGGTATCTAATGATTGGGGTGACTTAATGCTTAGAGTAAGTTGAGACTCTTGCCTTAGGTTATTAAGTAAATAAATGACATTGGTCTAATAAGGATAACTTGTATAATATTGTGAAAGGGGTAACTTAGATAATGAATTATAAGGGTTAATTAATTGGAATTTAAAATGTTTAGTTAGATAACCTCATGAGGGGAATTATTGTTAATTGTTGTGAGAAGTAAGAATTAAACTAACTTAGGAAACATTGACCTAGTTGATATTTTAAATAAGGTGAGTTAGCGAAAACCCTAGAAAGGGATTTATCCCAAAGTGGCCTTGGTGTAAATTAATAATATTAATTATTAATTTAATATTCAACAACTTTTCAAATGTGAGAAATTTATTAAACAAGAGTTAATTAAACCAAGTTGATAATATCTTGTTGAAACCCGTTAAACAAAAAAATATCCCATAATTTCCTTCATTAATTTTTGAGTTTGTATTGGGTTTTGTGCATTGAAAATGTGGGTGTTACACAAATACTATCTAAAACACCTAATCTGATCTAAGAAAATAAGTTAATAATGCATTGTCTAATAATTTTTTCATCCTATAAAATTCCTCACATTTAATAATGCAAATAGAATAATATTTCCATAGACAATAACATGAAATGTATTCATCATGAAATTAAATGTTATATTTAAAACATCCTAGTATTGTAGTGTCTTTTTTTATGGTGGTGGTGGGGGGTGTTAGGTGATGTTAAAGGTTTTCATAAGGAATCTCTAATTTATTTACTATTTATATATTTTTAATTCATACATGTTAATACAAAGGGCTAGTACACCTACCATAAAATATTTTGTAACCTAGGTACTTCTTACATTAACTACCAATAGATCTATCAACATAGTTATTAACATCTCGACATATTCATTTCAACTTAAATTCCTCCATTTACAACATACAACATAAAACAACATAAACTCTAGGTTAGCCAAATAAATTCTAGGATTCATTCTCATGTAATAGAAACCAAAACATAATAGATGAATCATTACTTAAAATTTAGTTTATTTTAGCATATGGTTTTGAAATTATGCTATATAGAATACCCAATTTCCCAATGCAACCAAATTTTCTCTTAAAACAATATTTTACCATGCTCATCTCTCATGACATCATAATATTTATAGGGAATTCGAAAACTTATCTACTTGACCTATTTAATAATTTAAATATGTGGTTGATGATAAACTTGATCATGGTAATTATAAAACATTAACAATTAGATAAATTGTAACTCTAAGAAGAGAATTATAGTAGCTTAAAAACATCATTGAGAAAAACTCCATAAGAATGGTATGAAGCCAAATAATGAGATTAGAATTTCTGAAGTTCCACCATAAGAGAAGTGTTGTCGTAATATTGAGGTTTCACCATACAAGAAGGGTTGTTAGAATATTTTAAAACTACACAATAAGAAGGCCTACTACATGCAATGTACATTATATATCAAAATTAAAAAATAAAAATAGAAAATACTATTGTAGAGGGAATTCGCACTTTCCATTTTTTCGTAGACTGATTAAGGGGAGAAAAATCACTTTAGACAAACCTTTCATTTCAATGACTTGAAGGTGTGTCTTCCTTTCAATAAATTTAGTAATATTATCCTTAAAAAAGGGATGACCACAAGTTTAAATGGAGCATAAAGCATAAGCAAGGCCATTGTAATAAGGCTTGCGATTTGATGTTTTGTGGACCCTTTTTTCATATTATAACTCTATTTTAAAATTTAAAATATATTAAACGAAGTAAATTTAGACCGAAAGAATTTTATTTCAATTGTAAATATCATAATTTATCTTGTGATTTGTTTCCTAGAGATTGTGGATCTCACCTTCAGGGGTAGACTCTCCCATTGGAATCCTTGAGAGTTCTAGGTCAGATACCTACAAATCCTGCTCTGGTTTATCTACTGTAGGCTTAGCTATCTCCAGGAATTGCTGGCCCTGAGCATCAGACACTATCCTAGAGGTGATTCTAGATTTTTTGGCACGGGAAGGAGGAGTAGTGCCTAACAAGGCTGCCACAACATCAAAATTTGGCCCTGAGCTCTGAGAGGAAGGTTTTCTCTTCCTGCTGTTGATGAGAGGCTGCACCCATGCAAAAGAGGAGGAGGAAGAAGCAGGAGGGGCAAGAGGACCAAGAGACAGAGAACTCATGGTGCTCAAGGTTTGTACAGTTGTTGTCTCGAGTTGAGACATGAGTGGGGTGCTTGAGACAACTGGTGCAGAGGAATCAATAGTACTTGGAAGCTCAGCACTCTGTACCTCTTTGTCCTTATCCGTCGGAGCTTTAGGGGCGCTTGTAGGGGCTGACACTTCACTTTCCTCACTTTCACTGAGAACAATGATGTTCTCTGGTCCCAAAGGCAATTCTACCTACTTTCTCTAGGGATCTTCTTCTACAGGCTCCTTCTTAACCTCCTTGAGTTTCTTCTGGTATACTTGGGTGGATGAAGAAGGAGTAGAAGCTGCAGGTCCTTGAGTTGATGAGGTAGGAGGGGTTTGCATAGGTGTGTCTGATCTTGGAGTCGATGCTTCCCTCCTTGGTGTTGAAACATCCTTGGAGGAGGATTCCCTGAGTGCCTCCTAAGCTCTCAAACTTTCTTATCAAACCAGATCTTAGTCCTGACTAAGACTAGAGCCAGGATCTCAGCCAAATCATCTTTCTCTTTTTTAAACCAATCCAAGTCCTCCAAGGGAGTGTGCTTAACCACATTATCATACTCATATGAGTATAGATCAGAGTTGTCATCCTTGAGTCCTTCAGGAACTTGGTACAAGCTGAGTTCTTGGATCAATTGTAGAGAGAACCTACCATAATGCCTCCTTCTGGCCTCAAAATCATCGGCACAGTCAGCCCAATAGTCTTTTGTATCTGCCCTATGATGATAGGTTATCTTGATATTTTTCTCAATGAACTTTTTCAAGTCGAAGCAAGTTCTAGGCTTGAAGAAATGAACAGTAATGGGAGCCAGGGCTCTTTCTATATTCTATGCATCTAGGGCTGTTTTGCAGGTGTAGTTTCCCAAAGAGATGGGGAAGTGCAAACCAGTAATCTTCTTGTCCCTGCAGGTTCTATGTAATTTTTCCAATTGCCTACATACTTCTATCAGAGCCATCTTGTCACTACAAAACATCGCAAGCCTCAGAGGGGTGCTCTTGTAGCCAGCAAGCCTAATATAGGATAATTTTATGAACTGGATAAAATAGGCACCGTAGTGCGATATCGTGCTCATGGCTTTTGTCGAAAAATCTTCTAGCATTGTCACCCTCGAGAGTTTGACCATGTACATGGTGAAAGCATCATTCACACTTCGGAAATTGTGATTGTTGGTCTCTAGGGTGAAGTGGGGTAGTAGGCATATACGGGATCATCCTTGTGGGGGCATCAATGTAAGAAAAGCCAAACCATTGCCTTGATGCGCGGAGTATACATCAGTACGAAGTCATGTAGAATTTCTTTGTTTGTTTTACATTGGACAATTGCTCCACTAGGTTCATGCGATGATTTCGCCCGATTGATATTTTAAGTTCCCTCGCACACCATGTTGATAAGAGGCACATCCAGAAATGGAACTTGTTAGTAGAGGGTAAGCCCATAACCCGAGCCAATAGGATTATGAATCCAACAATTCTTCATTGAAATCAACCCGAAAAAGAGTCTTGGATAGACGAGATGCTCCCTTCTTAGGGTTTTGAGAAAGACTTCGCCACCACACCTTATAGTTGTCGGTGTCTTGATTGAATAGGGCCTCGTGCTTGATTCCTAGGAGATAACTATGACATTATCCATTTCTAGAATCCTCGATGCAGTGCCAATGGTGGTAATGTCAAGTTTGGTAATGAGATCCCCATGTATGTTTGTTAATTCACTGAATCGGGGTTGAAATGAGCCCCGCATGTAAGCACTTTGTGTCCGCACATTACGCACGAGATAGGAAACCACCAGCAAAATCTAGCCAAACTGCTATCATGAATCATCTCATGTGCCATTGGTGTAGGGTTTGCGTCTGTCATCCTCAACCAAAAATCACCAAAGTCAAGGTGGTGAACTTCACTTTGTCCCGATATCGGGAATGGTAGACTCAAGTGGTGAGACTTGTTCCTACCCTGGAATTTGATCTTCATGTTGATAGTAATTCGAGAGTAGAGTTGAAAGCTAGACTTGGGATGAAATTGCTGAGGAATGGATACGTGCAAAGGAATTTAGATTGCAAGGGTTTGAGCAAAAGATATCAAGAAAGTAGTGTGAAAACGCATAGGGGGTTTGCACGTTATATAGCCATTTAGAGAGAGAAAGGTAATAAATGCGTATTAAATACATACCTACCAATTTGAAAAGTAAGATATTCGGGTAGAGTGGAAAAATTAGCACAAATAGCACTTTGGTTCATTTGGGACATGAGAGACGCGAAAGCGCGAGCACGCGACTCGGCCGATTCGGGCGACACGGGGAAAAGAGGCAAAATGCTCTTGGAACACGCGGGACAAAAGTACACAAAGTACACGACTCACCAAATCGGTGAAAATGGAACAAGCTGGTCCAGTGAACTTGGGACATTTGGGACAAAAGCGTTGACAGCCCGAAAAGAAATAGATTTCGGGTAAACCAATGAGATCGGGGAATAGAGGGCCCAATTGAACTTGGGACACATGGGACAAAAATATCCGAGCAGAGCGAGAAACACGCAAAATGACCCAAAAACAGATTTTCTCAATTTCTTTGGCTTTTCACATTATCAAGACAACAAAAAAGACACTTAAACTCAAAATTTTAAATTTTCACCTTCTTAAAACAGGGAATTTTGAGTGACAACAACGGTGTGGAAAGAGAACTTGTCACATTCTCACCCACCAATTTATGAGATTTGGGAATTGTGTTTTACCATATAATGTGGAGTGGAAGAGATGTGATGTGTCATCCTACATGGAGCCGCATCACCACTATCTCTCACTTTTTATTTATGTGTGTTGTTTTGAAGTTTTTGGGTTACATGTTTTATTTTGACTCTTGCATTTTTGATGAGCTTCTTTGTGGAGTTCATGTTAGGAGCTTGGAATATTTTTGTTCTTGTGTTGGACAAGAAAAATATTAGAGCTTATGTTTGTGGTTTGGATATTTCATGCAATGTAAATATAGGGACTTCACACATGCATTTTTATGTTTATTTGTTGTACAAATGGTTGTAAATGAATTAATGTTTTGTATTTTTATTTTGGGGATAAAATGGAATTAAGGTAGTGTAAAGAGAAATAAAATGGGGATTTATTGAGGGAGGGATAAGAGTTTATATTATGAATTTGGAGGGAGTTTTGGGTTGGGTGTCCCACCTTGTGATAATAAGAAATATTTCTTATTTATCTTGATATGTTTATTGAGGGAGGGATAAGAGTTGAGGGAGACATAAGAGAAATTGAGGGAGGGATAAGAGTTTGGTTGTGGTTATGTGAATGATGTTTTTAGGATTTTAAGGTGGACACCTACACCCATTGGGAGGCATAAGTGATTCCCATGTTTCTTCTCTCCCTTGGCTTGATTTTGAGCCTTTGTGCTTGGGAAAATTATATGTTTGTTGTTCTTTCGTATTTTTCTTTTTGTGTTGAAAGTTTTTGTGAATGGTTTTGTTGAAGACTTGTAAATGTACCTATGGTTTCTTGATATCCCACATTAGTTTATTTTTGGGGATAGGGGGTGAATGATATGGATGCCTTCTCCTTCACATTGGATTATATGTTGGATGGAGAGTATTTCCTAATCCCCTTTCCGTTGTTTTTTTTATATTAAAGAAATGAAGGATCTCAAGTTATCATTTTGGAAATTCTTGTGTTGAAGAAGGAAAAAGAAAGAGATATTTTTTTGTAAAATTTGGCTATGTTATTTCTGGTTAACTAGAAATATTGTATGCTCTTGTATTTTAAAAGGAGCTTATTGTAAAATTTATTATTAAGTTATGTATTGGAGGTGATTGAAGAAAGAACTTTTGAAAGTTGTAATTCATTGAAAATGTATTTCTCTCAAATCCTAAGAAAAATCATAGTTTCTTGTACTTTCCTTTGGTGAAATAGTCGTGCTTGTATTAGAATAATGTATGAAAGATGTAATTGATTTTCATTTTTAAAATAGATATCATTCTTGTTATGAAAAAGAAAGAGACACATTATAATTGTGATAGTAAGAGTTAGTATATTGAACAATTGGAAATATGTAGCCATGGCAATACCCTTGGATAGGAAATATGAAGATGTTGAAATGCAATATGTTTAAACTAAAGTAGGAAACAATGAACCTTACTTGAATGTAATTGGGATGGTGTATACATTTGATTTATTATCTTGAAGTTGGCTTAAAATGAAGAAATAACATAAACCTATCAACTATTGATTATAGGAAACATAAATAAATTTAATATTACCATAGAAACCAACCCAGGTAGAAAATATGCTGGAAAATACATGAAAATGAGGTTCTATTTTCAGGAAATAGAACCACCACCCTATGTAGAGAAATGGTTTCATAACCACCACCTGTGCAGAGAAAAAATTATAGAATCGTCACCCCAGACATGGTGGCGGTTTTGTCACTTTTGACGGAAAAGCAAAATTCACAACTGTGAAAAACCCAAGATGAATTCAATTTAAATCATATATTTAAAACTATAAAATGGAACTACCAGTAACTTGTAAATTAACAAATTCATTAATTTGAGAATCTAAATCCTATTATGGGCACCCAAATGTGTATAATATCATAGATCTAATGAAATGGGGGTTTTCCCAAATAATGAACCCAGAGAATGTAAATAACTAAATAACAAACCAAGATTCATAATCTAATCTCTACAATAAACAAATAAGGAACCTTGCAATAACAAACCCATGAATAAATTAAACTAGATAAAGACTGAAGTGGAGGAAGTTTCCTCCATTGGAAAACTCGATTCCAAGAAATTTCTACATGGTTTCACTTCTTTCTTTCGTGGCTTGCAAATTAAAATGGAACAAATGAATGAGTTAGGGTAAAATAAAGAATAAGAATACCCCATAAGGATGTTTAGGGTTCATTTGAAAATACCTAGATCAAAGGGTGCATATCCATTTAATCTCAAGGGTTGAGGAGGAAACCTACACATTTCAAGTTGTGACACATTATTGGGTTGGGTAAATTTTAATTAAGGTATGGGTATCTAATGAATGGGGCCACTTAATGGTTAGGGTAAGTTGAAAATTTTGCCTCAATTTATTACCTAAATAAATGACATTGGTCTAATAAGGAGAACTTGATGAATATTGAGAAAGGGGTAACTTAGCTAATGAATTATAAGTGTTAATTAATTGGAATTTAAAATTTTAGTTAGATAACATCATAAGGGCATTATTGTTAGTTGTTGTGAGAAGTATTAATTAAAGTAATTTAGAAAACATTGAGCTACTTGATGTTTTAAATAAGGTGATTTAACGAAAACCCTAGAAAGGGATTTATCACAAAGTGGCCTTAGTGTAAATTAATAATGCTAATTATTAATTTAATATTTGAAAAATTTTAAAATGTGAAAAATTTATTGATTAAGAGTTAATTAAAACTATTTGATAGTATCTTGTTACAACCCTGTTAAAAAAAAAAATAAAATTAGCCCGTAATTTCCTTAAATAATTTTTGATTTTGTCTTGGGTTATAAAAATGTGGTTGTTACACTTGGTATCGAGCCTTACATTCAACGCTTACACCATTGGGCACACTTGGAAACCCAAAACAATAAACTTAATGCAACTCTCACTTAGGACATATGATATTGTGGATAAATAAAAACATAAAAAAACTTAGAAAAATGAAATGAACCTAGATAATGATGATCTAACTCTCACCTTGGTGGTCTGCAAGAGGCACAACCTAGATGTATACTTCTTGCATGTCTAGTTAGGACTACCACTTCTAGAGAATTTTTTTCTACCAACATGACCTAGCCAACATGAGAGGGAGACATCACATAAGGCTCAACACCCTTCATGACACAACAAGGAGTATAGAGTGGATAACTACCATGCGGAGTCAGCTAGACATGATCCACCACAAAGAGGACATGTAGATAGGGTTCAGGGGCATAAAGAGAGATCTAGGAGCCCTAGACAAAGAGATGGCCATGATGAGAAACCTAGAGGCGGGTATTTGACAATAGAAGATCATCCATCTCATTTTTCTAGAGATACAAGAGGATTTCAGGAAGAGGATTAGTTAGTGAGCTTCAACAGATGCTTCAAGTTGTGCCCATGCACTATCAAAATGAAGGCTCATGTTGCGATTCATATTTTGAGAGATAGAGAAGGATTTTTGTGGAGGATAGAGGATCACAAGATTCACATAGACTTGGATACCGTTACTTCAGAGATATTCGAGGAGTGGTTAGGAGTAGATAAATATCTAGGAGATTCATTTAGCATAGGATCTATGAGTTTCATTACCTGTGACAAGCATCTATGAGTACATGCAGGATGAACATGTTAGGATTCAAAGGTTTTTCAATGGTCTAAACATGGATTTGGGAGGGGAAATGAACATTAATTATTCGTGGACTTTGGGTGAGGCCATTGATAAGGCATACATTGCGAGAGGAGGACCTGGGGAGAGACAATAGGCTAGAGATAGAGTGAGGATCCATATTAAACAAATGCGGGATAGTAGATCAAGGGGGAAATATCCTCCACCTCTTTGCAGACATGGTTCTCCATATTCTTCCTTTAGGGCACAACAATAGCGGTAGTAAACCCATATACCATTTAGACCTCCACAAATATTTGATACTCGGAGGGGACAGAGTATGAGGCTTCCTCCTAGAGGACCGACCAAGACACGAGTGTAGTACATGAGAGGTCGGTCGGTTGGAGCTCATCCATAGTGGTCATAGTAATCCAAGGTAAGATCATTAGAATCTACTTCATAGACTACTAAAGCATGAGGGGGAGCCATTTCGTTTAAGAGATCCTTGTAGTTGGTCCGGATGAAATGTACATGGAGACCATTAGAGAGGAAGTCCACATAGCCCTAATAATAAGGGAAAGGGACCTATTTCAGAGCCTTTAGTTGGTGACATGGCCAGGAGCCATAAGATTTATGCAATAGTTGAGAACCACCAAGAAGAACATCAAGGTATGGTGATATGGACTTCAAGTAGCATTAGTGGTATCCCTACCTCTATATTGTTTGATTTTGTCTCTTCTCATTCATTTATTGCATCATCATTAGTAAAGCGATGTGAGTTAGTGGAAGTTAGGAAATGCCTTCATTGGGATGTTGATATGGATTCGGAGCTAATCTCATAGTGGAATCATTAGTCAAGGAGTGTGTAGTTGACCTAGGACCCTTCACTATGACCTTGGATCTTTGCATCCTTCCCTTAGGTTCTTATGGAGTCATTCTAGATATGGATTGGTTATTTACACATAGAGTTAGAGTGGAATGTAACAAAGAATTTATCACTTGTGTAGATGACTTGGGGTTAGAATCAGTGATAGTTTGGGTTAGAAGAACCATCTCTATTCGCACTATTTCCGCTATGTAACTCAAGTGGTGTGAATAACATGGATATTAGCTCTATCTTTGTTATGAGTTAGTGACAGTCGAGGATGAGTCTAGTGGAGTGTCACTTCATGATCATCATATTTTGATGGAGTTTGTAGATGTATTTCTAGGTGATTTACCTTTCTTACCTCCCCACCGAGATATATTACAATATAAATTTTGTTCCTCAAGTAGAGCCTATATCGCGCATGCCATATTGGATGACTACCCATGAGTTTTGTCGAGCTCAAGTTACATCGGAGGATTTATTAAGAAAGGTATAATGCATCCTAGTGTTTCTCCTTAGGGTACACCAATGATGTTTATGAAGAAGGATAGATCACTGCATTTTTGTATTGATTATAGACACCGAAAAAGTAACGATCAAGAATCATTACCCACCTCCACACATTGATGATTTGTTTGATCGGATGAAAGGGGAGACAATGTTTTCTAATATATACCTTAAGTCAATTTACCATCAATAGAGGATTAAGAAGATTCATATTCATAGGAAAACCTTTTGCATGAGATATGGCGATCACGAGTTCATAGTTGTGTCATTGGTTTTGAGGAATGTCCCCACATTGTTCACGAGTTTTGATGAATGGGGTATTCAAGCCATTTTTAGATCATTTCATGCTCATATTCCTTGATGAAATATTGATATAATCATGCATGTGTGAGGATCATGAGGAGAACCTTCGATAGGTTCTAAAGTTTCTTCATTAGTAACAACTTTATGGGACCTTCGAGAAGTGTGCATTCTTTCGATTTGAGGTTCAATGTCTAGCCACATTACTTCTGGGGAAGATATCATAGTCGATACTTATAAGATTATATCTGTCATGGATTGGTCGGTACCTACCAAAGTGTGGTGAGGTGCACAACTTAATGGGATATGTTATCACAAAATTACAACAACCGAAGAATGGCTTTAGATTTGAATGGCACATTCGGTGTAATTTGTGTAACATTTGATCATCTCTCAAGCTTTGGGACTTGTGGGAATCATGGGGATCCTTTTGCAAGTAACATACTATCAATTACACTCATTTATAACAACTTGCAAGTGGTTAACAAGACAAATCTAGTATTGAAATTATCTCTCTCCTTCTCAATTCTATAAATTGTAATCTTGGGCTCTTTTGTAAAGGGTAGGTCATTTTCCTTTCCTGCCCCCTCTCTCTTTCTTCCCACTAATGGTGTCTTGTGTGAACTTATTTAGTATTAAAATTTGTTTTGTGATACATTTGGTCCATCCTTTGCATATTTTAATGTCTCTTCTTGCCTCTCACCATTTCAGGGTATATTGTGCATATATTTGATGTCTATTGTAGGTTTTGGGAGCTTTGTTTAATGGGTTTGAAGTGATTTTCTATGTGAACTTTATCTCTAGTATGTGGTGCATATTTTCCACCCTCTCATCTGCAGAAATGAGATTGTGATGAACAACCTCTTTTTCTGTTATATCACCACTGTAGGATTTGTTTTCATGTAGTCTCTCTCCTAATCACTTCAATAGTTAGATTAGGATTAGATAGTTTTCTTTCATTAGAGTAGATTGTGGAAGGTTGTTTAGGAGAAAGAACTAGCTTTATCTAGAGGATCATCTCAATCCCACAAGTCCCATATCTTGAGATATGATCCAATATTACACAAATTACACCAAATGTGCCATTTAAATCTAAAGGAATTCGAGGGTATTATAGTTTCATGATAATAGTTATGGAACACCCAAGTGGGACAATTTTGAAGCACCTTACAACATCATTTCATCAAGTTATGTGTTCTTGGTTAGATTAAGCCTTTAGAGGCACATGTAAAGCACATCATGCAACTCCATTTGATCAACAAAAATTCTCTAAGTTGCACAATTCCCTTCCATCCATTTCCATACATTATTCTTTCCATATCTTTCATTCTCTTCCATTCTATGAATTTGTGCAATAATTACTTCATTCACCTCATGGAATTCACACTTGTAGCAAGGAATCAAAGAGTTTGATTGCAAATTAGACTTGGAGGAATGTTTTGATGAGGATGGGCTCATAGAAATTACAACTTTCACTTCCCCATCATCCCTCCTTCAACCACAAGAACCTTCCACCATGGAGAAGACAAAATTGGTCATGCCCACTGCAATGTAGGAGGATGAGTATCAAAGCACGAACGGTCACCATCAACACCTCCAGAAGTCCAATTCCAATAAGCTTAAGGAGGTATTTTTGATAGATGTTATTACTTTGGTGATTTGGTTGGAGGATCAGCCTCTTGTTGGTTTTTCACTCATAATAATATCCATGTTTAGTGCCAAATCATTTACATACATGTCTCTTTCGATAAAGGGAAGCTAATTCTCCCTGTCGATTCTGTGATTTGTTTGAGTTCCCTTTTCTTTTGCTTAGCATAGAGTAGGTAGGTCTATTTTCATTAGAACAAGTTCTCGTGCACACTCCACATGTTCTACTTGGGGCATGTATGATATTTTCTTTTTTGTACATAGTGTGTTATGGTGTTTTGTTTCTTGTACACATTACATTGGAGGTAGCATTTGGTGAGATCATCTCCATTTCCAATAGTGTTTCAAGTTGCTCAGGGACAAGATTTCAGAGTTTCATATCAGATTTTTATTTATTAGGCTGACTCCATGCCCAATGGATACTTCAAGGCCACTGATCATTTCAACTAGGAGGTAGGTGACTCCACTGAGTCACCAAATTTTTATCTAAAATTCACCCTCAGGTTAAATTTGAAAACTTGAAGCTGGAGCAAATAGAAATGGTGAAAAGCAAAAATTAGTTTTTTGGGTATCCCTTGGATTTTCTCTATCTTCCCTATCAAAAGAAAATCCAAGGAGTTGTAAAATTTGCAAAATTCTTAACAAATGAAGTCAAGGACCTATTTTAGTGCATTCGAGATATGAGGGTTATGGATGGAACCAATGTAGATTGTACCAAGGTTCATTGTACCAAGTTTGGTTCCCATTTGCAAAGGAAGAAATGTATTATGGAAAAAGTGAAAAAATTGTCCCACAAAGCACAAGTTCACACGGGACAGTTAGGACCCAAAAATCCAAAATGACCTCAAGTTAATGTATTGCAGATATGGTAGAAAAA
The DNA here is from genome assembly GCA_018340775.1 of Taxus wallichiana var. yunnanensis. Classification (NCBI taxonomy): domain Eukaryota; kingdom Viridiplantae; phylum Streptophyta; class Pinopsida; order Cupressales; family Taxaceae; genus Taxus; species Taxus wallichiana. The sequence goes on along the minus strand of CM031234.1, from coordinate 726,374,100 downwards.
GTTTCGGGACAATCGGGCAAAAATGCCAAAAAACCACAAAATTGAAGTCCTAGAGAAAAATCGACAAAAATATGCAAATTAAAGTGTTTGCGGAAAGATGAAGAACTAAAGCCGTAGAAAAAGATGTGGAAGCTGAAAAATTAAAGCCGTAGAATAAAGTGCTACGAGAAAATGGATGTGGAAAGTCTGTAGAACGAAAAAGTCAGAAAACACCATGGAAGCCACAAAATTGAATTCCACAAAAAAACACAGAACAAAAGTTGCGGAATCGTATGAAACCAAATCCATGGAATGATGCAGAAAACCGGAAAATCCTTGGAACAAAGCAAAATGATGTTTTTTGCGTTAAACTATGAATGGCCTTAACTTTTACATTTCTCAATGAAATCACACAAAATTAGTACCATTGGAATCATGGATCTAATATCGATGCACAAAAATCAAGAAATGAAGGAATTGATGAGATTTCGATGTTTCATTTTCTGAAAATGTGCCTAGGTTTATAATAGTGTTTTAATTGGTAGTTGGGTTGCATTAAATGAGGCATGGTCATCATTATATCTCTCTGTTGTAGCACATGGGACAACATGGGGATCATTTTTCAAGAAAAATAACATCAATTACACTCATTTATGACAACTTACAAGTGGTTGAAAAGACAAATTCGGGATTGCAATTCTCTCTCTCCTTCTCAATTCTATAAATTGTAATCTTGGGCTCATTTGTAAAGGAGTTGGTCTTTTTTTCTCTCCTACCCCCTCTCTCTTTCTTCCCTAGGGTTGAATGTGGAGATTAATCCTCCTCTCTTTGCTTTGTAATGGCATTTTCTTACCTCTTTCCCACTAATGATCTACTTTTTGAACTCATGGAGTAGTAAAATTTGTTTCGTTATGCATTTTATTCATCCTTTTCTTATTTTATTGTCTAGTCCTCCCTCTCACCATTCCATCGTATATTGTGCATATCTTTGATGTATATTACATGTTTTGGAGTTTTGTTTAATGTGTTCGAAGTGGTGTTCTACCGAACTTTATCTCCGGTCCTGTGGTGCATCTTGTCAACCTTTTCCATTGCTCACCCCTCTCCACTTTAGGAAGCATAGATGTGATCAACAACCTCCTTTTCTACTATATCACCGATTTAGTGTAGGATTTGTTTTCATGCACCCTCTCTCCCAAGTCCCTTGGAAAGTTAGATTAGTATTAGATAGTTTTCCTACATTAGAGTAGATTGTGGTAGGTAGTTTAGGAGTAATAATCATCTTTCTCTAGAGGATCATCTCAAGCCTGCAAGTCCCACATCTTGAGAGATGAGCCAATGTTATACAAACTAAACTGAATGGTCCATTCAAATCTAAAGCCATTCAAGGGTGCTATAATTTCATGATAACATGATATGCATGGTATTACAAGAGGTTTGTTAAGGATTTCTCTCGTATTGTGCATCCGATAACTTCATGTTAGTGTAGAATCATAACACCCCGAATGTGCGCAACTGTGATGGGTTGAGAATTTCGGTGTGATTGCACAACATGGAGCCTCTCTCAAAATGACCTTGTGAGTTGAGAGAGTTCTCTAGATTAAGATCAGTTCATATTCCTCTTTTAGTACACACAAACTAAATTCAAGAGGATCTATTCCAAACATACTCTATCTTTCTAAGGAGACAGGCTAAAAAAATGCAATAAAATAAACCTAAGCTAATGAGGTGAGGCACCAAAGCAATGTTAGACACTCATTTTGTAATTTAACACAAACCACGGAAATGCAAAACAAAGACCATGCACAGATAACCAAACTGCAATAAGAGATCAGAAAGACAACAATGAATACATAAGAGGGTTGAGAATCATCCACAGACATATATATTATTGCTCATGATTCAATACACTATATTGTAGAGGCCAAGAAGAAAAACTAGGATTACAACCCGAATTAGAGCTTAGGAAATCTCCACAAATCCTCCTACGAACAAAAGAAGAAGGGAGGGCACAAAACATAAATGTCCAACCCTTTACAATGATTCCTAACCCTTCCTTTATAGATTTAGCACAGAGGGAAGAAGGAGAGATAGGCGTAAAAAATAATTTGAAGCTCAACCACTAGCCATCAATGCCTCCTAAAAATCTAACCCAAATCTTTCATGTCTACATCGATTACTTATTCGAGTATTGAAGGAGGAAGAATGGTGGATCGATCAATATTCGATCTAATTTTTGGAGCAAATAGATCTTATATTAATGGCACAAAGACGTATTTTCATTTTTTTCCCACATAAATTCTTCAAAATTAAATTTTTGGATCTCCATGGAAAAGATGGGGTTAAGATCTTTCAGCGGTGCCAAATTTGTCAATTTTTGAGCACTTAATCAAAATATATACCCATTTGAGCATTTAAATCAAGCTTGTACAAAATGGTAGGAACCAATTATCAAAACCATTCTTTTTGAAATTGGACACATGGAGGGCTAGTGCATGTTTGGGGACCACTTTTGGATTTTTCTTTTGAATTTGCGATGGGATGACACGTGCCATATTCTATGGCTTTCCCGGTTTCCTCATGTTTTTCCAAGTCCTTTTTCTTAAGCGGGGCCATACATCTGACCGGGGACACGTGGAGGCTTGGCACTTGTTTGGAAACCTTCCCCAAATTTTACTCTTGAAGTAGCGCAGCCGAGACTTGGCTCCCTCCACTATCCTATTTTTTCTTTGAGTATTTAACTCCAACCCTATCCCTTTATTAGACTTGGGACATGTGGAAGGTCCGTACTCATTTGGAAACCCACTCAGGATTTTACCTTTGAAGGAGCATCGGGTTGACATGTGGAAGCCTCCGCAAGCTCTTGGACTTTTCAACAGCCGCTCTTACTTTTTAGGCCCTAAACATGTGGCAAGATGGCACTCATTTGGGGATCACCTTTTGGGCTGCACCTTTGAAATTATGATTATGCAACACATGGTGCCATCTGTTGGTTCTCTATACTTAGTCAATTTTGGGCCCGCACTATCTACCTTTTGAATTTTAGTTGTTTACTCTACCCCTCTTTGGTCTTGGGACACGTGGAGGCCTAGCACTTGTTTGAGTCTACCCTTTTGGATTTAATATTTGGAGGTGCGCCAATGAGGCACGTGGAGGCTTCTTCGAACTCTCTATACTTAGCCAATTTTGGGGCTCCCACTCATTCGAATCATTTGTACAGCCCAAGACTTTGAGCCTCTAGTTTCTTTCACATTGTTTTATCCTTCCCCAACCCTACTATTCCATTGTAGAGTCTGTCTACAATCTGTTTGTTGGATTTGAAATGTGGGATCACATGATGTAACCGTCCTTTGGATTTCTTTCCTATACGGGGTCGTGTTTGATCAATTATTTCCGGGGGAAAAATAGAGATAACAATTTGGTGACTCACATGGGCATCTACCTACTAGATGAAGAGATCAGTTTCCTTATTATATCCATTGGGCTTCGAGTCATGATTGGGGACCTGAAGTTTATACTATTCTTCTTAAAATGTATCCTTTAAACCTTGTTTTTAGTTTCTCTGTATTTTTCTATTAGAAAATGGTAAACTATCATGGCAATTATGGGTCACCCAACTAAAAATGCTAAAGGAAATGACAGATCCACTAGGAGGAATGTTGAAATTTACAATGACGTAAACTTGGAGCAACAAAGAACTTATGCCACAAGACTTAGGGAAATAAAAAATATACTATAACAAAACAACATAGATACACACTTAGGGAAATTAAAATCCTACGCTAATATTTATATGGTGGAACCTCCTTTCTAGAAGTAGTGTTTGAGATGGATCCCATTCACTAGGATCTGCAATTCTTTACCATCCAATCTAGCTAGCTGGAAGGCATTGCTACTCTTGCACTCTATGATCATGTAAGGGCCACTCAAGATGGCATCAAATTTGGAGTTCTTTCCAGGATTTTCTTGATATGCATCCCACTAGAGAACTAATTCCCTTCTTGAAAGGTCATTATTCTTTCTTTCTTGTCAAAACTCTTTGTTATCAATGCTTGATCCTTTTCCATGACTTGCATTACATGCTATCTTGCCTCCCCTACCTCCATTAGCTATGCATACCTGATTTCCATAGGTTCAAACTTGGCCAACTCCAACTGTTTCATGAGATTCAAAGTGGGAAAATCCAATGATATGGGTAATATCACCTCCTTTCCATATACAAGCTTGTATGGTGAGTTACATGTGGATCTTTTGGACGTGATCCTATCAGCCCATAGAGCTGATTTGAGCTTTGTATGCCAAGTCCTCCAATTTTCATGAAGATTCTTTCGATAATCCTTAATAGGTTCTTATTTGAGGACTCTTCTTGTCCATTACCTTGAGGGTAATAATATGATGAGCTGTTGAGATACACACCATTCTTAACTTCACATTTAGTGATCCATGTACCAAGGAGTTCTAATGTGTTATATGATATAATAGTGTCGGTGACTCTAAACCTGGTGCTTATTCCTTCATATAAATCCAAAATGTTAGATTCATTTACTTATTTTAGTGCCACCTTGCTTAAGTCCACTTGGTGAAATAGTCTATGGCTGTAAGTATCCACTTGTGGCCTTGGATTTACTTTGGGTTAATCATCCCAATGAAGTCTAGCCCCACTACATGAATGGCAGATCCAATGAAATGGTATGGAGGGGAAGGGCTACTAGTTTCTCCTTTCCTATGAAGAATCCAAATTTTTCACACTTCTTGATCCATGAATAGAAGTCTCAAACACCGTAGACCAATTATAACCAGCTTTCATGATCTTAAGAGCTATTTCTCGGGGTAAAAGTGACCTCCTACTTCTCCATCATGGAACTCATGCAACACTCTCTACATTTGGCCTATCCCAATGCACCTCAATAGAACAATATTGATATCCTTCTTAAACAAGACACCACCAACAAGTACATATGGGATGGCTTATAGCCTGATGTATCTTCTCTTTACTTTGTTCCATTCTACAGGGCATAAACCTATTTAAAGCTAATGTGCCAAGGTTTGGGTCCAACAAAGAGCCGGTGCATCATTAGCTACTTTTTTTATCATTCTCGTAGAAATAGGACAGCCTCTTTTTCACCCACTCGACTCAACCTACTGCTTAGAGGTGAGATGTTCACACATACCCTTACCTCGAACCAATTTTGTCACCTTCATCTAATGTCATATTCCATTACCCAGGTGATCCAACCTATTCTCTTATCATTCACATATTTTTTTAGGAGAAAATCCTCGACATGAACATGAGATACTAGTAATTGAATCTTATTATTTGAGACCAAGTGTCGAACTTATTCAATCTCCCGATAATAAAAAGGACATGTTTTTCAATGAAAGAGTATTTTTCCTTGTAGTCCTCCAAGATCTGACTAAAGAAAGCTATTGGTTGTTCTAAACCTTCATTTTTGGGTTGGACCAAGATGCATTTGAGATGGTGTCTAACCCTCTAAAAGCATATAGCATGAAGTCTTTTGAGAAGTCTGGGTCAATGATGGTTGCAAGCTGTGATATTGCAAGGTTGATGGCAATAAAAATATCTTTGCCTTCGATGTCCATTTAACTACAAGACTCTTCTTTAACATCATTGTTAAAAGCTTCACAAGAGTAGAAAAATCAGGTACAAACCTGCGAACAAAGTTTATCCTCCACAAGAAGCTTTGGAGAGACCTTTGTGTTGTGCTAGTGGAATTGTCTAAATGGCTTAAACCCTTTCATGATAAATTGTCAACCCCTCTCTTGAGACAATGTGGCCCAAAAATTTACCTTCATGAGCTAGGAACACACACTATTTTAGGTTTAATGACACCCCAAACCTTCTACATCTAGGAATACCTGTCTAAGGTGAAAGAGATGGTTTGCAACATTCTTTGAGAAGACAATGATATCATCTAGATACACCAGGACTATGTTGTTGATTAATCCTTTGAATGCCATTTCCATTTCTCGCTGAAATGTTGCTCAAGCATTTAATAGTCCAAATATAATTTTCTTATAAGCATATGTACCCCATTTGGTGGTGAAGGTTGTCTTGAATTGATCTTACTCTTTTACCATTATCGGTTATAGCACGAATACCCATCTAACAATGAAAAATTCTTTGAACCAACTACAACTTGTAAGATCTATTCCATCGATGGAAGTCGGTAGTGATCCTTAGGTGATGCTTTGTTTAGATCACGAAAGTCCACGCACAGCTTGATTTATCCATGTTTCTTTCTCATAGGTACCAAGTTAGCAACCCAACTTGAAATCTTGATAGGAAAGATGATACTAGCCTCAATTGGCTTTTCAATTATTTTCTCATGAGGGGCTCAATGTGGGGTTTATTGGCCTTTTCTTCTTTATGAAGGGATTAGATACTAGGTCTAGCTCGATAGTGTGTTGTGTCAGCTTTGGGTTTAAACCTCTTAAATATTTATAAGTCTAGGTAAAGACATTTGGGAACTCTTGACTGAGTTGAACAAATTCATATTTTTCTCGTTGAGTGCTTACCTTGCAAATCTGTAATTTTTTTCCTTCTTCTATAAAAATGGGTTCTGAATCTTCACCCTCTACCTGAATATTTGCCTTCTCCTTTTGGAATTGGTCATTTGGGTTGAAGATTGATTCCAAAGTGACAAGACCCTTTGGTATTTTGTCGGTCCTTGATCACCATACTACTTCTCAGTTTTTCTTGATTCCTAGAGGAGAAATCATCTTCTTCTTGTAGAAAGTTGACAATTTGTTGATCATTTTCAAAAACTTGCCAACTTGTGTTGTTGTCTGGGACAACTGGCCTTACAACCAACTTGATATGGGGCTGATACTTATATCTCTTTATTCTCTCTATGACATCAAATGTTGCCTCAATTAATGCATATCTATTTGTTGCTTCATTCTTCTTCCTTGGGATGGAATTGATGTTGAATGCTTCAAAATCCTCGATGAGGTCCCATACCCAATTCTTGTAGCTCTTTAGCAGATCATTCTTTGCAAAAAAAATTCCTTGTACTTGATTAGCAATTAGCTCACTATCACCAAACACTTGCAAGTTCTTTATACTTCTTTTCCTTTCCCAATGTAGTCCATCGACCAAAGCATCGTACTTTTCTATATTATTTGAACAATAAAATTGGAAGCGGAAATCGAGTAGTATTTCATACCTTGAAGTGAGATAAGCATAACTCCTCCTTCGACTCCTTGCCTACTTCTTGAGCCATAAAAGAATAATTGTCATACCTCATTGTCATCTTTGTGATCGGCTTAATGATGTTGGGGAGAGGATGACTTTCTCTCATGCAAACAAGTAGAATCATAGCTCGATTCCTCCATCTCCTTATGGGGGTCAAAAGCATTCCCCTTGTTCACCCACTCATCGAGGGTCAAGTCTAGGATACACCCCACCTTGGTATCTACTTTACAAGTGCTTGAGAGGTCCTCCTAATTAAAGGTTGAACAATTAGCATTAATTGCGTTGGGTACATAAGACTTAATATGGTAATCTGCAATGGGATTAGATCTGATTGTGGCCTTAGGTCCATACCTTGTTATAAAAAGCAAGTGTGACCAATCAGAAGATAAATAGCCTCCAATATTAGTAGTGAAGTCTCTCGATAAACACAATGCAAAATGTGATGGCAAGTCAATGACTGATACATTGTGCAATACAGTCACATTGGTGCAGGCATGCAATGTGAGGCTCAAATATTTGATGACTCCAACAATTGTCACTATTTTCCCATCCAATTGCACTACCTGTTACGAGATGACATCATATTGAAGACCAGTTGATCGGCAATTTTTCTTGGCATTACAGAAATACTTCCCCGAATCAATCATGCAATTATGTACCAATTTTTTCGAGATGATCAATGAAACATATAATGGAGGAGGCTTTAGATTCTTACCTTATTTTCCTCCATGGTTTCCCTGAGGCTTAGGCATATTGGTAAGCACTTTCTTTTGCTAGTTAGGGGGTTTATTTGAGCTTGACCAATTGGAGACATAAAGATTGGCCATAGCACTCTTCAATTTATAGGCACACGTAAAGCACATCAGGTGACTCCATTTGATTAAAAACACATTCTATGAGTTGCATAATTTCTTTCCATCCATTTCCACATATTATTATTTCCATCTCTTTCATTCTCTTCCATTCTATGAAGTTGTGCAATAATGACTTCATTCCCCTCATGGAATTCACACTTGTAGCAAGGCATCGAAGAGTTTGATTGCAAATCAGACTTGGCGAGAATGTTTTGATGAGGAGGTGCTCGTAGAAATTACAACTTTCATTGCCTCATCATCCATCCTTCAACCACAAGAACCTTCTACCATGGAGAAGCAAAACCGGTCATGCCCACTACATGGCATGAGGATGAGTATCAAAGCACCAAGGGTCACCATCAACACCTCCAAAAGTCCAATTCTAATCAGCTTGAGGAGGTATTTTTGATAGATGTTATTACTTTGGTGATTTGGGTGGAGGATCAGCCTCTTGTTGGTTTTAACTCATAATAATATCCATGGTTAGTGCCAAATCATAAACATGGCTATCTCTTTCGAGAAAAGGGAAGCTACTTCTCCCTGCCAGTTCCAGGATTTGTTTGAGTTCCCTTTGCCTTTGGTTAGCGTAGAGTAGGTAAGTATGTTTTCATTAGAACAAGTTCTCATGCACACTTTACATGTTCCACTTGGGGTATGTATGATATTTTCTCTTTTTTACATAGTGTGTTATGGTGTTTTGTTTCTTATACACGTAGTACATTGGAGGTAGCATTCGGTGAGATCAACTCCATTTCTAATAGTGCTTCAAGTTGCTTAAGGACAAGATTTGAGAGTTTCATATCGGATTTTTATTTATTAGGATGACTTCATGCCCAATGGATACTTTAAGGCCACTAATCATTTCACGTAGGAGGTAGATGACTCCATGAGTCTCCAAATTGTTATCTTAAATTCACCCCAGGTTAAATTTGAAAACTTGAAGCTAGGGCAAATAGAAATGGTGAAAGGTAAAAATTAGTTTTTTGGGTATCCCTTGGATTTTCTATAACTTCCCTATCAAAAGAAAATCCAAGGAGTTAGTAAAATTTGCAAAATTCTTAAAAATGAAGTCAAGGGCCTATTTTAGTGCATTGTGGGTATGAGGGTTATGGATGGAACTAATTTAGATTATACGAGGGTTCATCATACCAAGTTTGGGTCCCATTTGCAAAGGAAGAAATTTATTATGGAAAATGTGAAAAAAATTGTCACACGCAGGACAATCAGACCCAAAAGCCAAAATGACCACAAGTCAATGTATTGTAGATATGGTAGAAAAAAGTGTCTAGGACAATCGGGCCCAAAAATGCCAACAAAACCATAGAATTGAAGTCCTACAAAAAAAGCCAAAAAAAAAAATGCAAATTAAAGTGCAAGCAGAAATATGTAGAACTAAAGCCGAATAATCAGAAATTAAAGTCGTAGACTAAAGTGCCACGAAAAAGGACACAAAAAGCTTTAGAAAACACCAAGGAAGCCGCAAAATTGAATTCTATAGAAAAAAAACACAGAACAAAAGCTACTGAATTCTGTATAAAACCAAATCCACAAAATGTTGTAGAAAACTAGAAAATTCGCGGAACAAAGGAAAACGATGGTTTTCTGCGTGAAACTTTGAATGGCCTTAAATTTTACATTTCTCAATGAAATCACACAAAATTAGTACCATTAGAATTATAGATCTGATATTGATGCACAAAAATCAAGAAATGAAGGAATTGATGAGATTTTGATGTTGCGTTTTTTGAAAATGTGCCCAGGTTTAGAATAGTGTTTTAATTGGTAGTTGGGTTGAATTTAATTAGGCATGTTCATCATTATGTCTCTATTGCAGCACATGGGACAACATGGGGAGCCTTTTTCAAGAAAAATACCATCAATTACACTCATTTATGACAACTTGTAAGTGGTTGAAAAGACAAATTCGGGATTGCAATTCTCTCTCTCCTTCTCAATTCTATAAATTGTAATCTTGGGCTCATTTGTAAAGGAGTTGGTCATTTTTTCTAACCTAACCCCCTCTCTTTTTACCCTAGGGTTGAATGTGGAGCTTAAGCCTCATCTTGTTGCTTTGTAATGGCATTTTCTTGCCTCTTTCCCACTAATGATCTACTTTTGAACTCATGGAGGAGTAAAATTTGTTTCGTGATGCATTTTATCCATCCTTTTCTTATTTTATTGTCAGTCTTGCCTCTCACCATTTCATCGTATATTTTGCATATCTTCGATGTCTATTGTGCAAGTTTTTGGAGTTTGTTTTAATGGGTTTGAAGTGGTGTTCTATCTAAACTTTATCTCGGTTATGTGGTGCATCTTGTCAACCCTTTCCATTGCTCACCCTCTCCACTTCGGTAGCATAGATTGTGATCAAAACCTCCTTTTATGGTGTATCACCGCTTTAGTATAGGCTTTATTTTCATACACCCTCTCTCCCTGGTCCCTTGAAAATTTAGATTATGATTAGATAGTTTTCCTGCATTCGAGTAGATTGTGGTAGGTAGTTTAGGAGAAAGAACCATCTTTCTCTGAAGGATCATCTCAAGCCCGCAATTCCCACACCTTGAGAGATAATCCAATGTTTTATAAATTAAACTAAATGCACCATTCAAATATAAACCATTCAAGGGTGTTGTAATTTCATGATAACATGATATGCATGGTATTACAGGAGGTTTGTTAAGGATTTCTCTCTATTACGCATCGATAACTTTGTGTTAGTGTAGAATCAGAGCACCCTTGAATGTCTGCAACCAGATGGGTTGAGATTTTCAGTGTGATTGCACAACATGAAGCCTCTCTCAAAATGACCTTGTGAATTGAGAGATTTCTCCATATTAAGATCAGTTCCTATTCCTCGATTCGTGTACACACAAACTAAATTAAAGAAGATCTATTCCAAACCTACTCTATCTTTCTAAGGAGATAGGGCTGAAAAAATGCAAGAAAATAAACCTAAGCTAATGAGGTGATGCACCAAAGGAATGTTAGACACTCATTTTTTAATTTAACACAAACCACATAAATGTAATACAAAGACCATGCACAGATAACCAAACTACAATAAGAGATCAGAAAGACAACAACGAATACATATGAGGGTTGAGAATCATCCACAAACATATATATTATTTCTCATGATTCAATATAGTATATTATAGTGGCAAGAAGAAAAACTTGCATTACAACCCAAATGAGAGCTTAGGAAATCTCCATAATTCCTCTGCGAAAAAAAAAAGAAGAAGGGAGGGCACAAAAGAGAAATGTCCAACCCTTTACAAAGATCATTGACCCTTCCTTTATAGATTCAACACAGAGGGAAGAAGGACAGAGAAGTAGAGAAACTAATTTGAAGCTCAACCACTAGCCATCAATGCCTCCTAAAAATATTCCCCAAATCTTTCATGTCTCGCATCAATTACTTATTCGGCGTATTAAAGGAGGAAGAACGGTGGCTCGAGATAAAAATCCAATCTAGTTGTTGGAGAAAAAAGATCTTATATTAATGGCACAAAGACATATTTTCGTTTGTTTTCCCACCTAACTTCTTCAAAATTAAAGGTTTGGATCTCAATGGCATAGATGGGGTTGAAATATTTCCAACAAAGTGCCAAATTTGTCAAATTTTGAGCACTTAATCAAAAGATATGCCCATTTGAATATTTGAATTAGGCAGTAAAAAATGGTGGGAACCAATTATGAAAACCAGTCTTTTTTAAATTGGACACGTGGAGGTCTAGCGCATGTTTATGGAATGCTTTTGGATTTTTCTTTTAAATTTACGCTGGGATGAAACGTGTCATCTTTTACGGTTTACCCAGTTTCCTCATGTTTTGGCCATGTCCTTTTGCTTGGCAGGGCCATACATCTAACCAGGGACATGTGGAGGCTTCATGTTTGTTTGGAAAGCTTCCCCAAATTTTACTCTTCAAGTGGCGTTGTACCGAGAGTTGGCTCCTTCCATTGGCCTATCTCTGCTTTTAATATTCAACCCCAACCCTATCCCTTTATTAGACCTGGAACATGTGGAAGGTCCGCACTCATTTGGAAACCTACTCAGGCTTTTACCTTTGAAGTATCATCGGGTTGACACGCTGAAGCCTCCGCAAGCTCTTGGTATTTCCAATGGCCACTCTTACTTTTTCAAGCCTTGAACATGTGGCAAGATGGCACTCATTTGGGGATCACCTTTTTCGCCGCACCTTTGAAATTATGCTTATGCAACATGTGGCGTGTTGGTCTCACCATTTTATTTTGGGGTTCTCTATACTCATTTGAATTTTATTTTTTACTCTACCCTCTTTGGTCTTGGGATAGGTGGAGGCATGGCGCTTGTTTGAGTCTACCCTTTTGGATTTAATCTTTAGAGGTGTGCCAATGAGGCAGTGGAGGCTTCTTCTGAAATCTCTATACTTAGCCAATTTTGGGGCTCTTGCTCATTCTAAATCATTTGTAGAGCCCGAAGACTTCAAGCCTTCTACATTTATTTTCCTTTGAGCCTCTGGTTTCTTTTACATTTTTAATCCTTCCCCAACACTTGCTATTCTATTCCATTATAGAGTCCATCTGTAACCTATTTATTGGATTTGAAACATGGGCTGACACAATGTAACCATCCTTTGGACTTCTTTCTGTACGGGGTCGTGTTTGATCAATATTTTTAGGGGTAAAAATAGAGATAACAATTTTGTGACTCAAAGGGGCATCTACTTGCTAGATAAAGAGATCGATTTAACTTATTATATCCATTAGGCCTTTGAGTCATGATTGGGGACCCCAAGTTTATACTATTCTTCTGAAAACGGACCCTTTGAACCTTGATTTTAGTTTCTCTGTATTTTTTCTATTAGAAAATGAGAAACTGACATGGCATCTATGGGTCCCCTACTTAAAATGCTGAAGGAAATGACACATCCACTTGGAGGAATGTTGAACTTTACAATGACATAAACTTCGACAAACAAAGAACTTATGCCACAACACTTAGGGAAATAAAAACTATACTATAACAAAACAACATGGCTACACACTTAGGGAAATTAAAATCCTATGCTAATATTTACATGGTTGAACCTCCTTTCTAGTAGCAGTGTTTGAGATGGATCCCATTCACTAGGATCTATAATTCTTCGCCATCCAATCTAGTTCACAGGAAGGCATTGCTACTCTTGCACTCTATGATCATGTAAGGGCCACTCTAGATGGCATCAAATTTGGAGTTCTTTCAGACTTTTCCCAATCTGCATCCCACTTTAGAACTAAGTCCCCTTCTTGAAAGGTCATTGTTCTTTCTTTCTTATCAAAACTGCTTTTTTATCAATGCTTGATCCTTTTCCATGACTTGCATTACATGTTATCTTCCCTTCCCTACCTCCATTAGCTATGGATACTTGATTTCCATAGGTTCAAACTAGGCCAAATCCAACTATTTCATAAGCTCCAGAGTGGGAAACTCCAATGATATGGGTAATATTACCTCCTTTCCATATACAAGTTTGTATGGTGAGTTACATGTGGAGATTTTGGACGTGATCTTATCATCCCATAGAGCTGATTTGAGCTTTGTATGACAAGTCATCTAATTTTCATGAAGAGTCCTTCGATAATCCTTAATAGGTTCTTATTTGAGGACTCTTCTTATCCATTACCTGAGGGTAATAATTTGATGAGGTTACGAGATACACACCATTCTTAACTTCACATTAGTGATCCTTGTACCAAGGAACTCTAATGCATTATATGATATAATAGTGTCGGTGACTCTAAACTCCGGTGGCTATTCCTTCATATAAATCCAAAATGTTGGATTCATTTACTTTTTAGTGTGACTACTTCAGTCCACTTGGTGAAATAGTTTGTGGTTATAAGTATCCACTTTTGGCCTTGGCTTGAGTTTGGGTTAATCACCCAAATGATTTCTACTCCCCACTACATGAATCGATGATCCAATGAAATGGGATGGAGGGGAAGGTCTGCTAGTTTCTCCTTTCCTATGAAGAATGCAAATTTTTCACACTTTCGATCCGTGAATAGAAGTCCTTAAACACTATAGACCAATTATAACCAGCTTTCATGATCTTAAGAGCTATTTCTGGGGTAAAAGTGATCTCCGCTTCTCCATCATGGAACTCATGCAACACTCTCTACATTTGGCCTATCCCAATGCACCTCAATAGAACAATATTGATATCCTTCTTAAACAAGACACCACTAACAAGTAGATATGGGATGGCTTGTAGTCGATGTATCTTCTCTTTGCTTTGTTCCATTATGGAAGGCACAAACATATTTAAAGGTAATGTACCAAGGTTTGGGTCTAACATGGAGCAGTGCATCATTAGCTACTTTTTCTTGATCATTATGTAGAAATAGGATAGCCTATTTTTCACCCATGACTCATTTGCATCTTAGAGGTGATCTATCCACACAAACCCTTACCTCAAACCGGGTATGTCACCTTGATCTCAATTTCATATTCCATTACACGGGTGATCCAACCTATCCTCTTATCATTCACATTTTTTAGGAGAAAATCCTTGACACCAACATGAGATACTAGCAATTGAAACTTATTGTATAAGACCAAGTGCCCGAACTTCTTTAAGCTCCTAATAACAACAAGGACATGTTTTTCAATGAAAGAGTATTTTACCTCATAGTCCTCCAATCGACTAAAGAAGGCTATTGGTTGTTCTGAACCTTCCTTGTTGGGATGGACCAAGATGGCTGAGATGGTGTCTGACCCTCCAAAAGCATATAACATGAAGTCTTTTGAGAATTCAGGTTAATGAGAGTTGGAGCCTATGATATTACAAGGTTGATGGCATTAAAAATCTCTTCATCTTTGTTGTCCACTCAAAATTTCCCTCTCTGATAAGAGTAAAATTTTCAAAATTTTGAGTTGAAGGGTTTTTCTCTGAAGTGCCTAAGTCGTGAAGTTGAAAGAATCTGTGTTTTGGGTCTTTTTGTGTGATTTTCGGGCCTGTCGGAACTTTTTGTCCCATCTGTCCCAAGTACAAAAGTGCACTCTGTTCCCCGATCGGCCGAATCATCCTTCCCGCGTACTTCGCACTTTCCTGTCCCAAATGTCCCAAAACTTTGTGCGAAGCTTCATTTTCCAGAAACTCCCGACTTTCATTTTAGCGAAACTCCGTCGCGTGCCTTCACGCTCCTTGTCCCAAATCGAAAAATGCAAAATGATCCAATTTCGGCCGATTTGCCCGAACCGCGTCCTTCGCGTGTTTTCGCCCCAAATATCCCATTCTCAAAAATGCGCCCTGCTTCATTTTCGGCCGAACCGGTCAAGCCGCGTACTTCGGAACTTTTTGTCCCATCTGTCCCAAGTCCAAATGGGCCCTTTGTTCCAATTTCGGCCGAAACACCCGAATCGCGTACTTCGCACATTTTCGTCCCATTTGTTCCAAATGCATTTGTGCGTCTTCTCCCTGTTTCGCCCGAACCGGCCGAGCCGCGTGTTTCGCGCATTCGCGTCTCACCTGTCCCAAGCGTACCAAGTGTCATTCACACTTAGCTTTTCCCGCTCATTCCGAATATGATGCTTTTTCAAATTGGTGGTTGTGTATTCAATGCGCATTAAATTCATTCCGCTCCTCAAACGGCTATATAACCAAGCATACCACCTTCGCATTTTTCACATTGCTTCCTTGCTATCGTTTGCTCAAACCCTTGCAATCTAGTTCCCTGCGCAAATATCCCTTCCCTTTGCAAATTCCTTCCAGAGTCTGGGTCGCAGCTCCGAATCTATCAATATGAAGATCAAGTTTCAGGGACAGGAGCAAATTTCCCCACTTGAGTCTGCCGTTAGCAATATCGGAGACAGTGAAGCTCGTCATCTCGACTTCGGCGATTTTTGGTCAAGAATGACAGATGCAAACCCTACGCCAATGGCACAGATGATTAATGATAGCGGTTTAGCTTTCGCCGGAGGTTTCCCTATCTCAGTGCAGTGTGCTGATACTGTACTTTCATGCGGAGCTCACTTCGACCCCGATTCGAGTGAATTGACAAATGTACACGGGGAGCTCATTGCAGTGATGCCTGCCGCCATTGGAGCTGCTACGAGGATTCGGAGATGGACAATGCTATAGTCATCTCTCGGGATCAATGAGCCATGTTCGACCAAGACAGGTGATAAATATAAAGCTCGAGTGGCGAGGTCTTGGTTGAAGAACCCTAGGAAAGGAGCTTCTCTCGACCAAAACCCTCTTGGGCGGATTTCAATGAAGAATTCCGATTTTATAATCCCGCTAGCTCGGGTTATGGGTTTGCCCTCAACCAATGAGTTTCATTCTGGATGTGCCCGCTCATCAAAGATGGTGTGCGAGGAACGCAAAACATCAATTGGGCGAGAAATCATAAGCATGAATTTGGCGAGCAACTATCAATGTGCAAAGCAAACAAAGAAGTTCTTCATGACTTCGTATCGATGTATACCTAGCAATGGTCACGGCAATGGTTTGGCTTTTCCTACATTGATGCGCACAAAGATGATCCAGTGTACGCCTATTGCCCGCAGTTCACCCTAGAGACCAGCAATCGGAATTTCAGAAGGGTCAATGATGCTTTCACCATGTACGTGGTCAGATTGCTCGAAGGTGACACTGCTGAAGGTTTTGACGAAAGCTATGAACTCCGATATCACAACTGAGCCTATTTCATTCAGTTCAGGAAATTCTCTTATATCAGGCTTGCTGGCTATGAGAGCACCCCTCTGCGGCTTCCCATGTTCTGCAACGACAAAATGGCCTTGATTGAGATATGCAGGCAACTGGACAAGTTGCACAGAACTTGCAGAGACAAGAAGATTTCTGGCTTGCACTTTCCCATAACTCTGGGAAACTACACATGCAAAACGGCTCTGGATGCTCAGAACGTAGAAAGAGCCCTGGTCCCTATCACTGTTCATTTCTTCAAGCCAAGAACCTGTTTTGACTTGAAGAAGTTCATTGAACAGAACATCAAGATAGTCTATCATCATAGGGCAGATACAGAAGACTACTGGGCCGACTGTGCAGATGATTTTGAAGCCAGAAGAAGGCATTGTGGCAGGTTCTCCCTGCAATTGATCCAAGAACTCAGTCTGTACCAAGTTCCTGAAGGTCTCCAGGATGACAATTCTGAGCTATACTCGTATGAGTACGAAAATGTGATTAAGCACACCCCTCTGGAGGACCTGGATTGGAACAGGAAAGAAAGAGATGATCTGGCTGAGATTATTGCTCCAGTCTTGATCAGAACTAGGGTCTGGTTCAGTAAGAAGATCCGAGAATTCAAGAGGCACTCAGGAGAATCCAGCTCCAAAGATGATTCGACACCCATAAGGGAGGCATCAGTTCCAGAGTCTGGAACACCAGTGAAAACCCCTTCTGCCTCAACAGCTCAGGGACCTGTGGAATCTACTCCTTCTCCATCTACCCAGGTATACAAGAAGAAACTCAAAGAGGTAAAGAAGGAGCCTGCAGAGAATGACCCTCCAAGAAAACAGGCAGAGTTGCCTATAGGGCCAGAGAACATCATCGTTCTCAGTGAAAGTGAAGACAGTGAGATGCCAACTCCTGCAAGTGTTCCTGAAAATCCAGCAGATAAAGATAAAGAGGTCCAGAGCACTGAACTTCCAGGTACTACTGATTCTTCTGCCGCCATTACCTCCAGTGTTCCGCCCACATCTCAGCTTGAGTCAACAGCCGCACAGACCTTGAGTGTCATGAGCTCCCTGTCTCTTGGTCCCCTTGCCTCTCCTGCAGATTCTTCTTCCTCTTTTACTTGGGTGCAACCTCTGTTTGATAAAAGGAAGAGAAAATCCTCCTCTCAAAGCTTGGGACCAAATTTTGATGCTGTAGCAGCCTTGTTGGGCACCACTCCTTCTCGTACCAAGAAAGCCAGAACTACTTCGGGATTGTGTCGGATGCTCAAAGCATTCTGGAGATTGCTAAACCCAATGGAGACAAATCGGAATCAGAGTTGCTGACATCTGACTTGGAGCTTTCAAGGATCCCTATGGGAGAGTCTACTCCTGAAGGTGAGATTCATAACCTCCAGGAAACAGTCACCAGAGTCATTGGAAGGGTAGAGAAAGGGCAGCAGACGATTGAACAGCTGGAAGAACAAGCCCAAGTTCTCACGAGTTTTATCAAGTCACTTTTGTCTAAGGACAAAGTTTTGGACCCTACTCCCTTGACTGCTCTACCTCCTCCTGTAATTCTAAGCCAAGATGAAGTGCAAGAAATTAAAGATATGCACAAGTATTCTGTCTATGGTAGAGCTATCGAAGCCATGGTGGATGACATGCTTGTTGCCGGGCTAAACTTCATCGACGAAGCTTTTAAGCTACATGGAAAGGTAGACAATTTGCAACAGAAGCTATCCTCTACCATTGGGGTTATGGATAAGGAGCTTAAACTCTGGGGCAGTTGCATTGTAGACCTTCGCCTCATGGGACAGACAGATGAGAACATCTTACTGGCGAATAAGATTTTCGATGATGCCAAAGATAATCTATCAAAATCCTGGGTCTACAGCGTAGAGTGGAAAATCAGAGTCCTGGAAGAAGCTGTAGGAGAAATGAAGAATAAGCTGGCAAAAGGGAGAAGCTTTCAAGACGCTAGCAGCTGCTGCTTTCAAAGATATGCATTGTCATCTTCAGGATGAAAACTCTGGCGTTCCCTTGTCCTTGCAAGAAATCAAAGCTCAGTTCAGAGCTTTTGTCAAAGATAATCTTTTCAAGGAAGACTCCATCTCTAAGGACAAGATAAAGGAAATTTGTTCTCTTCAGTCTGCCATTGAAGAAGCAAACAAAGACTATCATACTCACGTCGAGTTTGATAAAGAGATGGAGAAATGCCTGGGATTTTGGACTCAGTCTGCAACCAACACGTCAGTCCCTCGTGGCAGAGATATAGCTGAGTCATTGAAGAAGTTCAGGCAGCGGATTCTGAAGACAGTGGGTCCCTCCCAGTAGCCGGCCACCTGTCTCCTTCTCCTTCCTTTCCTCTTCTTTCCTTTCTTTTCGTATTCTTTGTAATTAGTTAAAGCATTGCAATTGGCGGTACTTAACTATTCTTAGTTAAAAGAAACGGTTACGAAGAGTAACCGACTTGTAAGCTATATAATGGCCTTTCCACGCCATTTTGAAGAGGAGGAAGAACTCGGATATTTTGCTGAAAGTGTAAATAGATCTTAAAGAAATCAATACAAAAGGGCTTTTCGTTCTTCGTCTATCTGATTTCTGTTGTCTCTGTGTTTTCCTTTAATATAGTGAAGATCATGTTGTTCCTAATTCGTTTAGTCTCTCTGATTGCATACTATTCAGTTTTGCAAGTACAGTGATCTTGTACAACCAAGAAGGAACTTTGTGTCCTTGATTAACAAATCTGAAAAAGGTTATTTACAGAACTTTGTGTCTTTAAATTTAATCTCATTCAGCTAATGCAAATGATCTTGTCTCAAACCCTTTGAAGCTTCGCACACACGAAGAATTATTCTGCTATCTATAATTCTGAATGTTGCTATTCTGCTCATCTTCTTATTCCCGTTCCTCAGTCCTGGCGTAACTGATGATCCTTGTGGAAAACACTTTCGTAATATCCAAGTTTAACCATAAAATAATGTTCTGTATATTTGTAAATAAGTTTGTTTCAGAATAAGGGAACCTCTCCCATTAAAGAGGCATTGCTCTTCTAAATAGTCCTATTTGACGACCAACAATCTTCTAATTTCCATTTAAATACAAGACTCATCTTTAACATCATTATTAAAGGCTTCACAAGAGAAGCAAAATCAGGTACAAACCTATGAACAAAGTGTATCCTCCACAAGAAGCTTTGGAGAGACCTTTTGTGTTTTGGTAATGGAAGTCTCTCGAACAAGCTAATTGAGGCTAGTATCCTCTTTACTATTTATAAGTCCAAGTAAAGACATCTGGGAACTCTTGACAAAGTTTAACAAATTATGATTTTTCTTGTTGAGTGCTTACCTTAAAATCTTTAAATTTTTTTCCTTCTTCTATAAAAATGGGTTATGAATCTTCACCCTTTACCGATTATTTGACTTCTCCTTTCGGAACTAGTCATTGGGGTTGAATATTGAATCCAAAGTGACAAGACCATTTGGTAGTTTTTTGGTCCTCAGCCTGTGCCACTTGCTCACCAAACCGCTACTCCGGTTTGTCTTGATTCCTAGAGGAGAACTCATCTTCTTCTTGTAGAAAGTTCACAATTTGTTGATAATTTTCAACAACTTTCCAACTTGTGTTCTTGTGCGGGACTACTGGAATTACAAAAACCTTGATATGGGGTTGATACTTATAGCTCTTGATACTCTCTACACCATCAAATGCTGCCCCGATTACTGCCAATCTATTTGTTGCTTCATTCTTCTTTACTTGGGATGGAATTGATGTTGAATGCTTTAAAATCCTTGATGAGGTCCCATACCCAATTCTTGTAGCTCTTTAGTAGATTATTCTTGGAATAATTTTTTTCCTTATACCGATTAGAAATCAGTTCACTATCACAAAACACTTGCAAGTTATTTATACTCCTTTTCCTTTCCCAATGTAGTCCATTGACCAAAGCCTCATAATCTGCTATATTGTTTGAACAAGAAAATTGGAATCGAAAAGATGACTAGTATTTCATACCTTGAAGTGAGACAAGCATAGCTCCTCCTTCATCTCCTTGCTACTTCTTGAGCCATCAAAGAATAATTGCCATACCTCATTGTCATCTTTGTGGTCTCGGCTTAATGATTTTGGGGAGAGGATGACTTTCCTCATGAAAATAGTAGAATCATAGCTCACATTCCTCCATATCCTTATGGGGGTCAAAATAATTCCTCTTGTTCATCCACTCATCGAGGGTCAAGTCTGGTATACACCCCACCTTTGTATCTACTTCTCAAGTGCTTACGAGGTCATCTAATTAAAGGCTGAACAATTGGCATTGATTGGGCTAGGTACATAAGACTCAATATCGTAATCTACAATGGGATTAGATCTGATTGTGCCCTTAGCTCCATACCATGCTCTAAAAAGTATGTTTGACCAATCATAAGACAAATAGCCTCCAATATTAGCAATGAAGTCTCTTGAAAAACACAATGCAAAATGTGGTGGCAAGTCTATGACTGATACATTCTGCAATACACTCACATTGGGGTAGGCATGCCATGTGAGGCTAAAATATTTGATGACTCAAATAGTTTTCACTATTTTCCCATCCAATTTCACTACCCCTCTGGAGATGACTTTGTATTGAAGACCCAGTTGATCGGCTATTTGTTTTGGCATTACAGAACTACTTTCCCCAAATCAATCATGCAATTATGTACCAATTTTTCCCCAATGAGAAATGAAACATATAATGGAGGAGGCTTTTGATTCTTACCTTGGTTTTCTCCATGGTTTCCCTCGGGATGAGCCATATTGGTAATCACTTTCTCTTGTTGGTTAGGGGGTTCATTTGAGGTTGACCAATTGGTTTCCCTCTAGGGTGAGCCATATTAGTAAGAACTTTCTCTATCATTTGATGAATCCCACATTGAAATGTTCACATTTTCTTCTTCATTTGTTTAATGATATCAAATGAGCTATCCTTTTACTACCCCTTACCTATTACATTTTCTGTTGCACATGGGTTGTTACAATTGGTGCCTGAGTGGGTTTGGAAGGTGGCTTGGGATGAGTCTGCACATTGGGAGTTGCACTTTGAGTGCTAATACCTTTTGGAGCAATGGAGGGTTGAGGATTACCTAATTTTTGTGATTTTCCCTCTCTAATATTCCTTTTCTTGGACCGTGTATTGGCAGCTACACTTTAAAAAGGGCTTGATTCATACCACAAAAATCTTCAACTTGCCAATTGACAAGCATAGTTTCACTTGGAGGTGCCTCTTGTTGAGATCCTTGCTACTAATTTTCTTCTTGGTTAGACTCTTGTGACACACCAATGGTCTCTACCATTAAGGTCTGGTTTAGTGCACCATTAAAGCACATTGATTGGTTATGGGGTTGATTGCATGGGAAACACCAATCATATTCTTGGGCAATGTTGTTTTGTGTTGGAAATAATGTCCTTGATGTTGAAGTTGTCTTTGGATCATATGACCTGAAAGGTCTAGCAACTTGAGGTTGTCCTTGGTTTTGATTTTGATTTGTAGCACCGAACCGGTGGCCTATTTTTCTAATATGGGGTCTAGTACGATACTCGAGTCTAGGCAGTATGGCCTAAAATTTTGAGTTTCTTGCCTTTTGATAGTTACTAGATTATTCCATAGGTTCTTGCTACTTCATAATTTCTTGAAGCTCTTTTGAGGTTCTAGAGGATGAGGTGGAGGCTTCCGCTTAACCCTAATTCCTAGGAGTAGGTAGAGGAGATAATGTGGGTGCCTCGACTAGTACTTCAATCTCCTAGTTTCAGGTATAGAGGCAAGGGTGGCCTAAGAGCAATTTTTCCAGCCTAAATTAAACAATTTTCAGCTCTTATGGAAATGTTATAGGTTACAGGTAAGTTGGTGCCTCCCATGGATTGAATCATTAAAGTAATATTATAATTTAGAGCTCTAAGAAAGTATAAGAAAGAACCTTCATCTATGGGCCTTACAACCAATGGAATCCTGTCCCATGTCCTTTGAAATCTGAGGTTGAAATCATCAATTGCTCGCCAAGGTCCCTCTTGATTGTTGTCAGTTGCTCTAACAGGATAGATTATCTCCCTTCTCTCCAAATTGATCATGAAGAGCTTTGTATAGATGGTCCCAAGTTTGAATAGATCCTATTGTTAGACTCCTGAACCATTGTGAAGCTTTACCCTTGAGTGAAGAGGCTAGTAACTTGAATGCAATGTCCATCTCAGTGATCTCATGAATTACACAGACATTTGCAATGTCTTGAATGTGGTCACTAGGAGAAGTTTGGTTTTCTCCGTGCAATATGGGATGCTCTTTAATGCTTTCGGTGGGACTAGATTTTGTGCATTGAGGGTGAGTGGGCTGCTTGCCGTGAAATCAATGTAAGGATTCGGGTGGTTGTTCCATTGTGATAAGCCCGAGAACCCTTGTTGATTGAATGAATGGCTAACCCGGAGGAGGCGTTGACAAGGTTCTATTTGGTGGAGATGGAAACCTCTAGGCTCTTCTCCCCTTCCCCTTCTATCTACGGGGACAAGTGTACATAGAAAAATAGTCCCTCCTATCTTGTTCATGACCTTATATGTATTCTTCTCATGAACTTGAAAGGCTTGGACTATTGAAACTAGTAGATTCTGATTCTTTTGGAGTCATTAGATGTGCAGTTCAATGTTTCTTAGAAGATAAAATCACAGAAGTGCACATCAATCATACTACAATAAAGATAGAGACTTCTTTGTCCCATTGGGCGTGCCAAAACTATTAATGCAGAATCACAACACCCCTGAATGTCTACAACTAGATGGGTTGAGACTTTCAGTGTGATTCCACAAAATGGAGCATCTATCAATTTTTGGGACCTTGCGAGTTGAGAGAGCTCTCTGGATTAAGGTAGGTTCCTATTCCTCTATCCAAGTACACACAAACTAAATTACAGAAGATCTATTCCAAACCTACTCTATCTTTCCAAGGAGACATGGCTAAGAAAATGCAAGAAAATAAACCTAAGCTAATGAGGTGATGCACCAAAGGAATGTTAGACACTCGTTTTGTAATTTAACACAAACCATGGAAATGCAATACAAACACCATGCATAGATAACCAAACTACAATAAGAGATTGGAAAGACAACAATGAATACATGAGAGGGTTGAGAATCATCCACAGACATATATATTATTGCTCAGGAGTTGATACAATATATTGTAGTGGCCAAGAAGAGAAAAATTACATTACAACCCGAATGAGAGGTTAGGAAAGCTCCACAAATCCTTGCGAGAAAAAGAAGAAGGGAGGGTGCAAAATAGAAATGTCCAACCCTTTACAATAAGCCCGACCCTTCCTTTATAGATTCAATGCAAAGGGAAGAAGGAGAGAGAGGCGGGAAAACTAATTTAAAGCTCAACCACTAGCCATCAATGCCTCCTATAAATATGCCCCAAATTTTTCATGTCTGCATCGATTACTTGTTCGGCGTATTGAAGGAGGATGAATAGTTGATCAAATGAAAATTTGATCAGTTGTTGGAGCAAATAGATCTTATATTAATGGCATGAAGATGTATTTTCATTTTTTCCCCACCTAACTTCTTCAAAATTAAAGTTTCATATCTCCATGGCATAGACGGGGTTGAGACATTTCCAATGGTGCCAAATTTGTTAGATTTTGAGCACTAACCCATTTATCAAAATGGGTTTTTTTAAAACTAAACACATGGAGGGATGGCGTATGTTTGGGGACCAGATTTGGATTTTAATTTTGAATTTGTGTTTTACTGACATGTGGTATCTTCCATGGCTTTCCTAGTTTCCTCATGTTTTGGATAAGTCCTTTTGCTCGGTGGGGCCATACATCTGACCAGGGACACATGGAGGCTTTGCACTTGTTTGGAAACCTTCCCCAAATTTTACTCTTGAAGTAGCTTTGTGCTAACACTTGGATCCCTCTGCTAGCCTATCTCTACTTTGACTATTCAACCCCGACCTTGTCCCTTTATTGGACCTGGGACACATGGAAGGTCCGTGCTCATTTGGAAACCCACTCAGGATTTTACCTTTGAAGGAGCATCGGGTTGACACGTGGAATCCTACGTAGGATCTTGGACTTTTCAATGGCTGCTCTTACTTTTTGGGCCCTAAACACGTGGTGAGCTAGTGCTCATTTGGGGATCACCTTTTGGGCCATGCCTTTGAAATTGTGCTGATGCAACACGTGGCACCATCCACTAGTTCTCTATACTTAGTCAATTTTGGGTCCACCCTGTCCACCTTTTGACTTTTAGTTGTTGACTCTACCCCTCTTTTAGTCTGGGACACGTGGAGGCCTAACACTTGTTTGAGTCAGGCCCTTTTGAATTCAATCTTTGGAGGTGCACCAATGAGGCACGTGGAGGCTTCGATGAACTCTTGATACTTAGCCAATTTTCGGGCTCATTCAAAATCATTTACAAATCCGAAGACATGAGCCTTCTTATTTCTTCTCCTTTGAATGGTTTCTTTGGATTTTCTCCTTCCCCAACCCCGCTATTCTATTTTAGAGAACACCTACAACCTATTTTTGGATTTTAAATGTGTGCTCGCATGATAGAACAATCCCTTGGATTTATTTCCTACACAAGGTCGTGTTTGATCAATTTTCCGGGGGAATAAAGATAACACTTCCCTTTAGTGGAAATGGAAGTTTGATTAGATAGATGTGAGTAGGCATTCAGGACACTAAAGGAATGACTTACGACAATAAATATTGTAGTAGTGCTAGATCAATTTTTGATGTGTAATCACAACAACCCTCAATTTCTACAACTTGATGGGTTGAGATCATCAGTGTGATTGCATAACATGAAGCTTTTCCCAAAGTGTGGGACTATGCAATCTGGAAAGCTCTCTGGATGAAGGTCGGTTCCTATTCCTCTAATCAGGTGCACACAATTAATTTGCAGAGGGTCTAATCTAAAATCTACTCTAACTTGCGTAGGAGACAAGGGTAAGGATATGCAAGAAATAAAACCTAAACTAACAAGGGTGATGCACCAAAGGAATGTTGAACACTTGCTTTGTAATTAAACACAAACCATTAAAACTATAACACAACCACCATGCACAGATAACCAAACTATAATGAGAGATCGGGTGGATGCAATGAACACAAGAGAGGGTTGAAAATCATCCACAAACTTATCTTATTGCTCCAAAAATTGATACAGTGCATTACAGTAGCCAAGAGGAAAAAATTGCATTACAACTTGAATGGGAGGTTTTACTCCAAAAAATCACTTGTAGACAAGGGAAGAAGGGAGGGTGCAAAGAAAAAATGTCCAACTTCTAGAAAATTGCCCCTCCTTACAATATATAGGAAGAATTAGAGAGGGAAAAGAGAAGAATTTTGAAATCCTACTCCAACCACCCAAGAAAATGCATTAAATTTTCCTAGAACAATGATGGGTTCCACTACAAAACCCATGCCTCCATGTGTTGTTCCTTTTTGGGCAAGAAAGGAAGCCCATACTTCATTATGGTGGTAGGTGAGAAGCCTGACAACCTTAAAAATGGTGGACTATATTTTTTCATTTTGGAGAACTTAGTCCCAAATCCTTAAAACATCCAGTTTTAGTTGAATAACAGACATCGAGATATTTCAAAAAGTCCTCTCTTGCTCAAATATAAGCTTCCAGTCAAAATTTATGATCATCTAAAGGTCAGGGTCGGGTGTTCCACACGGGCTCTCACAATATTTTAAAAGATCTAAGAATTTAAAATTCTTGGTGGGATTCATGATTCATCTTTCATTGAATTTACCTTTCGCCAATCTTTTCCAAACTACTTTGGGTTTGGAGTCTATCCGTGCAAGATCCACGTGGAAGCCCCATGCATTCTTAATATTTTTTCTACCTTTTAGGGTCCTGGGAATACAATGTGCCGACACTTGGTACCGTCTGCAAACATGTTCCTTCATTACCTTGGGTGAGTAAAGGGCCCCATTATATATAATTTCAAAGCACCTTTTTGGGTGGGACCTTTGTAGTTAGCTCCACGTGGAAACCCTATGGGCTTCCAAGACTTTATCCCCTCCTTTCACTCTTGAAGTTGTGATGGTTGGACACTTGGCATCATCCGTGAGCCTGCTCTACTTTCTTTGTGTTTTGGCTAAGTCCCTTATGTTTAGGAGAAACTATGTTGGACCCTAGACACATGGAGGGCCAGCGCACATTTGGGGACCTACCTTTGAAGTTACGCTAATGAGGCATGTGGAGGCTTCCATTGGCTCTTCCCATGCTTAGAATTTTCAATGGTCAGTTTAAATTTCTTGGGCTCTGACCACGTGGAGAGCCTACGCTCATTTGGGAACCCACCTTTGGATTTTACCTTTGAAGTTATGCATTGATGAGGCATGTGGAGGATTTTGTTGGCTCTTCCCATGCTTAGACTTTTCAATGACCGGTTCAAATTTCTTGGGCTCTAACCATGTGGAGAGCTTGCACTCGTTTGGGAACCTGCCTTTGGATTTTACCTTTAAAGTTACGCTGATGAGGCATGTGGAGGCTTCCATTGGCTCTTCCCATGCCTATACTTTTCAATTATCGGTTATGCCTTTTCCGAGCTCTAACCATGTGGAGAGCTTGTGCTGATTTGGGGACTTGCCTTTGGATTTTACCTTTTAAGTTTCCCGATGAAGCACGTGGAGGCTTCCGATTTTATCACACCTTTTGAAGGTGCATTGAGATGACACATGGCACCTTCGGTGGTTCTTTTTATTTTCTTTGATTCGACTCGTTCTAGGCTCGATTTTGACTTACCAAGTTATCTTTCTTCATTTTTTCAACCATCCATTTCCCGAGATCCCCAAAAATGTGAAGTCTAAAAACTTCGAGCCTTTCTCCATTTTTTTCACTTGAGCTTTGGTCTTCTTCAACATTTCCATTGGCCATTCATTTTCCCACCTTCCATTGCCATTGCCGAGCCTACATGTAACCTGATTGTTAGATTTGAAATGTGGGCTCGCGTGAATGAACTAATCGATTCATTTCTTCGGTGTGGAAGGTTGTGTTTGATCAAAATTTTCTTGAGGGAAAAATTAGATAACATCAACAATGGGATTTCTTTGTGTGTACAAATGCTTCTTTGGTAGGGTTAAGAGACGTTTTTATGCGGGATGTTTGTTTGGTATCTTTTGAGTCTTGTAAACTCAAGGATTATGAGCTGAACTATCTAAATCATAAAGTTGAGCTTATAGTAGTTGTGCGTGCTTTGGTTTGATGGATGCATTTTTGTTAGGAAGAACATTCATTCTCGGAAATATCATTTTAGCCTATGAAATCTCTTCAAAAATCACAATCTCAATGCCCGTCAATGGCATTGGATGGATTTGTTATGTGAGTATGATATGGAGATAGACCATGTGAAAGGGAAGAATAATTTGGTTATGTCTACATCAGTGGATACAGACTTGAAGAGAAGTATCTTACAACAACTTCCACATGACAGCTTCTACCTTTCAGTTAGAGCAGAGATTGAGTCGAGAGACCCTTGAGGGTAAGTATGAGGGATTTTGATTAGATTTATGTACCTAGGGATGGATATTTGAGACATATCATTGTTTTAGAGGCACATCATGTACCCTATTCAACCCATCCATGGGTGAAGAAGATACACACCACCTTGAGATAGTTGTACCATTGGAGAGGAATTTAGAGAGAAATAGCTACATTTGTGTCTCATTTCTTGGAGTTTCAATGGGTGAAGGAAAAGCATCAGCATCCTACTAGCCTTCTTTACCTACATGTTATACTGGAGTGGAAATGGGACACAATTTCCATGGACTTCATAGTGGGGCTACCTACGATGAGATACTACCATGAGGCCATCATGGTCACAGTGGATGGATTGAAGAAAGTGGATCATTTTTCTCTGGTGAAGACCACATATATCGTGAGTGAGGTGGTATGACTATACTTGAATCAAGATTATTTGTGATGTTGATCCTTTGTACACCTCAAATTGTTAGACTACTATGTAGTATTCTCTTGGTACAAGAATTAATTTTAGTACAACCTATCACTTTGAGATAGATGGTCAGAAAGAGTAGGTGAATAAATTTTAAAGGACATGCTTTGGATGTACATCATGGATCATCAACCAAGATACGAGGAGTATTTGTACTTGGTTGAGTTTTCTTATAACAAGATTTTTAGAGTTCCGGTGATATGGCATTATTTCAGGTGTTATATGGAATGGAGTGTAGGACTCCACCGATTTGGGACATGTAAGACCATAGAATTTCTCTTGAGCTAGCTTTATTACTAGATATGGGGTAGCAGGTTGTCTTGATTAGACATTGGATGTAGGAGGCAGAAGATAGGAAGAAGAAGTATGCAAATCATAGGAAAGTTGACCATAATTTTTAGGTGGGCACAAAGGTGTTTCTTCATGTCAAGCCTCATAAGAGTCCTATCCTTTATGGAAAAGGCTCTAATCTACCTTCGAGATTTGTGGGCCCCTTTGATATCTTGAAGTGGATTAATCCTCGTGCCTACCATCTAGCTTCTCCACCCATCTTGACTCACATCCATGATGTGTTCCATGTTTCTGTTCTTAGGAGATACATTCCATATCTTTCTCATGTATTGGATTAGAACACATTGCAAGTGGAGGAGCAAGGGTAGGTGATGGTGGAGCCAAGACCTTAGGCCTTTAAGGTGAGGGATTGATCAAGTACGTGTCTATTAGGATCGATATGATGAGACAACAACTACATGGGAGGATGCCACACCTTTGAGAGCACATTTCCCACACTTGTTCCAGTGACTTCTAGGAGGAAGTTGAGTCTAAGGGGATGGGGATGTAGTTCCCACTCCTCTTTGAGAGTTATCTTACTATGATTTTTTCTTACTTTGGATTCGAGGCACGGAATTTTTTTATCATATTTGATTAGTAGACATTGATAGATGGACATTACTATAATTTTATTAGCATATTTGATAGAAATTATGGATGTTTAGACTTTTGACATGTTGTGATTTGGATGATCGATTAATGTAAGGATTGATACTTCAATATTGATAATGATTTAGAGTTACTAGTTTATATATATACTGACACATTGGATTTTGACGTATAGATTGTTGTTAAATGATCCAACTAGTCTTGTGATCAAATTGTTATTGATGAAATGATGGAATTTAAATATTTTAGGATTATAAACAATTGATGAAATTTCTTAGTTTTAGTGATGATTTAGTTGTGTTGTTTGATGATGTGAATTGATACGTGTATATGAATTTTATTGTCTTGATGTTATTGATATGGCCATGAGGCCAAAGAGGTATTGCTTTGATTTTTGCAGGAAATTATAACACAACAAAAAAAGGGATATGAGACCAACAATGGAAGAATTTTGGGTATTGGCAACTTGTGTTTTCGTATGTTATTAAATTTGTTAGGAGGTCCCCATTTTGGGGTGGCCTCAAATGTGACCATGGGTAAATGTGTTGTTTTCCCTTTTCATTTTAATTAATTTTTAGTATGTTATTTATTATTGTAATGTGTTTTACTTTATTATTGTTTGTTAATGTGCTCTTATTTAAGTTGATTAATCTTGTTAATTAAAGTAATTTTGGATGTGACTAAGGGGTATTTAATTTTGGTAGATTGTCCTTGATTTTATTATGGATTTGAAAAGGATTTTATTGGTTTTGGTGTTGTGTATTCAACCTTGCATGTAAAACACGGATTTTGTCTTAAGGGCCACTTTTGAGGCTTGTGGGGCATATTAAGCTTGTCCCACACCTCTTAAAATCACCTATCAACTTTACCTATGTAGTAAGGGGTCAAAAATAGGCCCCATTATGTGATTTGGAAGGTAAAAAGGTGAAATTATTACACCTTCTTACATGAGCTTTTAATTTTGTCCTTTGGAGTATGGTTATGGTTTGTGTGTGGAAGGAGAACTTGTCACATTCTCACCCACCAATTTATGAGCTTTGGGCTTGTTGTTTAACCATGTGATGTGGAGTGGAGGAGAAGTGATGTGGCATCCTACATGGAGCCACATCACCACTCTCTCCTCACTTTCTATTTATATGTTGTTTTGAATTTTTGGGGATTACATGTTTTATTTTGAATCTTGCATTTTGGAGGAGCTTGTTGTGGAGTGCTTGTTCAAAGCTTGTAATATTGGTTTTTCCTTGTGTTGGACTTGGAAAATCTTGGAGCTTGTGCTTGTGGTTTGGATATTTCTTGCAATGGCAAGGTAGGTACTTCACCCATGAATTTTTATGTTTATTTTTGTATAAATAGTTGTAAATGAATGAATGTTGTGTATTTTGGTTTTGAGGATAAAATGACCTTAAGGTTGTGTAGGAGAAAGAAAATGGGGATTTATTGAGGGAGGGATAAGAGTTTATATTATGAATTTGGAGGGATTTTTTGGTTGGGTGTCCCACCTTGTGATAATAAGAAATATTTCTTATTTATCTTGATATGTTTATTGAGGGAGGGATAAGAATTGAGGGAGACATAAGAGAAATTGAGGGAGGGATAAGATTTTGGTTGTGGTTGTGTGAATGAATTTTTGGAGGATTTTAAGGTGGACACCTACACCCATTGGGAGGCATAAGTGATTCCCCATGTTTCTTCTCTCCCTTGGATTGAATTTGAGCCTTTATGCTTGGGAAAATTATATGTTTGTTATTATTTTTGTATTGTGCTTGTTGTGTTGAAATTTTGTGTGAATGGTTGTTGTTGAAGCCTTGTAAATGTTGCCATGGTTGCTTTATACCCCTTATTGCTTCATTGTTGGGGCTTGGGGGCCAATGAGGAGGATGGATTCTCCTTCTCATTAGATTATAGGTTTGGTGGAGAGCATTGTCTACTCCTGTTTCGTTGTTGTTGTGTTTGGATATTGATTAAATGGAGTATCTCAAGTTAGAATTTTGAAATGTTTTTTGTTGAAGAAATTCAAAGAAAGAGATAATTATTTTTGTAAAATTTGGCCATGTTGTTTCCACTTAAGTGGAAGGCTTGTATACTCTTGTATTTTAAAAGGAGTTTCTTGTAAATTTTATTATCAAGTTATGTATTGGAAGTGATTGAAGAAATAACTTTTGAAATTTGTAATTTATTGAAAATGTATTTCTTTCAAATCTAGAAATAAAATCATAGTTGTTTTTGCTTTCCTTTGGTGAAATTGTTTTGTTTGTATTGAAAGAATGTATGAAAGCTATACTTGATTTTTCTTTTTGAAATGGATATTATTATTGTCGTGAACTGAAAATAGACACATTATTATTGTGATAGTAAGAGTTAGTATATTAAAAAGTTTGAAATATATTGGCATGACAATACCTTGTATGTAAAAATATGAAGATATTGAAATACAATATGTTTAAACTAAAGTAGGAAACAATGATCGTTACTTCAATGTAATTGGGTGTGTATATACATTTGATTGATTATCTTAAATTTGGTTTAAAATGAAGAAATGACATCAACCTATCAACTATTGATTGTAGGAACCATAATAAAATTTAATATTACCACGAAACCATCCCAAGTACAAAATATACTAGAAAATACATGACAATGAGGTCATATTTTGGGAAATAGAATCACCGCCCTATGTATAGTGGTGGTTTTAGAACCTCCCCCTGTGTAGAGTAGTGGTTACATAATCACCACACAAGACAAGGTGGTAGGTACATGACCACCGGCCACCTCAGGTGGCGGTTTTGTCGCTTTTGTGAGAAAAATTAAATTTATGATTATGAAAAACCTGAGATGAATTCAATTAAATTCATAGCTTTCAAACTATAAAATGGAACCACCGGTAACTTGTAAATGAAAAATCCATTCATCTGAGCATATAAATTCATTTATGGGAACCAAAATGTGTATAATCTCACATATCTAATGAAATAGGGTTTTTCCCAAATAATGAACCCAAAGAATGTAAATAACCAAATAGAAAACCAAGATTCTTGGTGGAATCTCTACATTAAAATGATAAGGAACCTTCCAATAACAAACCCATAAATAAACTAAACTAGATAAATAATGGAGTGGAGGAAGTTCTCTCCTTCGATAAACTACATTCCAAGAAATTTCTCCATGGTTTCACTTCTTGCTTCCATGGCTTCCACTCCTCCAACCTACAAATTAAAATGGAAAAAATGAATGATTTAGGGTAAAATAAATAATAAGAAGACCCCATAAGGATGTTTAGGGTTCATTTGAAAATACCTAGATCTAAGGGTGCATATCCATTTAATCTAAGGGTTGAGGATCAACCCTACACATTTCAAGTTGTGGCACTTTATGGGGTTGGGTAATTTTTAATTAAGGTATGGGTATCTAATGAATGGGGCCACTTAATGGTTAGGGTAAGTTGAGACTTTAGCCTTAGGTTATTAAGTAAATAAATGACATTGGTCTAATAAGGATAACTTGAATAATATTGTGAAAGGGGTAACTTATATAATGAATTATAGGGGTTAATTAATTGGAATTTAAAATGTTTAGTTAGATAAACTCATGAGGGAAATTGTTGTTAATTGTTGTGAGAAGTAAGTATTAAACTAACTTCGGAAACATTGACCTAGTTAATATTTTAAATAAGGTGAGTTAGCGAAAACCCTAGAAAGGGATTTATCCCAAAGTGGCCTTAGTGTAAATTAATAATGTTAATTATTAATTTAATATTCAACAACTTTACAAATGTGAGAAATTTATTAAACAAGAGTTAATTAAACCAAGTTGATAATATCTTG
Source organism: Taxus wallichiana var. yunnanensis (assembly GCA_018340775.1). NCBI lineage: Eukaryota > Viridiplantae > Streptophyta > Pinopsida > Cupressales > Taxaceae > Taxus > Taxus wallichiana. The sequence goes on along the minus strand of CM031234.1, from coordinate 726,340,652 downwards.
TTGAAAACCCGTTAAACAAAAAAATATCCCATAATTTCCTTCATTAATTTTTGAGTTTGTATTGGGTTTTGTGTATGAAAATGTGGGTGTTACACAAATACTATCTAAAACACCTAATCTGATCTAAGAAAAGAAGTTAATAATGAATTTTCTAATAATTTTTTCATCCTATAAAATTCCTCACATTTAATAATGCAAATAGAATAATATTTCCATCTACTTTGTCTTCTTCTAGACAATAACATGAAATGTATTCATCATGAAATTAAATGTTATATTTAAAACATCCTAGTATTGTAGTGTCTTTTTCTGTGGTGGTGGTGGGGGGGGGGGGTGTTAGGTGATGTTAAAGGTTTTCATAAGGAATCTCTAATTTATTTACTATTTATATATGTTTAATTCATACATGTTAATACAAAGGGCTAGTACACCTACCATAAAATATTTTCAGTAACCTAGGTACTTCTTACATTAACTACCAATAAATCTATCAACATAGTTATGAACATCTCGACATATTCATTTCAACTTAAATTCCTCCCTTTACAACATACAACATAAAACAACATAAACTCTAGGTTAGCCAAATAAATTCTAGGATTCATTCTCATGTAATAGAAACCAAAACATAATAGATGAATCATTACTTAAAATTTAGTTTAGTTTAGCATATGGTTTTGAAATTATGCTATATAGAATACCCAATTTCCCAATGCAACCAAATTTTTCTTAAAACAATATTTTACCATGCTCATCTCTCATGACATCATAATATTTATAGGGAATTTGAAAACTTATCTACTTGACCTATTTAATAATTTAAATATGTGGTTGATGATAAACTTGATCATGGTCATTATACAACATTAACAATTAGATAAATAAGTAACTCTAAGAAGAGAATTATAGTAGCTTAAAAACATCATTGAGAAAAAGTCCATAAGAATGGTATGAAGCCAAAGAATGAGATTATAATTTCTCGAAGTTCCACCATAAGAGAAGGGTTGTCCTAATATTGAGGTTTCACCATACAAGAAGGGTTGTTAGAATCTTTTAAAACTACACAATAAGAAGGCCCACTACATGCAATGTACATTATATATCAAAATAAAAAAATAAAAATAGAAAATACTATTGTAGAGGGAATTCGCACTTTCCATTTTTTTTCTTCGTAGACTCATTAAGGGGAGAAAATCACTTTAGACAAACCTTTTCATTTGAATGACTTCAAGGGTGTGTCTTCTTTTCAATAAATTTAGTAATATTATCCTAAAAAAGGGATGAACACAAGTATAAATGGAGCATAGCATAGGCAAGGCCATTGTAATAAGGCTTGCAATTTGATGTTTTGTGGACCCTTTTTCATATTATAACTTGATTTTAAAATTTAAAAATATATTAAACAGTAAATTTAGACCAAAAGAATTTTATTTCAATTGTAAATATCATAATTTATATTATTTCAAACAATATATATTTATTAGTAACTTCATATGTATGATATATACTATAGTAAAATTAGAATGTAACTTGTAATGACCCATGCCATTGACAATTAGATAGATTGTAACTCTAAGAAGAGAACTATAGTAGCTTTAAAACATCATTGAGGTAAGAACCCCATAAGCATGGTATGAAGTCAAATCATCATTATAATTTCTAATAAATTCCATCATATGCGAAGGGTTGTCAAAACATTCAAGTTTCACCATACACAAAGGGTTGTTAGAATATTGTAAAATGCACAATAAGAAGGCCCGCTACATGTAATGTACATTATATATCAAAACATACAAATAAAATTAGAAAATATTATTCTAAAGGCAATTGGCACTTTCTAGTTTATCTTCGTAGCCTAATTAATGGGAGAAAAATCACTTTAGACAAACCTTCTTCATCAAAATGACTTGAGGGGTGTGTCTTCCTTTCCATAAATTCAATAATATTATCCTAAAAATGGGATGACCACAAGTTTAAATAGAGCACAACATAAGGGAGGCTATTACAATTAGGCTTGCAATTGAATGGTTTGTGGACCTTTTTCATATATATTTGTTAGTTTCTTCAAACATATAATACATAATATAATAAAATATAATATATTTAAAATTAGAATGTTTTTATTCGTTTTAAAATATAAATAAAAAATTTGTAGAGTGATTTTTGTTTGAAAATTTTATTAGTAATTATTAATTTATCTTAAAATATAATATTATGGAATATGTTGTATTTTTTTCATTTTCCTTTTAAATACCGTTAAATATTATTTATTATTTATTTCATTTGGACTATATTCTTCATTTCAATTTTTTTATTTATTATTTATTTGATTTAGATTATATTCTTCATTTCAATTTTGTAGCAACTAGAAATCAAAATGTTTCAAACAAAGATTAAAGGATTTTGATGCAGATAAAAATCTAGTTACAAACTAATTTTTTTCTTACATTATTTTTGTTCAATCATTTCTTAATATTCGTATTCATTTTCCAATGAAGGATATTTGAGTTTTTAGCATATCTGTTGAGTTAACGTAGCCGATGATCATTGTTAAAAAAATTAAAAAATGAATTGAATGAATGAACAAATCTCGTTTTTTAACTGATTGACAATTATAGACTTGAAATTAGCATTTGTATTTATGGAAAATTGCAGAGAATAGTTGATTAGGAAAATGAAGTAACCTGTAAAGATCTGTTCATATTCCGACGTTATCTGACGGCCCGCCGTCATGCACAGAGGTCTATTTCGCCATTCTACAGTCTACACTTCAATACTACAGTCTACACTTCAATACTTTTTGTGGAAGCATACGCTGTCAGATTTTGTATTTTGTGCAGCTTAAAGAAGAGAATAGCTACTTCATTTTTCTCAGTGGAAGAAATTATGATTGTATTTTGTCTAATTAAGAACTGCAACTCCGATGATTACGCCGAAGGCCTTTCTTAAACCGGATCGAACCCTGCTGCCGCTGAAACACGCCATTAAAATGGACAATCCGGATTTCATTGGTCTTTGAAGCACGTTCATATCTATGCCGTCCCTCTTGAAGTCGCTGTCGAAATGGTTTCCACTAACCGGAAACTTAGGCAGACGAGGATACATCTTTCCAAACCCGCCATTCGAAAACCGCTCGGCTCGACAGAATAGCACCTACTTATTTATGCCGAAACTTCAAACTACGATTTCGCTTCTCCTGACGCTTTTTTGTGGACACGTTTTCTATCGTGGATTAACTCTTGTTCTCGTTTTCTATCGTGAATTAACTCTTGATCTCGTAATAGAGTTTAGCTTGTGATTTAAGGACTTAGTTTGAATTCGAATTTGATTAGTATTTTCAGTTGACTACCAACCAATAAGTATTTTAATTTGATTACTTAACCATCTTTCTTGTTATGTCACTTATCTTCTTATTTGTTATAATTTTATTTTTCTTTATTTTTAAAAGTTTCTTATATTTTAGAAAAGAGTGTCTAATTCTCCGGGTGATGGTGTCGATGTAAGTGAGAACATTTAGGTTGGCCAAACTTCATCCTTTGTATTATAGGAACTTTATATTTTCTTTGTTGTTGTTCCTACTAAATATCATTGTTTGCCATCTTTTTCTTACCCATTTTTATCTCAGTATGCTCCATGTTGAAGTTGTTGTTAAATGTGTTCAGTTCCATTAATCGGAAATTTAGGTATTTAAAATACGTCTTTTCGAAACCCATTAATTGAAAACCACTCAAAGAATACCGCTTGGTTCAACAAAACAACGCCTAATTATTTATCCCTACCTTACATTTACGAATATAAAAGCATATTTATCGCTTTTTCTTATGAATTGAGGAGAGACAGACACTAGGGATGATTCCACGGGAGTGTGAATTTTAAATTTTTTTCCTTTGTTTGCCCTTAATGTCTTAACTCTTGTTCTCTTTTTCTATCATAACTAACTATTGTTCTTGTAAAGGGCGTAAAGGTGTGGCTCGATGATGGGGCATGAGTGCTCACTAGCCACCGCTCAAGTTCTAATCCCCAAGCCTGAGGGGACGGGTACCCTTGCATTTGAAAAAAATATTGTTATTATAATAGTAATCTAATATGATTACGTAATTCTTGTTTATGTATCTCTTGTTTTGCTGCGAATAATCGAGCTTAAAACTTAAATGGTGGTCTACAAAAAGTTGCATTAAAAACAACTAGTGGTCTTGTAATAGTATTTTAATATGATTATGTAATGCTTGTTTGCACATCTCTTGTTTTCTTTGCAAGTGATTGAGCTTAAAACTGAAAAAATCATCTACAAGAAGCAATCATTGTAGTTGGCTTTCGAACTGGAACCTATTGGATTATCCTAATTTAATTTTGACCCCTTTATGCCGAAATCACAACCACATGAATTATGTGAGAAGATCGAGACGATATGGTGTAACAAATATAGGAGATATTATCTCGGTTAGAAACAATCTAAACTATGGAAAAGGTGTGGGAGATACGGGTATATAATTCCAACCTTTTTTTCCAACTTTCCACTCATGTCTTCATCTTATCTAATAAATTAAATGTCATCCAATCGAAAACCTTTACATTGTAAAATACAAAATAACAAAGTCTTGGTGTTTCAAATGATCAAATCGAAGAGGGGATGGGAATGGCATGTCATTTCCTTCCATCATACTATTATACATGTTGCAATATGAATTTTCCTTTTTGCTATATTTAATTTCTTGAAAATGTGGGTTGCCTTTCATTTCCATAAAAATTTCATCTTACATATTTACTTTGAATGTTCTCACTTTAAATAAGGCATCATATTCACCGCCCCCACAGACATTAGCAGAGGCCGTGGAGAAGGCCTATATTACAGAGGAGACACGGGGAAACGCACGCAGCAGCTAGAGGCGAGTTCGGAGCCATATCCCAGATGAAGGATGGTAGGTCAAGGGGTCGAGCCTTCCTCCTCCATGGGGTGGACAAAGTTCAGGCAAGCTTCATTTAGGCCACCATAAGCAGCAAGCAGACAGCAGACCCGCCCACCTTACCGACCTCCTCAGAGATTTGATGCATAGAGAGGACATAGTATGGGGCCTCCTCCTAGGGGTCCCATTAGGACACAGGGTGCACCGAGAGCTCGGTCACCGAAGCTCGTGCCGCCAGATACCTTAGTAGTCCATAGCCAATCGCCAAGATCTATAGCTTAGGACATCCGGAGTACTGCACTGGAGCCGCTTCCCACCTGGAGAGGACCAGCAAACTAATATGGTTATGGTGTTGTGGGACATCATTGGAGAGATTGCCCATGTAACCCTAACAAGGGTAAGACACGAGCTCGTGAGCCTACTATTAGAGATATGACACTCTGAGTCATCGGATCTACACAAAGGGTCGAGAACCGCCAGGCTGAGCACTAGAGTACTATGATTGAGACGACAGGTAGTGTTGGTGGTATTTCCACCTCTATATTATTTGATTCTAGTTCTTCTAATTCTTTTATTGCACCATCGTTAGTAGAGCATTATAGGCTAGTGGCAAAGTTAGGCAAGGCCGTAGTTGGGACGTTGAGATGGCTTCTGGAGCCAAAATTTCTATAGACTCCTTAGTTAAGGAGTGTGTAGTGGATTTGGGACCCTTCACCACTACTTCTGACCTTCGGATCCTTCCATTAGGATCTTATGGCATCATTTTAGGCATGGATTGGTTGTCGCTCACAGAGCTAGAGTGGATTGTTACCACAAGACTATTGTTTGCATAGATGATCTTGGAGTAGAGTCAGTGTTATCAGGAGTTAGGAGGGCCGTATCCATTCGCACCATCTCCGCTATGCAGCTTAAGCGGTGTGCGCGACGGGGTTGTCAGTTGTTTGCTATTACGGTCAGTGACAGTCAGAGGATGAGTCGAGAGGACCTTCCCTCGATGACCATCCCATCTTATCAGAGTTTGCTGATGTGTTTCCAGGGAAACTACCGGGGTTACCTCCCCCATGTGAGATTGACTTCCATATAGATCTAGTTCTAGGCACAGAGCCTATCTCACGAGCACCCTATCGGATGACTACTCCTGAGTTATGTGAGCTCAAGTTGCAGCTTGAGGACCTTCTGGAGAAAGGCCTAATCCATCCTAGTGTATCCCCTTGGGGTGCACTAGTGATCTTCGTAAAGAAGAAGGATGGATCTCTTCGGTTGTGTATTGACTACCGTCAGCTGAATAAAGTAATGATCAAGAATCGTTACCCCTTTCCACGCATTGATGATTTATTTGATCAGATGAAGGGGGCTATAGTTTTCTCTAAGATAGACCTTAAGTCGTGGTACCATCAGCCTCGTGGATTGCGGATACGGATATTCACAAGACAACATTCTCAGATTTGAGATATGGCCACTACGAGTTCACAGTGGTACCTTTCGGTTTGACGAATGCCCCCGCAGTGTTTATGAGTTTGATGAATGGGGTATTCAGGACCTTCCTTGATCGCTTCATGCTCATCTTCCTTGATGACATTTTGATTTACTCACGCACACGTGAGGAGCACGAGGAGCACCTTCGCCAGGTTCTTCAAAGTGTCTTCGTGAACAACACCTTTACAGGAACTTGGAGAAGTGTGCGTTCTTTCAGCCTGAGGTGCAGTATTTGGGCCACATCATTTCGGGAAGGTATCGCAGTCGATCCTTCCAAGATTTGAGCCATCATGGATTGGCTAGCACCCACTAGTGTGACCAAGGTGCGTAGTTTCATGGGTCTAGCAGGGTACTACAGGAGGTTTGTTCAGGACTTTTCTCGGATTGCGCACCCTATCACTTCTCTTCATGGAAACGGAAGAAGTTTGTATGGTCGATAGATGTGGAGAGGCCTTTAGTACATCAAGGAATGCCTCACGAGAGCACCTATTCTTGCAGTGCCTGATCCTCGTGGTGAGTTCTATGTTTGCACGTATGCTTCCTTGGCAGGACTTGGAGGTGTGTTAATGCAGAGGGTAGAGTAGTTGCCTTTGAGTCTCGCAAACTCAAATATTATGAGCTCAATTATTCCGACCCATGACCTTGAGCCTTGTGAGTGGTACATGCCTTAGTGTGGTGGAGACATTTTCTTCTTGGCCGGAGATTTACACTCGGGATCGATCACTTGAGTCCGCACCACCTCTTCACGCAGCCCAATCTCAACGCCGTCACAAGATCGTTGGATGGAGTTACTCGTGAGTATGACATGGAGATAGAGCATGTGAAAGGGAAGGATAATGTGGTTGCAGATGCCTTGAGTAGGCGAGAGACATGTGGCTATGGCCACCTCGGTGGGCACGGATTTGCGGAGTAGGATCTCGGCAGCCTTCCTCATGATAGTTTCTACCTTGCAAAGCCAGAGCAGAGATCGAGTCTCGTAGACCCCTCAAGGGAGATTTGATGGATTTTCATAAGAGGTAGATGGCCTTCTCGGACAAGAGGTCGGATATATGTACCTATAGATAGAGGCTTGAGACATGACATTTTGGAAGAGGCTCTTTCAGTGCACCTTATTCAGCCTATCTTGGGGTGAAGAAGATGCATGCCACCCTGAGACAGTTGTATTTTTGGAGACGACTTCGGAGAGACGTGGCTTTATTTGTGTCATGCTGTTTAGAGTGCTAGAGGGTGAAGGCCGAACATCAGCATCCAGCTGGCCTCCTCTATCCTCACGCCATACCGGAGTGGAAGTGGGACACCATTTCCATGGACTTCATCGTTGGGTTACCTACGTCGAGATACCATCACGATGCCATCATGGTCATGGTGGATAAATTGACGAAGGTAGCTCATTTTTCTCCGGTGAAGACCACCTATACAGCGAGGGCTATGGCACGAGTATACCTTGATGAGATTGTCGGATTGACACATGGGATTCCATGGAAGATCATTTACGACCATGACCCTTCAGACACCTCCCATTTCTGGACCACCATGTAGTATGTCCCTGGATGAGGATTAATTTCAGCATAGCTTATCACCCTAAGATAGATGGACAGACAGAGAGGGTGAATCAGATTTTGGAGGATATGCTCAGGATGTACGTGATGGATCATCAGTCGAGATGGGAGGAGTATCTGTATTTGGTGGAGTTTGCATACAATAATAGTTTCCAGAGTTCTATAGGCATGGCCCCTTTTCAGGCTTTATATGGTAGAGAGTGCAGGACACCTCTTAGTTGGGACAGGATTGAGGACAGGGTTTCCCTTGGGCCAGCATTATTACAGGATATGGAGCAGCAGGTTACCTTGATCAGGCAGAGATTGCAAGAGGTGCAGGACAGACAGAAAAAGTATGCAAACTAGCATAGGACAGATCGCAGTTTTGAGGTAGGCATGAAGGTGTTTCTTCGTGTCAGATCACATAAGAGCCCTATCCGTTACGGAAAAGGTTCTAAGCTTGCTCCTAGGTTTGTGGGTCCCTTTGAGATCTTGGAGCGCCTCGGTCCCTTGGCCTATCGTCTAACATTGCCACCTAGCTTATCTCGCGTCCATGATGTGTTTCATGTTTCTATGCTTAGGAGATATATTTTTGATCCTTCTCACGTGCTAGATTAGACCGCATTGCAGGTGCAGGATCAGGGGCAGGTGATGGTGGAGCCCGTACGCATTATAGAGCGCAGGACCCTGGGCCTTCGCAGCAGAGAGATTGATCAGGTTCGGGTCCAATGGGACAGATATGATGAGACGCAGACTACTGAGGATGCTACTTTTCTACGAGGACAGTTTCCACACCTTTCCAAAGTTGACTTCAGGAGGAAGTCGAGTCTAAGGGGAGGGGGATGTAGTGCCCACTTCCCTTCGACCTCATTTTGTTTTGTTGTTTTCTAGACTAATTACTTCACTTATGGATTTATTATGGCTTCTTGATTTAGCATGCTAGTAGATATCATAGACATTGGACTATTATTGATTTGATCTTTATATGATGCATATGGTTTACTGGTGGACATTTGATGATGATATTTGTATATTTTTGACATGGTTATTTATCTCTAATTATGACATGTGATATGTTTAATCATATTGAGTAGAACTTGATAATTGGACTAATGTGATGATCGTTTTGACATAAATGAAATGTGGAATAGAAATGTGCTAGAAAGTGTAAGTGATATCGTACTTGCATAGATGATAGTAAATCATGTGTCGTTTATTTTAGATTATATTGTATATTTGGCATGAATGTTTTAATGCGGCCAACAGGCCGAAGGAGGTATTCTCTGTTCTGCAGGTATATTATATTCACAACAATATTGGGGAGTGGAGACCAACCACATCGGAATTCGAGAAGAATCCAACTAAGGTCACCATGGCAACAAGTAATTGTGTGTGTGTTAGAATTATCTGGTTAAGGGAAAATTGTGACCTAGGGGTCATGTGTTGTTTTGTTTTAATTTTCCTTTTTATTATGTTAGTATGTGTTGCTCTTAGTAGGTGAAATTTAACTTGTGTTATTATTCATATTCTTTGGATTGGAGTTTACCCCTTTGTTAGCCATGGGTTGTAGTGGCTTAATTAAGTTAATTTGAAATTGTCCTAAACTAATTAAAAGATGTGACCAAAAGAGAGTTCATTTATTAGGCTTGATTTACTTTGGATTTTGTGTGGAATGATGTGTGTTTGAGTTTTGAGTGTAGCACACTCTACCCCACATGGGAAACTCGAATTTGGCCTTAGAGGCCAAAATTCAAAGCTTGTGGGACAAGTCAAACTTGTCCCACACCTCTTAAAACCCCATGCAAAACCTACCTATGGGTTAGAAGGCCAAATTTAGGGTCTTTTAGGTGTTTTGGGGGATAAAAGGGTAAAATATTAATTGCACTTTCTTTCAAAATTTAATTTTGTCCTTTGGGGGAGTGGGCTTAGTTGGAGTGTGTAAGGTGCTTGCCTTTCTTTCAACCACTTATTAATGGTGCATTGGAATATGAAGTTGACCAAATGATGTGGAGTGGAGGGGAAAGGAGGTGGCATCCTACTTGGAGCCACATCATCCCTCCCTCTCTTTTCTCTATTTATTTGATCCTCTTGTTTGTTTTGGGGGTTGGAAGTTTTATTTTAGTCTTTTGTATTTTGGAGAGGAGAGGATTTTGAAGGAGTTTGTGGATTTTTGGAGCTTGTTGATACTTGTGGGAATTTTGTTGGAGCTTGTGAAGGATTGCTTGGTCCTTGGAGGGATTGAGACTTCATACTTGGAACAAGCTCTACCATGGAAAGGTAGGAGCTTCACCTTTGTTTGCATTATGTTTCCTTTTTGTTATGTGAATGTATATTTATGTTGTGTTGAATGTTGTTGTTTGAAATGCTTGTTGGGAATGGGTAGAATGCCTAAGTTGGGAGTGGGAGGAGACTATGGGGAGTTTATTTGAGGGAGGCATAAGAGATCATTTTCTTGAGGAGGGAGTTTGGGTTGGGTGCCCACCTAGTAAGAGAAATGCTTGCATTTTCTTCTTGTTTTTACTTGAGGGAGCCATAAGAGTTGAGGGAGGCATAAGAGTGGATGGAGGGATAAGGGGTACTTGAGGGAGGCATAAGAGTTGTTAGGGGTATTGTGTTTTGCATTGGAGGCTTTTAGGTGGCACCCATTCCCATTGGGAGGCATAAGTGGCCTCCCCATAGGTCTTACTCTTATGGCTTTCTTGATAAGCCTTGTGACTTGTTGTTGTGATTGTTTTCCCTCTTGTTGTGTTGTTGATTTTGTTTTGAAGGATTATGGAATGAATGTGAAATTTTATGTTGAGTTATGTGGAAGCTAGTAGTTGCCATGAGTTGGATTTTCTCCCATTGTAATGTGGTTGGGGCTCGGGGGCCAATGGAGAGGATGGCTTCTCTTCTCCATTGGGTATCTTGGTTGGGAGGAGAGCGTTGCCTCTCCCCTTATTTTGTTGTGAATCAAGAAAACTATTGGAGGAGCTACCTTGTTGATGTTTGAAGCATTGGAGCCTTGTTGATGACAATGTGAAACCACCTTGTATTTTTACCCACCTTGAGTGGAGGAAAAATGTAATATTGCTTTGTATTTTAGCTTCCATCATTGTAAATTGTTCCCACATTAAGTGGAAAATGTTGTAACAAGATTTTGAAGGAAAGTTGTATTGATGTTCATTAGTAAGGTTGTAAGGTGGATGGAATTGAAAGTTGAAGGAAAGACAATTTATTTATTCTCCTTTGCTTGGCTTAGAACCTCATTGAGTATGTTGATCTTGTTGAAATGTTGGTAGTTCTTGCTTTAAAACTTAATGGAAATATTTTTGAAACCCTCTTGAGGGATGTTGGGAAATTTACCTTAAAATATATATTATATATATATATATATATATATATATACATTAAATTCCATTTTGTTGCTTAAAAGAGATGTATTGAAAAGTGGAATGTTAGTGTATTTTCTCTTCTTGCATTGTTGATGGAAAGACTTAAGTTTTTAGATAGCTTTCAATATGCCAATGAAGTAATTTTAGTTCTAGCTTTATTATGTTCTTCCCCATTTAAGAAATTATTGAAAATCCATTTACAAATTATTAAAGGAAATGAAATCAACCTATTTGAAATCCCATGCAATGTTTATTGAATTGTGTAGAAGGAAATTTTAATGCAAAGACTTTAAACTTATTAAGTTTATTACCCAATCCTCCTTAATACATAATAAGGAAACTAATATTTTCAATATAATTCATATCTAAGTAATATTACAACTAATGTATTTACTATTTTTAAGTTCTAATTATAACAATATACCATTAATATTTATTTGTATTAACAAAGTATATTATTAAAACTACAGCCAAGAAATAATATTAAGTTATATATAATTAAACCTACGTAGGTATAAGCAACTAATGCACTTCCCATTTCAAATAATTGCAAAACAAATCGTGCTTCATGAATATTCTGATTTGGAACAGATCCACCTTTATGAGATTTTCTTCCACGAGTTAAATCATTCTTTTTTTTTAGTTGATTATAGGACCAAAAAGGATTAGGACCGAGTCTTGGAAGGTCTAATGCACACTCCCATGATCAAATGATCTGTCAATGTAGCAATGAACATATGCATGCAATCTATTCGGTGTTATGCCAGCGACATCCTCATCTACCAAGGCAGTATTCTCACGGAGATGTTTCATAGTATTTTTTTCTCATCTGCGGCAGCATAGCTGTCTTGCAGCAGACAACATCTATGAAACAATAGTTAACACGCCCTCTTGATTACAAGATTTTGACTTTATCCTATGATGTAACATATCTCTGGTCATGGATTATCCTTTGCAGATATTCGGAGGTAAAGACTAATTCAGAAAACTCGTATTTAGGAAGATTGAAAAAAAACTCAAGCATTTGTTAAGCTAAGCCTAAAACGAATCTACAGCTACTTTTTTTTTTTTTTTTTTTGGTGTGCACACCAAAAGAACCTAGCTCTACAATCTGTCCCGATGTAAACAGATCCACCATTGTGAGACTCTCTTCCACATGAGCTACCTCCAAAAAGACAGCAAGGTCTCAATGAAGATCTTTGTAATAAATTTCACGGGTCTTCTACGGTAACACCCTCTCCTTTGTCCCTTGATCGATTTTGATAAAATAACCTGAAGGCGAATCCCAAATTTGAAGATGCATTCGATACTGAACAGGGTTGGATAACCTGCTTGTTGGGAGCGCTCAATAAGGGCTTTGTTTTCACTGCGAACCGCTGCCTTTGCTCGACTGACTACTGTGGAAGGTCGTGGCTATGGACCCCCACCATGGACGCACCTCGCAGCACCCAACGAAAGTGAAGGTAGCATGCCTGCTATACTAGCCCGTAGCTTCATCTCTAACCACTATTTTCAATCTCGCGGCAAGCCGAGTAAAAAAACCAGCAGAAGACTGACATGGGGGGCATAAGATTTGCAAATCTAAATGGAATCAATGATGGTATGTGGCCAGTTGGGTATCCCGCACGTCAAAAGGGATGGAGCTTTAATTTTTGATAGGTGTTTGTTGAGCCACCCACCTCCAACATAAATTTTTTCAAACATATTTTGGAATTTGAATCCACCCATCCTTTTTATTTTTGATATTGGCTCCATTTATCATTGTTTGAATATTATGGTTAATCAATGCATTAAAAACAAGACTTACATGTATTTATATAGTCTCCTTCTTAATCATACATATTTTGGAGCCTTAATTCAGAATCAGTTCGCCTAATCTTCTTGCACCTCCTCTATATCTTTGATTACTATTCCTTCTTGCCCATTTGTAATTTGTTTTTACTCTTCTAAGGATGATTCGGTTCCATCAAGCCCAACCATCTCCAAACTAACTTTCTTATCTTGGCGAAGCTCAAGAATCTATGCCATAAATAATGGAACAAACTTATCTTCTCCTCCTACGTGGAAGATTTCTTTAGAGGATTCTACTAAGTGACCCGATTTAAATGTATTGCAATTCTAGTTCTCTTAATCTCGATCTTCGAAAAAAAAAAATTTAGTCACATTTTTTGGTTATGTGTTTATGAAAGCAAGTCCTAGAGCGTCGTCCTATTTTTTTATTAAAATACATTTTGGTCATCGAACAAAGGGTTCAATGGACCCTCGGGCACACATAAAAATCATGTAAAACGTGAAAATTTAAAATGGAGTTGAATTTTTGATTTTTAAATATAAAACCACAATGTTGTTGATCAATATTTAGAAACAATAAAATAATTTATAAACAGGCACAATAATGAAGAATGATCACCGCGGACGAAGCAAGTGCATCTGAAATGAATAACCACTTGATCTGCGCAGGAGGCACAGATTGGCAGGGTCTCTTCATATAGACTAGATATACCACCGCAAGCAGCCCATCCTACCTCAAATAGACACTCCAGGATGTTAATGCTGTTATAATGGAGATCCTTGGGAGGATGACACTTGCATAGACAGTTTGGAGCCATCACCTAGATGTTCAGGCATTCCCTAAACAGTCTCGAGGAGCATAGGAAAGGGTTTTACAGGTGGAGTTAGAGCCGTGGGTTCAAAGAGTCGCCCAGAGAAAACATAGAAAACATGGATCTTAAACATTTAGGGACTTAGTCAAAGTTGATTCTTTTAGTCTATAGGAGGAGCATTGTTGATAGATCTAGGATTCATCATAATTTATAAAATTGGCACAAGACCTAGAAATCAATGACCATCTCACTATTCGTGATACATGTGGTTTTGCAGAGGCTGCTGGTGAGCTTAAAGCGGATGCTTCAAGCTCTACCTATGTACTAGATAGCAACAAGAAAGCTCGTGTCAGCAATCCATCTTCTCGAAGGATGGAGTAGGAGTGTGGTGGAAGACCGAGAACAGCTCCATGTTGACTTGGAGATGATTACCCGGGAGTTATTTGAGGAGCGTTTCAGGAGCAGGTATTTACCTCAGGAGATTTATATGAAGCGGACGATAGGCAAGTTTCATGACCTCCGTCCGGCATCGATGACAATAGCCGAGTATGAGAGTCCATTCTGGACCTACTCCGTGTCGTTGACTATGATGCATGATGAGCATGCCTCGATTCACACGAGGAGTTCATCCGGGGCTAAACTTGGATTTAGGTGGTGCATGCGCATTCACTACCCAGAGAGAACATTAGCGACACATGATGGAGAAGGCCTATATAGGTCTCTGAGGAGACACGGGGAAGAGCATAGCAGCTAGATCTAGAGTTTGAGCCGTACCAATAGAAGAGGATCGTAGGTCGAAGGGTCAACCATCTCCTTATTCGGGTGATACAAAGAGTTCGGGAAAGCTTCATTTGGTGCCACTTGCAGCTGATGCTTCAAGCTCGTCCCGTACAGCAGAAACATGAAACCATGTGCTTATCCACCTCCTTAGAGATTTGATACGAGAGAGAGACGTAGTATGGGGCCTCCTGGAGGACCTTGGCGACACTAAAATTTTCCTCCATAATTTCTATTTCATTAATGTATGTATTAGGAATAGGATGTTGTTAAGTATAATTAGTAGTAGCGCTCGATAGAAGATAACGACGTCACAAGACGGTGTCGCCAATAATGTGGAGTACGGTAATAGTCAAAGTACAATAGGAATGTTGTAAAAAGTAAATATTTGTCATAAGTGGTCCAGTAATGTTAAAATGTCAAAGTTTGGGTAATTAGAGAAGTAGGGTCTACATGATTAGGAATTAGAAATATTATATTGGTAATAAGGACAAGGAGTGAGGTCATAAATATTTTGTGTATTTTATTTGTAAAAAGTCTAAAAATGTGGAACCCATGTAAAGTGATAAGGTTTATCTTATCTTAAGAGATAAGCTTACATGTACATGAGATAAGAGTTAAGGTATGGAATATGATTCGTCAGTGGATTTCTTATCCTATCTTAGAGATAAGATGGATAAGCCCGGAAGTTCTATAAATAGAGAGGCCACCCCTCATTTAGCATAGAAAGAAGTAGTGAGAAATATTGTAGGAAAGTGTGCAAAGGAAGCCATCGGCTTAAAGGTGTGTCAAGAAGCCATTAAGAGGTGTAATTGTAAAGTTTCTCCCATAGTCTTGTGAAAGGCAAGTGAAGTCAATAACACTTGAAGTACCTCATGGGTGAGATTGTAACAATTTCATGTTAATATTATAATTTACTTTGATATTTCAGATTGTCATCATTCCGTCTTATCATAGTCGATGGTATTCTTGTGTTATGTTGTTGTTTTGTTTCCAGATTACATCCACCAAACTAAAGGTCAGGCATTAGTAAATAATCATAAAGACGAGGAGTTCCCGGTGAAGAATTATCATAGTGCCGGATTGGTGATGACATTTTGGTTCCATTGCCGGGACCATTCCTCGTTGGTGGATTTTCTGGAGAGATATTCCCACTTAGTCAAAAATCAATTGGAGGGTAACCTTGTTTTTACCATGGTATAGTAGTTACCATGGTAAAGTCATTTTTACCGTGAATAGTAGTTACCATGATAAAGTCATTTTTGCTGTGAATAGTATTTATCACAGTAAAGTCACTTTTTACCGTGAATAGTATTTACCGCAGTAACTTCACTTTTTACCGTGAATAGTGTTTACCACAGTAAAGTCAGTTTTTACCGCAGTAAGTCAAGTTTTACCATAGTTTACCGTGGTCATTTCTATTTTATCAGTAGTGGTAAAGTCACTTTCTATAGTGATTCCAATTATTTGTGCACATAAGTCTTGTTGATTGTACTTGTGGGTTGGTATTTCACGGTGGTTACTTTTGAAAATGGGAAAGATTCCTATTTTTTCAGCTCAATCTAATGAAGATGCTTCTTCTTTCATTCAAGAGTTTAAGCGATCTTGTATTTGTAATGGCCTTATAAGAAGGGAACAATGGACTGAATTTTTTCCTACCTTTTTGGATGGTTCAACACTTAGGTGGTTTGAAACACTAGGTGATAATGAAAAATTCATGGGATTTATTAACTGAAAGTTTTCTTGAAGAATTTGGTGAACAACAGAAATATGCAGATCTCATGATCGAGATCACAAAGCTATCCCAAGGAGAGAAGGAGAAGATAAGGGATTATCATGCTCGTGTTCTAGAGCTAAGGAGGAAGCTCGATGCCCAGATTTGGAAGGAAGGATTAGCGGATGGGTTGATGAATGGTGTGGATAATCTCCTCTGTAAGCACTTCATTCTTGGGATGAAGCCAGAGATCAGACAACGAGTGAAGTATGACCGCCCAACTACCATTGAACAAGCAAAGGAGATTGCAAGAAGGCAAGAAGAAAGCATGGAAGAGGAGCCCAAAGAAATTGTTGTTAAAGTAGAGCCTACACCAAAGCACCTTTGGTCCGTAATCCACAACCACTCCCGGTGAGCACAAATATTTCTCCTAGTACATCTACTAAGTATGAAGATCTCGCTTAAAAGATGGGTCAGTTAACTATTAATCTTCTTCAAGGAAAGGAATTTAGTTCTCGGGAGGAGATAGAGGTCCAAAAAGAAATATTTGAAGTTGTTTGTTATGGTTGTTATAAAAGGGTCATTATAAGTATAATTGTCCAGATAGAGCTTCTACATCCGGTAAAGGAGATAATGATAAAGGAAAAGCACCGTGAATTCTTTTGATGTAGTAGATAAGATAGAAATAATGAAGTAGATGTGTTTGTAACAAAAAGAAAGAAAGAAAAAGATAATCAAGATGGAAATGATCCTAAGAAGATGAAAGAAGAAACTAGTAAGAAACATAGGAGAGAAGAAAGTGGGTGTGCAGGATTTTCTCGATTTCACAGGGGGCAAGGACCATACTCCATCTTGGAAGATCTGTCCAAAAGGCCTCGCAAATATTACATATGGTCAACTCTTGGCTATGTCTTCGAGAAGAGGCGTGGAGTTGCGAGGTGGACTCAATGCTCGAAGAAGGAAGGAGGTTGAGGTCCCCTGCTGTTTGAGGCAGAGGCAGATCCCTATGCTCCACAAGCCGAGGTATTATGTAATGGTATTTCAATTCATGATGTCTTAGTTGATGGAGGTGCTGCAGCTTAATGTAATGACCGAGTCTCAGTAATGAATATGTTGGGTTTAAAATTGATCGCCCTTCAACACTTATGTTAAGGTCATTAAATAAGGGAAAACTAAACCGTAAGGTGTAGTTTCAAATGTGGCAATATCTGTTATGGGTGTTGTATGTGTGGTAGACTTTCGTGTGATGAAAATGGTATCTGCTATGCACTCCAATGTCTGCTGGGAAGACCATGGCTAAGGAGAGTTCATGCAAGAAACTACTGGAATGAAGGTTTCATGACACTTGGACGTGGTAGAGAGAGGGTGAAGATAAACGTGATCCCTCGACATCATAAAGCAGAACCTGTGGATTCAAGTGATGAAACTGATGATTGGACATCCTCTGATTACTCTAGTACCAGTGAAGTGGACACTGAAGATGAAGAAAGCGAGGTGGATGTTTCAGTCATGGATATCCTTCCAGTCACACCAACTCATGACCCCATAAAATTATCTGAAGAAGAAGTTGATGATCGTCTCCAACAAATAAAGATTGGTGATGCTGTGATGGAGAGTGAGAAGGAATCCTACCTCTCCAGCTCTTTCGAAGGTACATACACCTATTCACTTTTGATTACAAGGAACTCCATCAAGTAAGTTGGGTAGAACATTGTATTGAGCTGGTAGATGGTGCTAAGCCCATAAAGCAAATGCCATATAGAATGAATCCTAATTTTTCCAAGACTGTAAAAGAAGAAATAGATAAGTTGCTTGATGCAGGATTCATATTTGTTGTGGAGAATTCAGAATGGGTTTCTCCCATTGTGATCTCAATAAAAAGAATGGGAAGCTACGCATTTGTGTTGATTACAGGAAGCTCAATAAGGCAACAAAGAAGGATCATTACCCTCTTCCATTTTCAGATCAGATCTTGGACGAAGTAGCTGGCCAGGAGTGCTATAGTTTTGCTGATGGATATAGTGGCTACAACCAAGTTCGTATAGCAGAGAAAGATCAGCTGAAGACCACGTTCACCACTCCTTGGGGAACGTTTGCTTATAGAGTTATGCCTTTTGGGTTGTGTAATGCTCCAGCAACATTCCAGCGTTTGATGAATAGGGTGTTCGAACCCTACATTGGGACCTTCATCGAGTATTTCTTGGATGATTTTTGCATCTATGGGAGCAAGTTGGACCACCTGCACCAAATGGAGACAACATTTCAAAGGTTAGATGAAGCACAAGCCTCACTAAACCCTACAAAGTGTGTCTTTGGATGTTCTAAAGGCGTTTTGTTAGGGCATGTTGTATCCAGAGATGGTATTGGTACTGATCCTGATAAAGTTTCAAAAATCAAAGATTTACCATTTCCTATGAATAGAAGTAAGTTGAGATCATTTTTAGGCCATGTGGGTTACTATAGAAGGTTCATCAAGAATTTCTCAAAGATTGCACAGCCACTAACCCAGTTCTTGAAGAAGGATGTTACTTATGAACCAGGAAATAAGGCGCATGAAGCTTTTGGACAACTGAAGGAAGCCCTAGTGTCTTCACCTATTTTGAAGAATCCAGATTGGAGCAAGCCATTCATTGTGTACACTGATGCCTCAGATGCAACACTAGGAAGTACTTTGAGCCAAAAGGATGAAAATGGGAATGAACATCCAATTTACTTTGGGAGCAACAAATGAGCAAAGGTCTTGAGGTAAATTATACAGAATCAAAAAGAGGCTCGCTATCATTTTTTGTAAAGAAGTTTAGAAATTACTTGCTAGGGCAAAAATTTCTAGTCAGAATAGATCATCGTGCTCTAAAATATATTGTAAATAAGCCTAACCCATCGTGAGGAGGATAGCAAGATGGATAATTTTGCTACAAGAATTTGAATTTGATATTATAGATAGGCCAGAAAGAAGCATGTCAATGCAGATGCACTCTCTCGAGCCTATGATGGTTTAGGATCATCTTGTGATGATGATGATTTTCCGATGCAAAGCATTGTTATCCTCGACACAATCCCTAGTGAATACATAGATATTTGGAATTATCCGAATGAATTCAAGTTTCGATGGTGCCAATGCAAAGACTAAGAGAAAGATTACTCAAGCCAATCGTCCATATTCTATTCTCGCATGGAGTATTATTTGAATAGGACCGATGGAAAGATACAAGAGGGCAAAGCTTGGACGTGATCAAGGAAAGGAGCTGCTAGAAGAATTCCACAATGGTACATGTGGAGGGCACTTCTGGACAACTTACAAGCAAGAAGGATCTTGGATGCAAAGTTATCACCGCCCACTCTTTTAAAGATTGTTATAATTATTGTAAGACATGTGATATTTTTCAAACACATGGTAACCGTAAGACTTCATCACTCCATTATGTCCTATTCTTCCCTTGGTCCCTTTGAAAAGTGGGGAATAGACATTGTAGGTCCACTTCCAACTACATCACGCCAAAATAAGTATATTGTAGTTGCCACGATTATTTAACCAAGTGGGTCAAGCTAGGCCATCAAAAACAACTTCCATGGATGAAGTGGCAAGGTTCATATATGAACGCATTGTCACCAGATTTGGTTGTCCATTAGAAATTGTAATGATCAAGGAAGCCACTTCATTAATGAGGTGGTAGAAGCCCTAGTCAATAAGTTTTCTATTAAGCATGTGAAGGCAACAACATACAAGCCAAGCACAAATGGACAGTGGAACGAACAAATTTTGTGTTGTGTCAAATTCTAGCAAAAGATGCAATGCTTGCAGTACATAAATGGGATAAAAGGATTCATGCAAAGATTGTGGGCATATAGGGCAACATCAAAGTCAAGCAACAGGATACTCCCATTTCAGTTGGCCTATGGCATTGATCCAGCTTCTTCCTATTGAGTTTGATATTCCCACCGTGAGAGTTATGAAAATGAAAGGATGGATGAAAGTGATTCAAGAAAAGAAAGGTTGGTACATCTTCATTTGCTAGAGGAAATGAGAGAAATAGCAAAGGATACAAGCCATAAGAAGAAAATGAAGTAGAATGAATACTTTGATCAAAAGATCCAATGGTCTCCATTTCATGTGAATGACTTGGTTCTAGTATATGATTCCGATACAAAAAAGAAGACAGAGAAAATTTCTTCCAAAATGGATGGGGCCCTACAAAAAAAGCAGCCAGGCATGAAAATGGTAATGCACTGACCGGAGGAATCGATGGCACTCCCATTACGAAATGGGTCAACCATGACAAGTTGAAGATTTTCCAAGCACTTAAAATAGTCTACTCCGAGGACGGAGTAGAAGCTAGGAAGGGGGAAGATGTCGACACTAAAATTTTCCTCCATAATTTCTATTTCATTAATGTATGATGTTGTTAAGTATAATTAGTAGTAGCGTCTGATAGAAGATAACGGCGCCGCAGTACGGTGCCGCCAATAATGTGGAGTACGGTAACAGTCAAAGTACAATAGGAATGTTGTAAAAAGTAAATATTTGTCGTAAGTGGTCCGGTAATGTTAAAATGTCAAAGTTTGGGTAATTAGAGAAGTAGGGTCTACATGATTAGGAATTAGAAATATTATATTGGTAATAAGGACAAGGAGTGAGGTCATAAATATTTTGTGTATTTTATTTGTAAAAAGTCTAAAAATGTGGAACCCATGTAAAATGATAAGGTTTATCTTATCTTAAAGATAAGCTTACATGTACATGTGAGATAAGAGTTAAGGTATGGAATATGATTCGTCAGAGTGGATTTCTTATCCTATCTTAGAGATAAGATGGATAAGCCTGGAAGTTCTATAAATAGAGAGGCCACCCCCCTCATTTAGCATAGAAAGAAGTAGTGAGAAATATTGTAGGAAGTGTGCAAAGGAAGCCATCTTAAAGGTGTGTCAAGAAGCCATTAAGAGGTGTAATTGTAAAGTTTCTCCCATAGTCTTGTTGAAAGGCAAGTGAATTCAATAACACTAGTACCTCATGGGTGAGATTGTAACAATTTCATGTTAATATTATAATTTACTTTGATATTTCAGATTTGTCATCATTCCGTCTTATCATAGTCGATGGTATTCTTGTGTTATGTTGTTGTTTTGTTTCCGATTACATCCACCAAACTAAAGGTCAGGCATTAGTAAATAATCATAGACGAGGAGTTCCCTAGTGAAGAATTATCATAGTGCCGGATTGATGTGATGACACCAAGCTCCACGTTGACTCGAGACTACATGAAGCTGAGAGCATTTCAGAAGGTATTTACCAGGGTTTATCAAGATGGGATAGACGAGTTTCATAATAATTAAGTATAGTCGATTTTTGGACCTACTCCAAGCATGTCGACTTAGTTTAATGCAAGGATTAGTTCATCCGGCCCGAACATCTGGTGTGCATTCAATTAGAATTAAAGCAGAGGCCGTGGAGAACCTATAATTAGAGGATACACGGAAAGATTAATTTAATTTCAGAAGGTATATGCGGTGTAGTTAGTTAGGGGACATCAATAGAGATTGCCCTCAACACCTAACAAAAGTAAGAGGTTAAGGCTTCGATACTCGTTTGGAGATAAAAGTCATCGATGGTACGAGTTAGCCGAGAATCTCGCAGTAGTCCTGCCGTTGCACTGATCTATAGCTCACCACCTAGAGTACCGTGATTGAGATTGTTGACATCATCGAGAGCCAGGTAGTTTGGTGTATTTCCACCTCGAGCCTTATATTTATTCACCCAGTTCTTCCGATTTTTTATTACACCATCCTTAGTAGAGCATTGTAGCACCAGGCTGGCCCTGGGATTTAGGGCAAGGCCGTAGTTGGGACGTTGAGATGGCTTCTGAGCCAAAATTTATGAGACTCCTTAGTTAAGGAGTGTGTAGTGGATTTGGGACCCTTCACCACTACTCGACCTTGGATCCTTCCATTAGGATCTTATGGCATCATTTTAGGCATGGATTGGTTGTCCGCTCACAGAGCTAGAGTGGATTATTACCACAAGACTATTGTTTGCATAGATGATCTTGGAGTAGAGTTAGTGATATCAGGAGTTAGGAGGGCCGTATCCATTCGCACCATCTCCGCTATGCAGCTTAAGCGGTGTGCACGACGGGGTTGTCAGTTGTTTGCTATTACCAGCACACAATGACAGTCGAGGATGAGTCAAGAGGACCTTCCCTCGATGACCATCCCATCTTATCAGAGTTTGCTGATGTGTTTCAGGGGAGCTACCGGGGTTACCTCCCCCACGTGAGATAGACTTCCATATAGATCTAGTTCCGGGCGCAGAGCCTATCTCACGAGCACCCTATCGGATGACTACTCCTGAGTTATGTGAGCTCAAGTTGCAGCTTGAGGACCTTCTGGAGAAAGGCCTAATCCATCCTAGTGTATCCCCTTGGGGTGCACCAGTGATCTTTGTAAAGAAGAAGGATGGATCTCTTCGGTTGTGTATTGACTACCGTCAGCTGAATAAAGTAACGATCAAGAATCATTACCCCCTTCCACGCATTGATGATTTATTTGATCGATGAAGGGGCTAATATTTTCTCTAAGATAGACCTTAAGTCGAGGTACCATCAGCTTAGATTGCAGAGATGGATATTCATAAGACCACATTCCATACGAGATATGGCCACTACGAGTTCAATGGTACCTTTCGGTTTAACGAATGCCCCGTGTTTATGAGTTTGATGAATGGGGTATTCAGGACCTTCCTAGATCGCTTCATGCTCATCTTCCTTGATGACATTTTGATTTACTCACGCACACGTGAGGAGCACGAGGAGCACCTTCGCCAAGTTCTTCAGTGCCTTTGTGAGCAGCACCTTTACGGGAACTTGGAGAAGTGTGCGTTCTTTCAGACAGAGGTGTAGTATTTGGGCCACATCATTTCTGGGGAAGGTATCACAATCGATCCTTCCAAGATTCGAGCCATCATGGATTGGCCAACACCCACTAGTGTGACCGAGGTGTGTAGTTTCATGGGACTAGCAGGTTATTACAGAGGTTTGTTCAGGACTTTTCTCGGATTGCACACCCCATCACTTCCCTTCAGCAGAAAGGGAAGAAGTTTTTATGGTCAGATAGATGTGAGCAGGCTTTCAAGACATCAAGGAATGCCTCATGAGAGCACCTATCTTGCAGTGCCAAATCCTCAAGGTGAGTTCTATGTTTGCATGGATGCTTCTTGGGCGGACTTGGAGGTGTGTTAATACAGAGGGTAGAGTAGTTGCCTTTGAGTCTCGCAAACTCAAAGATTATGAGCTCAATTATATGACCCATGACCTTGAGCTTAACAGTGAAGTGGTACATGCCTTAGTGTGGTGGAGACATTTTCTTCTTGGCCGGAGATTTACACTCGGGGATCGATCACTGAGTCTTCACCACCTCTTCACGCAGCCCAATCTCAACGCTCACAATCGGCGTTGGATGGAGTTACTATGTGAGTATGACATGGATATAGAGCATGTGAAAGGGAAGGAAATGTGGTTTGCAGATGCCTTGAGTAGGAGGAGACATGTGGCTATGGCCACCTCGGTGGGCACAAATTTACGGAGTAGGATCTTTAGTAACTTCCTCATGATAGTTTCTACCTCGGCCCAGAAAGCAGAGATGAGTCTCGGAGACCCTTGAAGGGAGATTTGATGGATTTTCATTAGAGGTAGATGGCCTTCTCGCATACGTGAGGTCGGATATATGTACCTATAGATGGAGGCTTGAGACATGACATTTTGGCAAAGAGGCTCATCGTGCACCTTATTCAGCCCATCCCGGGGTGAAGAAGATGCACGCCACCCGAGACAGCTTGTATTTTGGAGAGGACTTGAGAGAGACATGGCTTTATTTGTGTCACACTATTTAGAGTGCAGAGGGTGAAGGCCGAACATCAACATCCACTGGCCTCTCTATCCTCACGCCATATCGGAGTGGAAGTGGGACACCATTTCTATGGACTTCATCGTTGGGTTACCTACAACGAGATACCATCATGACGCCATCATGGTTGGTGGATAAATTGATGAAGGTAGCTCATTTTTCTCCGGTGAAGACCACATATACAATAGTGTTGTGGCATGAGTATACCTTGATGAGATTTTCGGATTACATGGGATTCCATGGAAGATCATTTCATGACCGTGACCCTTTGTACACTTCCCATTTTGGACCACCATGCGCAGTATGCCCTGGACGAGGATTAATTTCAGCACAACTTATCACCTGAGACAGATGGATAGAGAGAGAGGGTGAATTAGATTTTGGAGGATATGCTCGGGATGTACGTGATGGATCATCATCGAGATGGGGAGAGTAATATTTGGTGGAGTTTGCATACAATAATAGTTTCCCCAGAGTTCTATAGGCATGGCCCTTTTCAGTGCTTTATATGGTAGAGAGTGCAGACACCTCTTAGTTGGGATAGGATTGAGGAAGGGTTTCACTTGGGCCAGCATTATTACAGGATATGGAGAAAGCGAGGTTACCTTGATCAAAGAGAAGAGATTGCAAGAGGCGCAAAGGATAGAGCATGAGAAAAATATGTAGACTCAGCATAACATGATCACGAGTTTGAGGTAGGACACGAAGGTGTTTCTTCGTGTCGACCGCATAAGAGCCCTATCCGTTACGGAAAAGGTTCTATGCTTGCTCCTAGGTTTGTGGGTCCCTTTGAGATCTTGGAGTGCCTCGGTCCCTTGGCCTATCATCATAGCATTGCCACCTAGCTTATCTCGCGTCCATGATGTGTTTCACATTTCGTGCTTAGGAGATATATTTTGATCCTTCTCATGTGCTAGATGGACCGCATTGCAGTGCAGGATCATGGGTAGGTGATGGTGGAGCCCATACGCATTATAGAGTGCAGGACCTGGGCCTTCATAAAACAGAGAGATTGATCGTTCGGGTCCAATGGGACTAAGTGGTATGATGAGACCGCACTACTTGGGAGGATGCTACTTTTCTAGGAGGATAGTTTCCACACCTTTTCCTATGACTTCAGGAGGAAGTCGAGTCTAAGGGGAGGGGGATGTAGTGCCCACTTCCTTCGACACCATTTTTTTTATTGTTTTGAGACTAATTACTTCACTTATGGATTTATTATGGCTTTTGATTTAGCATGCTAGTAGATATCATAGACATTGAGACTATTATTGATTTGATCTTTATATGATGCATATGGTTTCTTGGTGGACATTTGATGATGATATTTGTATATTTTGACATGGTTATTTATCTCTAATTATGACATGTGATATGTTTAATCATATTGAGTAGAACTTGATAATGGACTAATGTGATGATCGTTTGGACATAAATGAAATGTGGAATAGAAATGTGCTAGAGAGTGTAAGTGATATCGTACATTTGCATAGATGATAGTAAATCATGTGTCGTTTATTTTAGATTATATTGTGTATTTGGCATGAACGTTTTAATGCGCCAATGAGGCCGAAGGAGGTATTCTCTATTCTGCAGGTATATTATATTCACAACAATATTGGGGAGTGGAGACCAACCACATCGGAATTCGAGAAGAATCCAACTAAGGTCACCATGGCAACAAGTAATTGTGTGTGTGTTAGAATTATTTGGTTAGGGGAAAATTGTGACCTAGGGGTCATGTGTTGTTTTGTTTTAATTTTCCCTTTTTATTATGTTAGTATGTGTTGCTCTTAGTAAGTGAAATTTTACTTGTGTTATTATTCATATTCTTTGGATTGGAGTTTACCCCTTTATTAGCCATGGGTTGTAGTGTCTTAATTAAGTTAATTTGAATTTGTCCTAAACTAATTAAAAGATGTGACCAAAAGAGAGTTCATTTATTAGTCTTGATTTACTTTGGATTTTGTGTGGAATGATGTGTGTTTGAGTTTTGAGTGTAGCACACTCTACCCCACATGGGAAACTCGAATTTGGCCTTAGAGGCCAAATTTCAAAGCTTGTGGGACAAGTCAAACTTGTCCCACACCTCTTAAAACCCCATGCCAACCCTACCTATGGGTTGGAAGGCCAAATTTAGGGTCTTTTAGGTGTTTTGGGGGGATAAAAGGGTAAAATATTAATTGCACTTTCTTTCAAAATTTAATTTTGTCCTTTGGGGGAGTGGGCTTAGTTGGAGTGTGTAAGGTGCTTGCCTTTCTTTCAACCACTTATTAATGGTGCATTGGAATATGAAGTTGACCAAATGATGTGGAGTGGAGGGAAAAGGAGGTGGCATCCTACTTGGAGCCACATCATCCCTCCCTCTCTTTTCTCTATTTATTTGATCCTCTTGTTTGTTTTGGGGGTTGGAAGTTTCATTTTTAGTCTTTTGTATTTTGGAGAGGAGAGGATTTTGAAGGAGTTTGTGGATTTTTGGAGCTTGTTGATACTTGTGGGAATTTTGTTGGAGCTTGTGGATGATTGCTTGGTCCTTGGAGGGATTGAGACTTCATACTTGGAGCAAGCTCTACCATGGAAAGGTAGGAGCTTCACCTTTGTTTGCATTATGTTTCCTTTTTGTTATGTGAATGTATATTTATGTTGTGTTGAATGTTGTTGTTTGAAATGCTTGTTGGGAATGGGTAGAATGCCTAAGTTGGGAGTGGGAGGAGACTATGGGGAGTTTATTTGAGGGAGGCATAAGAGATCATTTTCTTGAGGAGGGAGTTTGGGTTGGGTGCCCACCTAGTAAGAGAAATGCTTGCATTTTCTTCTTGTTTTTACTTGAGGGAGCCATAAGAGTTGAGGGAGGCATAAGAGTGGATGGAGGGATAAGGGGTACTTGAGGGAGGCATAAGAGTTGTTAGGGGTATTGTGTTTTGCATTGGAGGCTTTTAGGTGGCACCCATTCCCATTGGGAGGCATAAGTGGCCTCCCCATAGGTCTTACTCTTATGGCTTTCTTGATAAGCCTTGTGACTTGTTGTTGTGATTGTTTTCCCTCTTGTTGTATTGTTGATTTTGTTTTGAAGGATTATGGAATGAATGTGAAATTTTATGTTGAGTTATGTGGAAGCTAGTAGTTGCCATGAGTTGGATTTTCTCCCATTGTAATGTGGTTGGGGCTCGGGGGCCAATGGAGAGGATGGCTTCTCTTCTCCATTGGGTATCTTGGTTGGGAGGAGAGCATTGCCTCTCCCCTTATTTTGTTGTGAATCAAGAAAACTATTGGAGGAGCTACCTTGTTGATGTTTGAAGCATTGGAGCCTTGTTGATGACAATGTGAAACCACCTTGTATTTTTACCCACCTAGAGTGGAAGAAAAGTGTAATATTGCTTTGTATTTTAGCTTCCATTATTGTAAATTGTTCCCACATTAAGTGGAAAATGTTGTAACAAGATTTTGAAGGAAAGTTGTATTGATCTTCATTAGTAAGGTTGTAATGTGGATGGAATTGAAAGTTGAAGGAAAGACAATTTATTTATTCTCCTTTAACTTGGCTTGGAACCTCATATGAGTATGTTGATCTTGTTGAAATGTTAGTAGTTCTTGCTTTAAAACTTAATGGAAATATTGTTGAAACCCTCTTGAGGAATGTTGGGAAATTTACCTTAAATATATATATATATATATATATACATTAAATTCATTTTGTTACTTAAAAGAGATGTATTGAAAAAAGTGGAATGTTAGTGTATTTTCTCTTCTTGCATTGTTGATGGAAAGACTTAAGTTTTAAATAGCTTTCAATATGCCAATGAAGTAATTTTAGTTCTAGCTTTATTATGTTCTTCCCCTTTAAGAAATTATTGAAAATCCATTTACAAATTATTAAAGGAAATGAAATCAACCTATTTGAAATCCCATGCAATGTTTATTGAATTGTGTAGAAGGAAATTTTAATGCAAAGACTTTAAGCTTATTAAGTTTATTACCCAATCCTCCTTAATACATAATAAGGAAACTAATAATTTCAATATAATTCATATCTAAGTAATATTACAACTAATGTATTTACTATTTTAAGTTCTAATTATAACAATATACCATTAATATTTATTTGTATTAACAAAGTATATTATTAAAACTACAGCCAAGAAATAATATTAAGTTATACATGCAATTAAACCTACGTAGGTATAAGAAACTAATGCACTTCCCATTTCAAATAATTGCAAAACAAATCGTGCTTCATGAATATTCTGATTTGGAACAGATCCACCTTTATGAGATTTTCTCCCACGAGTTAAATCATTCTATTTTTTTTAGTTAATTATAGGACCAAAAAAAAGGATTAGGACCGAGTCTTGGAAGGTCTAATGCACACTCCCATGATCAAATGATCTGTCAATGTAGCAATGAACATATGCAATGCAATCTATTCGGTGTTATGCCGCGCGACATCCTCATCTACCAAGGCAAGTATTCTCACGGAGATGTTTCATAGTATTTTTTCTCATCTGCAGCATAAGATAGATCTTGCTGTAGCGACACATGACATCTATGAAACAATAGTTAACACGCCCTCTTGATTACAAGCTTTTGACTTTATCCTATGATGTAACATATCTCTAGTCGTGGATTATCCTTTGAGATATTCGGAGGTAAAGACTCGATTCGAGAAAACTTCGTATTTAGGAAGATTGAAAAAAACTCAAGCATTTTTTAAGCTAAGCCTAAAACGAATCTATAGCTACTTTTTTTTTTTTTTTGGTGTGCACGCCAAAAGAACCTAGCTCTACAATCTGTCCCGATGTAAACAGATCCACCTCTGTGAGACTCTCTTCCATGAGCTACCTCGCAAGACAGGCAAGGTCTCAATGAAGATCTTTGTAATAAATTTCACCAGGTCTTCTAGTAACGCCCTCACTATCCCTTGATCGATTTTGATAAAATAACGTGAAGGTGAATCCCGAATTTGAAGATGCATTCGATACTGAACAGGGTTGGATAACCTGCTTGTTGGGAGCACTCAATAAGGGCTTTGTTTTCACTTGTGAACCGCACCGAATGCCTCGACTGACTACTCGTGGCGGAGGTCGTGGTATGGACCCCGCCATGGACGCACCTCACAAAGACCCAACGAAAGTGAAGGTAGCACACTTGCTATACTAGCCCATAGCTTCATCTCTAACCACTATTTTCAATCTCGCGCGGCCAAGCCTAGTAAAAACCAGAGCAGACCACGGCATGGGGGGCATAAGATTTTCAAATCTAAATGGAATCAATGATGGTATGCGGCTAGTTGGGTAGCCGGTACGTCAAAAGGGATGGAGCTTTAATTTTTGACAGGTGTTTGTTGAGCCACCCACCTCCAACATAAATTTTTTCAAACATATCTTTTGGAATTTGAATCCACCCGTCCTTTTTGTATTTTCTGATATTGGCTCTATTTATCATTGTTTGAATATTGTGGTTAATCAATGCATTAAAAATGAACAAGACTTACATGTATTTTTATAGACTCCTTCTTAATCATACATATTTTGGAGTCTTAATTCAGAATCAGTTCGCCTAATCTTCTTGCACCTCCTCTATATCTTTGAGTACTATTCCTTCTTGCCCATTTGCAATTTGTTTTTATTCTTCTAAGGATGAAGTGGTTCCATCAAGCCCAACCATCTCCAAACTCACTTTCGTATCTTGGCGAAGCTCAAGAATCTATGCCATAAATAATGGAACAAACTTATCTTCTCCTCCTACGTGGAAGATTTCTTTAGAGGATTCCGCTAAGTGACCCGATTTAAATGTATTGCAATTCTAAGCTGGTTCTCTTAATCTCGATCTTCTTTAAAAAAAAAAATTTAGTTGCATTTTTCGGTTATGTGTTTATGAAAGGAAGTCCTAGAGTGTCGTCCTTTTTTTTTGCGGTGTTACATCACTTATCATCTTCTTATTTGTTATAATTTTATTTTCTTTTTTTTTAAAAGTTTCTTATATTTTAGAAAAGAGTTTAATTCTCTGGGTGATGGTGTCGATGTAAGTGAGAACATTTAGGTTTGCCATCTTCATCCTTTGTATAATAGGGACTTTATATTTTCTTTGTTTTTGTTCCTACTAAATATCATTGTTTTCCATCTTTTCTTACCCATTTTATCTGTATGCTCCATGTTGAAGTTTTTTCAAAATGTGTTCAGTTCCATTAAATAGAAATTTAGGTAGACGAAAATATGTCTTTCGAAACCCACTAATTGAAAACTGCTCAAAGAATACCGCTCGGTTTGACAAAACAACACCTAGTTATTTATCCCTACCTTAGACGATGAATATAAAAGCATATTTATCATTTGTCTTATGAATTGAGAAGAGAGAGACACTAGGCTTGATTCCACGTGAGTGTGATTTTTTTTTTTTTTCCTTTGTTTTTTTAATGTCTTAAATCTTGTTCTCGTTTTTATCATAACTAACTATTGTTCTTGTAAAAGGCGTAATGGTGTGGCTCGATGATGGGGCATGAGTGCTCACTAGCCACTTGCTCAAGTTCTAATCCCCTAGGCCCGAGGGACCAGGTACCCTTTCATTTGAAAAAAAATTTGTTCTTATAATAGCAATCTAATATGATTACGTAATGCTTGTTTATGTATCTCTTGTTTTGATGCAAATAATCGAGCTTAAAACTTAAATGGTGGTTCTACAAAAAGTTGCATTAAAAACAACTAGTGTTCTTGTAATAGTATTTTTATATTGATTATGTAATGCTTGTTTGCACATCTCTTGTTTTGCTGCAAGTGATTGAGCTTAAAAGCTGAAAAAATCATCTACAAGAAGCAATCATTGTAGTTGGCTTTCGAACACGGAACCTATTGGATTATCCTATTTTAATTTTGACCCCTTTATGCGAAATCACAACCACATGATTTATGTGAGAAGATCGAGACGATATGGTGTAACAAATATAGGAGATATTATCAGTTAAACAATCAATATAAACTATGGAAAAGGTGTGGGACATATAGGTATATAATTCCCACCTTTTTTTTCCATCTTTCCACTCATGTCTTCATCTTATCTAATAAATTAAATGTCATCCAATCGAAAACCTTTACATTGTAAAATACAAAATAACAAAGTCTTGGTGTTTTAAATGATCAAACTGAAGAGGGGGATGGGAATGGCATGTCGTTTCCTTCCATCATACTATTATACATGTTGCAATATGAATTTTCCTTTTTGCTATATTTATTTTTGAAAACGTGGTTGCCTTTCATTTCCATAAAAATTCATCTTACATATTTACTTTGAATGTTCTCACTTTAAATAAGGCATCAAATTGTAAATATGATCTCCATATGGAGGAAATGTTATGCATGATTCACTACGAAGTCCAAATTTTGACATTTTTATCTCTGTCGGCCGATTATTGTTCGTATACATGCCATATTTACGTAGAGAAAACTTAATCCACCTCAATCAAATGGTCACCCATGCCGTAGTAAAGCATACTCAAATAAGGAAGTTGAGGCATGTAGTCTTGTTTACATTGGTAGAGTATAGCTATCACATAGTTACACCGATTTCTACCAGTTACATTTTTAAATTTATATCAACGTTCACCACATCCAATTTTAGGAGATCGTTGATGGTGAAAATGGGGATATGATAGGTAGGGGAAAGTCCCTCATATTTTCACCCTCCATTATGTTCATAGATTTCCCACTAGTGTTGTTTACAACGTTTCACCACTATCATTATATGCTTCATTCTCTACATGATAACAAGAGTGTATAGTTTGAGCACTCTTGATTTCGAATATCATAAATTCTGAGGAGGAAAAATTTGTAGGTAATCATAGTTTTTTGATGATAATATATGATGATCAAGAACCTCTCAACATCACATTTTCAATGCAATCTCCACTAAAACATGAGATGAAAATTCTAACATTTGTTTTATAATTTCCATTAGGTGATAAACATGTTGACATAACATCTCTTCCTCCCTAATTCATGTCCCACACTAGCACAATGAAACTAATAAATCTCAAATGGATGAAAATATTCATGGTAATATTAAGGGATGTCTCTGTCTCCACTCTCGTGCCCTAACCCTAATATTGCTGAGAACAATATTGTTGGTGGCAGCGTGGTGAATTTTGGCTCTTGCTTACGCTTTTTTATGAAGGTACTAACCTGAGCCTAGGCGATGGAGATAGGGGCATTTTGAAGGAATGCTTTGAGGCCACTAACCATGTAAATAAGAACTTGGGAAAGGTTCATGATTCTGCTAAAGGTAGAAAGGGCAACCCATCTCCAAACAAAAATAAAGAAAATAGTTTTCCATATTTTCCTATGAAATACACCTCTCTGCAGGGCATGGACGGTTGCAATCAGGGGAGATAATGGTTATCATTTGTTGTTCCCCCTACTAAAAGAGGAATGTTCTTAAAACTC
This sequence comes from Taxus wallichiana var. yunnanensis, assembly GCA_018340775.1. Lineage (NCBI taxonomy): Eukaryota > Viridiplantae > Streptophyta > Pinopsida > Cupressales > Taxaceae > Taxus > Taxus wallichiana. The sequence goes on along the minus strand of CM031234.1, from coordinate 726,307,938 downwards.
TCACAAAAGACTACGGTGATCAAGATAGAGGAGGATCTACTACAAATGGTTCTCGGAAAGGAAAACCTTTTTCAAGCCTTGCCTCTTCTACATATTTCACAAGTTTTGGACTAAGCTATCTTAACTCAACAAATCAATTTCTAAAATATGGAGGGAAAATATAAAATTCAAGATTGAGCTTTATCCCTATGCTAAAGCTTATTTCATTGATGTCTTTGAAACCCCTAAAGAAATGGATTTAATATTTTACCACTATTGGGTTTGGGGTGAACTTGGGCTCATGTCAATGCCCAGTATCCATCTTTTCATCCTTTAATACCTACCCTATTTTGATTCACTGAACTCCGTTTACAATTGTAGAACAAATCATGCCTTATTGCTATAGGAGATACTTTAGGATGTTTTGAAAAATTAGATGATAAAATCTATGAATAGATTCATACAACTTATGCTAGAATCTTGGTAGATATTAACACCTCTCAAAACATTTTAGCAAAAATTAGTCTACAAATTGGTGAAAGATCAGAGGATCAATTACAAATATTTAGCCTTCATATGGATCTCTATGCTTTCAAATGGGGCATCTTTCGTATGAATGTGAGTACTCAGGATGTAAGCTCAATATAACAAACAAGCGTTTTTACCACAATTATTCCACAAAATTGCCACAATTTACAAGAATTGTAGAATACTTGTAGCATCTATGAAAATTTCATTTGGTCATTTCTAAGTATTGTGGATATTCTAAAATTTAATTTAGTGATAATAATTCGTAGAAAAGTCACATTTCTAGCCATTCTTCATAGGAATTTCACAATTTTTAGAAAATCGAACTAAAATTGATCATAACTAAAATTCAATATTAAATAACTTAAAAATACCATGTGTGTGTGTGTGTGTGCGCGCGCTGTGTAAAAGTGCGTGTGCGTGCGTGCGTGTGTGTATGTATATAAATATAAATATTATGTAGCTATATTCAAATATGTTTATTCTACTATATGTTAAGAAGAATAATATATTTGTATTATTTTTGTAATTATAACTAATTTTATAAACATAACCCATTCTTTAATAAATAATAAATGTATACATATGATTCTTTTTTATTATTCTTGTTAATATAAAAAAATTCTTAAGATAATTATTATTTGATTTATAAATAACAAATGTAGAATATATGTGGAATTTCTATTATAATTCATTTTTCCATTTTTAAATATTTTGGATGATCCACAATTTTATATAAGTGTTTAAAATTTGTAGAAAATTCACATATACAACACTTTCTATTTGAAAATCCACAATCTTATTCAATTTTTCTATTTTTAAATATTGTGGATGTTCCACGATTTTATGGAAATGTTAATTTCTTTAATAATTTGGAGCCCGAAAATGTACCCATATCTAGTATACAAATTTTCAGAATTTAAGAGAATTGTAGATTATTTGTGGATGCTCTATATAATTTTATTTTTCCACAATTTTATTTTAGTGAATATAATTTGTAGAAAAATCACATCTCTAAACATTCTTTATAGAAAATCCACATTTTTATTAAAAATAAATATAAAATTTATCACAAAATTACTCACCACAATTACTCATAAAGGGAAATGTAACAACATTAACATGAAATTATATCAATGTTGAAAATCCACATTAAATATTTCCTAAAGGAAAATTAAAACCATTAATATGGAAATATATAATTTGAAAATTTTACATATTTTGAAAAAACATTATATATATATTTTTAAAAATTAATCAAAATACTTAAAATTAATTAATATATATTTTAATCATAATGAGATAACAAAAATAATAAAAAACATAATAAAAAAATACATTAAATAGTGTGTATTTGTAAAAAAACATTTATAAATTAATTATAACAAAAACCTTCCCTTCTTACAAATTGAAAACTTTTATTATAACTAATATAAAATTATAATAATGTGAAAAAAAGTCACCTTTCTAAAATGTTTTAAGTTTTGTGTTTTTAATATATTTTAAAATAGCTAACATAAATTATAATAATATATAATAAATCTCAAATCTTTTAATATTTATAACTAAAACTTCCTTTTATGATATATTAAACAAAATTTTTACATTTAATAAATGTGTAGAAATGTCATCATCTAAAAGATTAAAATTTGATATATCTAAATATTTTTTTAATAAATAAAATAAATTATATTATAAATTACTCACTAAGGATATTTTAAAACATTAACTTCAAGACAATAAATACTTTAAAAATATAGGTTATCTACAATTTAGATTTATTTTTTGTATGTAAAAAACATAATATAAAATTTAAGAATTTAACATATATCAAAAGCACATAAAATATATTTCTATTATTACATAGATTGAGATGACTAATAAAAAATTATTAAAGTGAGAAAATATAATATTAAATAGTTTGGGTTTACTTGAAAAGATGAATATCAAATTAGATTATTTGAGATATACATAACTTATTAGAAATATAATCTACCACATATAAGATATATGACATATTAAAAAAACAAAATAAATTTATAAATAAATAGAATTAGCAATATTAAAAATATATAATTTTGAAATATCTAAATAAAAATAATATAAAAATTAAATAATGTGAAAATGTTAAATTGTCTATACTATATAATATAGCATTTAAAAAATTGTTTAAATATATATTGGAAGATTGAAATAGATATGAAGTTATTATTTTAGAAGACAAATATAAAATGGGAATAGTTTAGAAATTTCACAATTTTCTAAATTTCAAATTAATTACACATGCCATTTTAAATATATTTAATACAATAAAAATAGAAATTAAGAAAGTTCCATATAATTATTGATAAATATTTATAGAAATAATATCTTTAAAAAAATGTAGGAAGAAGTCAATAGTAAAATATTTAATTTTTTCTTCAAATTTATCCAAGAAAAATAAAACATAATAAGAATTTATGATACTTATTATTGATCATTCATCTTGCATGTCTTCATCATAAACATCAAATTCATCTTGAGCCAACTCTCGATATTGCTCTGAACTAACATCAAATTCTCCTAAATCAATAAATAAATTTATCCCAGAGTCTTCTCTCTCATCCACGATATCATCATCGACAAGATTATCAAATATTGTTGAATCATATTCATCATTTATGCTTTCTGTCTCCCCATTTTCTTCTCCTTCACTCTCTTCATGTCCTTCTTGTTGTCTATCTTCATATGTGTACTCAATATGTTCTAATTCTTGTTCCTGTACATGTTCTCCAATTTCATCCATTATTTCTTCTTCATCATTACTATGTGTCTCGTCCTCATCTATAATATCAACATTATTTGTGTTTAAAAATGATGCATGATGGTTCCACCTTGGATTGTGCTCTATGACAAAAGACTAATTTTGATTTTGCATATCTTGGATGATAAAAATTTGTTCACATTGCTCTGGGAATACATATGGCTCATCTGTGTCCATAAAATCTGATGTTTTTATCATAGGAAAACCATTACCATGCATATAAATTGTTCTATTATTTCCTTTCTCAATCAATGAAAACCACTTTACTAGAAAGATAACCTTCCTAAAGGCCCTGAAGTCAAGTTCCATAATGTCCTCCAAAATTCCATAGTACTTCGTCTTTGTTTCAATTTCATTGGAATCCACCACATCAAAATATGCTGATATCCCACAATCAAATGTATGCCTAAGCTTATCCATCTTCTCAATGCGAAAGTGCTTACCATATGCCCAAATTGATTTGTAATGTGTCACCTAGACAAATATAACATTTACAATGCAATGTCAATAAATCATTCTTAAATATTAACTACAATACATTTTTACTAAATAACATAAAAACACAATAAACTATAAGCATGCACATACCTTCCCTAGATTTATTCCATTTACTATTTCTAATTCTTCCCTTGATATATTAAGAGGATCTCTTTTACTTTCTTGCATAATATTATCTCTCAACCAATCCCATGGGCATTTATTTGGCCATGTATTTTTATGATTTTTAGGTAACTGTGGGACTCGACTCATGGACCCCATCCTTCTAGATGCTCTTCTATATGCAATTGTGTCAGCTTCTTCTTTCTTTATTTTGTATAGATCTATCCATTTATCCATGCATTTTGCATGATGTGCAACATAGAGGTGTATTTTCTCATACTCATTTCCATCTGTAAGTGAAATTTAGTAAATTATTAAAATTAATATAAAGATATATAAAGGATAAACTATATAACCACTAGATATTTTATAAAACATGATGCATACCTCGTACTTTTCTTAACCTCCCTCTTCCTTGTAGTACTTCACTTGTTAGTATATCTAGTTGAGAAGAACCTTGGACATACTTTGTGTACTAGAATGAAAATCAGGTAAGTAATTAGAACTAACATTCACCATTGCTTTGAATGTGATGTAACCCTCCACAATGGAACCCTCTGGTCGAGCCTTTTGTCACACAAAATGCTTCAATACCTTCATTAAATGCTCAACAAGCCACATTGATCTTGATGCGACTGGACCACAATATTCTATCTCATTAACAAGGTGTATGAGATAATGGACTTGTGGATCAAAATATACAGTAGGAAGATACTTTTGAAGTGTACACATTAATATAGGTGCTTTATCCTTCCAATATATAAGGTCTTCCATTTTAATCTCTCTTGAGGACACAAACCTGAAATATAATGTTTAACTAACATTAGTTTTGAGTAATAAATCATTATAATGGTATAAAAATATATATTGAATAAAATTAAATATTATATGGTTACCTGATATATTTTGATAAGAAATATATAGTCTTGGTTATATTTTGATCAAAGGTACTAGGAATAATAATGGGAAGTATAACCTGTAAAAAAGAAGTGTACATTTGTTAAATATAATAATTAATTTATATCAATGAAATTTGAAGAAAATAAAAACATTTCAACTTTAAATATAAAACTCACCTTAATCATGTTGTGCCAATCATGTGTTTTTAATCCTATTAGATCCTCATTTTTTCTCTAGAAAAACAATTCTTTATTGTGGCACCATAACCTGTAGGGAACCTTATTTTCTTTATGGCTTCATTGATATGATTTTTCTCCTCAGTGCTCAATCTCCAAGGAGAAGGGAGGAATGTGTTATCATCAGGATTTGGCCATAAAGGATGCATGACTTTACTCACTTCAAGGTCTTTCCTCAACCGTATTCCATCTTCCTTTTTTCCAATGATAAGATTCCATAGTGATCTTGATACATTGCATCCAATGTGCATAACATCAAGTAGGTGTACGATGGGCATATTCCTATAATACTCAAGTTCATAAAATATTGAGTACCTTTTCATGCCCGGGGGTAGTTGTTCTACAAAAAAAAACAATTATAAATTAGTATCATACTCAATGTTGGTATAAAAGTGTTAAAAATATCTATATTTTTCCTCACCTCCACCATCATGATAAGCAATATACCAATCATTTGGAGTCAAAACCCTTGGAATAGGTTCTCTTACTGGTTTTGTGTTAAAATCATTTTGTTTTGTTACTCTATATGGATGATTAATAGGCAAGAATTGTCTATATTCATAGTATATATCCTTCTTTAAGTGTTTTGAGTGTCTCACAATTGTTTGAAATCCACATGATGGACACCCAACTTTCCCTTTTGTTTGAATACCTATAGTCATGTATAATCATTATGTCAATGTAAAATTTTAAATATTTTCAACAACTATAAATGATTCACAATATTAAATCTCAAGAATATATTATATATCCACTAACCACAACATAAAGATAACCCTGGGGCATCATGAATGGTCCAACACATCATGCCTCGAAAGAAGAAATCTCTCCTCCCAATAGGCCTTGATATGTCATGCATTTCAAATCCCACCCATAATTGTTTAAGCTCATCAATGAGGGGCCTCAAATATACATCCATATTACATACTTGATACTTTCCTATAACCATCAATAAGTTAAAAATAATTATAGATATATTATATGTTGAATATTTCATATAACACTAAAGAAATAAAATATATCAGTCAGGAAGGTTAATCACCTGGAATAATTAGAGTCAACATTATATTTTCCTTCTTTATTGCCATCCATGGTGGGATATTATTGAGGATTGCAACTACTGGCCATGTAGACCATCCCGATGATTGAATTGAGAATGGATTAATCCCATCCATAGCTATTGAAATTCTAGCATTTCGTTTCTCACGTGAAAAATATGGCCATTTCTCATCAATTTCTTTCCATGCCTTACCATCCCCTACTGTTCGTAAGGTTCCATCATTGCTTCTATTCTCAAAATGCCAACCCATGAGCTTTGCTAATTCATTACATTTAAACATTTTCTTAAGTTGTGGAATTAAAGGAAAATGGCGAAGAACTTTCCGTGGAAATGTTTTTGACTCAACAACACCTTGATGCTCATATCTACTAGTATGACATACATCACATTCTTGTAATGATTCTTTCTCACCATAATATAACATACAATCATTAGGACATGCATGGTAAACATTATAGTTCAATCCTATATTTCTTAAAGAGTGTTTCACTTCCCTGTAAGACTGAGGAAGATGATTCCCCTTGGGAAGAACCTTGGTAGAAAGAACTCTACATGATAAGAACACAACAATCAATTAGAAACAAATAATATGAAATATTTGTGTATGTAATCATCATAAAACATGATTAAAATTGTTGATATAAGGAAATGTCAAGAAATGTAATATTTAATTATTAAATTTACATACCTCAACAAAGCAGTAAAGCTAGTATCTGACCACCCAAATATAGCCTTTATGTTCAATAACAAAAATATTGTTGATAATACAGATATTTCTGCACTTTCATACAACATTTTCCTTGCCATTTCATTCAATTCAAAGTCCTTTTTAGTGAAAATGTCATGAAGTAAACTATCAATAGTTGGATCCATGTTTGGAACTTCATCATTCATTATGTTGTTTTGGTTTATATTCTCCACATGTGGGTTAGTTGTATTGGGTGGAATAATATTGGGAACCTACAATATTATTTTATATTACTAAATAATCCATGAGAAGTATGTGAAAGTAAATCATGCCACATGACTAAAAAGATAAGTAAAAACAAATTTTGAACATACCATGTCATTAGGTTCCATATGACCATTTACTTTCAAGTGAGAAATAGTTATAGAGCGTCTCCATCTTCTACGCCCTTTACATTTGAAGCATTCACAATATATACTTTGCTCATACCAATCACTAGTGTAGGGTTGAGGACCACCACTAGAATCACTATCATTCGAATTACTAGACATTTTAAAATCTACAAAAGTTCAAATAAATGTGTATTAAATGCTCAATTAAAAAAAATGTGTATTATGATAAAGAGTAAAAATGATAACTCTTAGTGTTTAATACAATTTCTAAATTACAAATAACAATTTTTGAAATATATAAATAAACCATGTATAATATCGATAGAATATCTAATTCTATGGATCAATGCTAAATTTAAAAGTTTAATTATTTTTCATTAAAAACCAACAAAATTGAAATTTTAATTTGTTTGAAATTTTTATAAAAATATTATAGATAATTCCATATAAAATGTAGAAGAATAATTTTATGAGTTAAATTTGTGGTTTAATAATTTAATAAATACCATTCACTATTAATATATAACTCACGAATAACACTTAATCACTATCATTCCATAAACTATAAAATATTGCATATTTCCATTTTTATATTATATACAATTATTATAAATGTATAATTATTTGATTTTTACATTACTAATCATAATTTTCTTAACATAAATATTGACTATTTTACTAACAATATTTTAATTAAATATTTTAATTCTATATAAAATAATTATAAATTATTTCTTATTTTTTATATTATTTTTGGATACTTTCCTAACATTAATATTAATTGTTTTATTCATGATAGGGATCAAATTTGAAGATTTAGTCAAAATTATTATTATGAAGGGCACATATTCAAGGTTGAAAAGTACTCTAAATATATCACATGTTCATATGACAAAAATAAATATTTTACACATGTTCTATAGTTTAAGAACATTATGAATTTATGTAAATACCAGAGTACATAAAATCATAAATAAAATTGAAACCCTTTTCAAAATAGAATAGTAATAGTAGTTAAAATTAAACACTGTACTATCCCATTCTTCCTCTCAAATTTGTTAAGCCCTGTATTTTGATAGATGAATTTTTAGTGTTTGAAAACTATAATTTATTTATACTTCATATTAACAAATCTATAAAATAAAAGATCGTGATTTGTTTTATTTTAATGAGGTGAAACAGAAATAATTTTATAATATACTAATGTTAAGATGATATTTTAAATCCACATCATACCTTTTGTGGATTATTCTTCCAAAATAATATTATTGACAAATACAATAAGACTTTTAAAAAAAAGATTAATTCACTTTTTTTTATTCACCATACAAAGAAAAATTAAATAAAGATGTCCCAAATTTAAATAAAAATGTTCGTAATTATAGAAAAATTATTATCCATACCATAAATTAAAAGTATGCACTGTAGAGGAGAACAATAATATTTTTTTGTTTATAAAACAATTTAAAAACTAATAATTTAAAACTATTAACTCAACATTGATTAGGCCATCTATAACCAAATTTAAAAATTAACGTATTGGTACAAGGATCCATATGATCTCAATAAGTACCAATAGTAAGGCTGAAAGTTCCCTAGATATAATACCAAAATTCAAATATTTAGTGGGGATTTAGGAATGGGATATGGAGTGTTGGAAGCTTCTATACTTGAGGGACGTTTTCAAACCCAGCCCTTTTTTGAAATTTTATGTAATTTAAAGTTTGAGTTTTATTTTTTTACGGGAAATATTTCCCAAACATTTCCGTGGCGGGTTCAAAAGCTTTGATCTCTAAATAAAATCATGATCCCGTTATACCTATCATTAATAAATACTAGTTGTTTCATTAATATAACTCAAGTCTATCCATTATTTGTGGTAATAAGCTTTTAGGATTCTCTGCACGCGTCCCTCTTCCACAATTTTTGCCATGATTTCTGGTCTAAGCCTAACCAAAATAAACCATTTCAAATACATTTGAAATTTGTATTTTTCTTTCAAAAGATTCTATTTCACTTTTAATTTTTGAAGGTTTCTGGATTCATTTTTCCAGCACTCATCCTTCCTTCTGTCCCAGGTACGGATTCCTATTTTTCTTTTTACTATTATTATTATATATTATGTACAGATTTTAACCATGTCCAATAATCTCATTTCTTTAAGTTCCATTCAGTCAGTCATGTCATTAAACTGTAAGATTTTAAATCCTATCTTGTTCTCATTCTATGAATAATAAAATTTGATATTGATCCCAACAATATCATGGACCAGTATGACTTGGTAGAAAAAGCATAAACCTGGATCATGTTTTCTTATTGTTTTCTTTCTTATTGTTTTCTTTAGAAAAAACCAAAATGTAAATATTGTACTCTGTAAATTTGGTATTTTTTCAATAGGGTTATCTATTGAGATGCCCACAAAGTACAAAGCTACACAATGTTGACAGCAAACACACATACTTATCCAAACAATCTGCGATGAAATTTGTTTGACCCTGTTACATTCAAGGTGGTCATATTAAATAGTAAATCACTTATCCTTCCTAGGGAATTTAATTAATACATCTTGATATAAATCAGCCAGATCTAAGCGATTGGCAAGAGTTGAAGACATTTGACTATTGCTGGTAATTTTTGTGTTTGTAAAAACTTATAAGTAGGTTCCTTTTAGGGCTAAGTTAAATAGGGATGATGGCTTAACTTTTTGCCAAACGTGGGAGAACTTATTTAGGAGACTCACCAAACAATGGGATTCTGTTGGATTTGTTACTTGTTTAAGGTGATTATATTAATTTAATTAATTACTTTTCCATCCTTGGTAGTTTAACTAATTAATATGGATCATAGTCAGCTATCTAATTTACACCTTCAAAACCTCCCACTGCATCTGCAAATTTTGGAATTACTGTGGAAGATGAGATTCGAAAATTCCATTAGAAAATGGAAAATGTTTATGGAAGCATTAAGGAATGACTTCATGAAGAGTGTGGTGGATGTGGTAAGTTTATTGACTTGTGAAATCCAATTTGAAAGCCAAGCTATACCTCCAACAATTTGTCTTTAAAATTACATGAAAGTTAAAAAACCTCCCCATCAACACAAAAATCCTTAAAATCTATATTTAAACACAAAATTCCATAACTTTCCTAGATTTAAAAAAGTTAAACCAAAGGAATAGAATATAAGTTTATGTTTAAAACAATATAATCAACTTAGGATCTAGGACAACCAATTTTTTAATGTTAATTTCATGGAATTTTAGAAAACAAAAAATAGTAGTGCGAAATTTAGAGTCTAGTTTTTTCAAAAAAAAACCAATACCTCTTTATCACGCATATATGTTCAATCATCAACTGTCCAATTGCAGCAATTAATGGAGGAAGACACCTGGAAATTGTTCTTTTTCATGCTTTTCCACATAATTATGGAAAAATACCACATGCAATGAATCCAAAAACAATGCAATGAGGGTTTGTAGAGTGTTCGGGGGACTTCTGTTAGCACTCAGAAGCCTTGTTTAACCCGTTGTGCCTATCAATCCACAAAATAGAAAAATTGAAAGAATATGATCAATTTAATATAAAGATTAAATATATATAAATTGATATGAAATGTGCAGCATGCTATTTAGTAAAATTAAAAATTAATTATTTATAAATTTGAAGTAAGACTTGCATAGTCTATTATTATAAATGTCAATTATTTTTACTTAAATGAGCCGTGCATGTCTTTTTTAGCAAGATTAAATTTAAAATAATTTTCATTTTAGAAGGAGACTACATGCTTAATTTAAAGTGACTACTGTTTTTGCATGCGTTGAATAGAATTAATTGTTTACTTGAATAATGATTTAATTGTAATTTATATAATGTAAATTCTTATTATTTACTTAATAATTTTTAGCTTTTAGGGATTTGGTATTAAATTATGTAAAATATTGATTTTTATACAAAAATAATGATATTTATATAATTGAACATTAATTTATATAATAATCTTAGCAATTTTTGGTTTATAATTCTAAGTATGAATTTAAATAATTTAATACAATTAATATTTTTATTTTTATTTAAAATTTATATTTAAATAAAATTTTAGTTGAAATTATCTTATATCGATGTCTCAAAATTGTTAACATAAAACTTATGTTCTTCTTACTATATTTCAACAATTGAGATAAAATAATGGGCAATGTTTTACATAAATTGTTACTTTTACAAAAGTTCAAACTTTGTTTTTAACTCCCACATATTCATGTAAGGATTTATGATGATATTCGATGTGCATTTTAGAAACTAAATTCATCTTTTATCTATATTTTCCTATTTGCCTAAAGAAATGATACAAAATCAGGTAATCATTTGTACTTTCTTCCTTGGTTGATTTTTATAAAAAATTAAATATTTAGATGTATTTTCTTATATTCTTATAAGTAAATAACGTTTCTTCTAATGTTTTACTTGGATATAATATTTATTTTCTTACATTCCTATAATTAAATAAATTATTTTCTAATGTGTTACTTGAATCTTTGAATCCAATATATTGTAATTGTGATTTTTATATTCATCAGTGAATATTGACCTAGATCATGAAGAAAGAATTCTTCAAATGGAGGAAAGAAAAATTGCATCCCAAAAGGCAATGCTAGAAATCCAACAAAAAAGTTAGAACTTCAAGAAAAAGAGCTAGAACTAAGAGAGCGTGACCATAGACTTAAAATTGGATTTTCTTTACCAAATGAAATTTCCAATTTTCCTCCTGAACAAAATAATAGTCAAATAAATAGTGTCACAAATACTCAAGGAATAAACGATAACATGAATAGTGCAACAAATCCTTCATCAACCAATGATGAAATCCATGATGAAATCAATGATGGACATTCAAAACTCCTTCAAACAACACAACTTCTGTGATAAGAAGCCCTCATAATACCAACTGTGATCATTCATCTAATTATATTCCAACAAACAACACCCTCTCTTCATTCTCCAATCCATGATAAAACAGTAAATGTACAGAAGGTAGAGTCCACTGGGAGAAAGAAAGCAACACTTTATGTGGATAGTAAAGGAGAGGTCCTACATGTTGAGGGTGGGATAGAATTTTATCACACATTGTATGATTATACAATGAGATTATTTGGACCAACAATTGACAAGCCTTGGCCCCAACAACCGAAAGAAAAAAGAAGGAACTAGAAGAATTTATGGCTATAGAATATGGTCATTGTTTTGATAAGAGATGGATGAAATCAATGGCATGCAATCAACTTCATAACAAAAGGGGATATTTCAAAAAGATCTTAAAGAAGGATGGAAAAACACCCCCGAACCATATGTTGGAAAAGAAACATGGAATGTTTTAAAGAAAGAGACAAAGCGTGGTAGAAAGGATAAAAATATGAGCATTTAAAATATGTTACTAGAGATTGAATGCAGGAACATGGGTACATGCACAAATTGGGAAGAGGTGGTGTTCGAGCTTTAAAAGCTACAATGGTGAGTATTTTTTTTTTTCAAATTATAGATTAATATTTTAGTTAGTTTATATTGTGGATGACATTCATTTTTTTCTTTCATGAAGTGGAATCGCTATCAACGACTTCCTACTGAAGAAGAGATCAAATTTGCTGGAAAAGAGGGTTTTATAAAGCTGAGGAATGAGAAGATGGAAAAGAGTAAAACCTCAAATGATAATAGTGATGCATCAGATCATTCGGTAATTTTTTGATGAGAATTGTTTTTGGTGTAAACATATTTACTATTAGAATGAATATTTTTATTTTATAAACATACATTTATTATACTTATATTAATTCTTTCCTTTTCATAATGTAGGAATCGACACAACCATGCTTAAGAGGAGATGATACTTTTGAAGGAGATGATATAACATCTATTGGTATGGATAATGGAGATAATGCAACCACGAATGAACAAAATTCTTTCAAAGAATTTGAATAGCTATTATTATTGAAGGATAAGGATGATATATAGAAATGACTTATAGACATCAAGTGGGAGTAATTTTCTAGTTTATTAAAATGTTGTAAGGATTTTTCAAAGATAATAATATTATGAGTTGTTACAATTATTTGACAATATTAATCAAGCAAAGTGTAGAGCACTTTCTATAATAAATAGAACATATTTTTCTCCACATGGTTTTTATTATGTTGTTATTTGTTGGTTTTATTCAAATTTTAATTATTATTTTCCTTATGAATAGTTAGAGATTTCTTTGAAATTAAAAATGAGTGTACAAATAGAAGAAAATATTATTAGATTGTTAAATAATTATACTCGGATCATTTAATATGAACAATAAATATTTACTTATAAGATATTTTACAATATATAGTAATGAAAAATATTTTTTACAAGAATATTCACATTTAATAATAAAATTATATTTGTTTCTTGTAAATGTATAAAATCTATGAAAATATTTATCCGAATGAATCTCAAATTGGATGTTAATAGTAACATTTCTACATTTTTAAAAAAGATAATTTCACAATTAATTATTGTGGAAATCAAATTGTAGCTTCCACCTACAATTTTTATGTGGTAACGACAATTGTAGAAAAAATTGTTGAAATTTCCACAATATAACATTGATGAGAGTTACAAAATTGTAAATTGTGGAATTTCTACAAAGATGGAATAAATAGAAAAACTACATTTTTTGTGAATATTGTGGAATACTAACAAATACAATAATTGTAGAAATGTTACAAACATTAAGAAATGTGGTCAATGCACAACAATTTGAAAAAAATGGAGATTATGGTATAATTTACAATAAAATTGTAACTAGACTATTTATGATATAATGAATTGTTGAAAAACTACAAGGCCAATATACACCGTAGAAAATACATGAAGGATTAACTATAATTTCAATTCCACAATTTTAATTTTTGGTAAAATACCATGTAACCACAATAGAACAAAATATTGTTGAAATATGGGATGGAATGCCTATTCTCTTATCATTCACATATTTTTTTCAGGAGAAAATCCTTAACACCAATATGAGATACTATCAATTGAATATTATTGTTTGAAACCAAGTGCCTAAAGTTCTTCAAGCTCCCGATAATAACAAGGACATGTTTTTCAATGAAAGTGTATTTTACATCATAGTCCTCCGGATCTGATTGAAGATGGCTATTAGTTGTTATGAACCTTCTATGTTGGGATGGACCAAGAAGGCTAAGATGGTGTTTGACCCTACAAAAGCATATAGCATGAAGTCTTTTAAGAAGTCTAGGTTAATGAGGGTTGGAGCCTGTGATATTGCAAGCTTGATGGCATTAAAAATCTCTTTACCTTTTGATGTCCATTTAAATACAAGACTCTTCTTTAACATCATTGTTAAAGGCTTCACAAGAGAAGAAAAATTAGGTACAAACCTGTGAACAAAGTTTATCCTCCCAAGAAGCTTTGGAGAGATCTTTTGTGTTGTGGTAATGGAAGTGTCTCGAATGGCTTCAACCCTTTTAGGATCAATTGTCAATCCCTCTCTTGAGACAATGTGGCCCAACAATTTCCCTTCATGAGCTAGGAACACACACTTTTTTGGGTTTAATGACACCCCAAACCTTATACATCTTAGGAATACCTGTCTAAGGTGAAAGATATGGTTTGCAACATTCTTTGAGAAGACAGTGATATCATCTAGATACACCAGGACTATGTTGTTGATTAATCCTTTGAATGCCATGTCCATAGCTCACTGAAATGTTGCTCCAGCATTTAATAGTCCAAATGGCATTTTCTTATAAGCATATGTACCCCATTTGGTGGTGAAGGTTGTCTTGAATTGATCTTCCTCTTTTACCATTATCTCATTATAGCCTGAATACCCATCTAACAATGAAAACCTCTTAGAACCAGCTACAACTTGTAAGATCTACTCCATTGATGGAAGTGGGTAGTGATCCTTATGTGATGCTCTGTTAAGATCATGAAAGTCCACACACAACCTGATTTCTCCATTTTTAATTCTCATAGGTACCAAGTTAGCAACCCAACCTGAATGCTTGATGGGAAAGAGGATACTGGCCTTAATTAGCTTGTTCAATTCTTTTCTCATGAGGGGCTCAATGTGGGGTTTACTGGCCTTTTCTTCTTTTGAATGGATTATATACTGGGTCTAGCTCAATAGTGTGTTGTGTTAACTTTGGGTTTAAACCTCTTAAATATTTATAAGTCCATGTAAAGACATCTAGGAACTCTTGACAAAGTTGAACAAATTTAGATTTTTCTTGTTGAGTGCTTACCTTGCAAATCTATAATTTTTGCCTTCTTCTATGAAAATGGGTTCGAATCTTCACCCTTTACCTGAATATTTTCCTTCTTCTCGGAATTGGTCATTTGGGTTGAATATTGAATCCAAAGTGACAAGACCCTTTGGTAGTTTTTGGTCCTCACCTATGCCACTTGCTCACCATAATGCTACTCTCTGGTATTTTTTTATTCCTAGAGGAGAACTCAACTTCTTCTTATAGAAAGTTGAAAATTTGTTGATCATTTTCAACAAATTTCCAACTTGTGTTCCTGTCTAGGACAACTGGCATTACAAAAAACTTGATATGCGGTTGATACTTATAGCTCTTGATACTCTCTACGCCATCAAATGCTGCCCCAATTACTGCCAATCTATTTACTACTTCATTCTTCTTCCTTGGGATGGAATTGATGTTGAATGGTTCAAAATCCTCAATGAGGTCCCTACGCAATTCTCGTAGCTCTTTAGCAAATTATTCTTGGTAGAATTTTTTCCTCGTACCTGATTAGAAATTAGTTCACTATCACAAAACACTTGCAAGTTCTTTATACTTCTTTTCCTTTCCCAATGTAGTCCATCGACGAAAGCCTCATAATCTGCTATATTGTTTGAACAAGAAAATTGGAAGCGAGGAAAGATGAGTAGTATTTCATACCTTGAAGTGAGACAAGCATAGCTCCTCCTTCATCTCCTTACCTACTTCTCGATGCATAAAAGAATAATTACCATACCTCATTGTCATCTTTTTGGTCTGGCTTAATGATGTTGGGGAGAGGATGAATTTCCTCATGCACAATAGTAAAATCATAGTTCGATTCCTCCATCTCCTTATGGGGGTCAAAATCATTCCTCTTATTCACCCACTCATCGAGGGTCAAGTCTAGGATATGCCCCACCTTTGTATCTAATTCACAAGTGCTTGGGAGGTCATCCTAATTAAATTTGAACAATTGGCATTGATTGGGCTAGGTATATAAGACTCAATATGATAATTTGCAATGGGATCAGATCGATTGTGGCCTTAGCTCCATACCATGCTCTAAAAGCATGTGTGACCAATCGAAGACAAATAGCCTCTAATATTAGCGGTGAAGTCTCTTGACAAACACAATGAAAAATGTGGTGGCAAGTATATGACTAATACATTGTGCAATACAGTCACATTGGGGCAGGCATGCCGTGTGAGGCTCTAATATTTGATGACTGTTATCCAAAATTCACCCCCTAAGGTAATTTTGATAACATGCATCAAATTATTTAGTCCTAAGCAAATAGATTGACTCAAGGCAAAAATCATGTTTCTGGGGTTCCCTCAGATTTTTTCTAACTCCCCTTTCTAAGAAGAAAAGAGCAAGTTCTAAAAAGGGGTGAAAATTTTTGCAAAAAACAAGCTCAGGGCAGAAAAAATAATGAAAAATGGCTAAGTCCTAGTCCTCGCAATCGGGGACAGATTGGGACGTTAGGGAGTAAACCGGCTGAAAATCCGTCAGGCGGATCCACGCAGCAGTTGGGACGTCGGGACACGTGGGACACGAAAAGGTGAACCGGCCGAAAATGGAAAAAATCGCCAAGTTTTGTTATCGCGTGGTTTGGGACATCTAGGACAAAGTTACGCGAAAGACGCGGATCGGCCGGTTTGGCGCAAGTCAGTCCATTTCGGGCGGTTCGGAGAAATTTGTCCTAGTAAGTCCAGGACAGTTGGGAAAAAATTGCGCGGAGGACGCGAACCGGACGGTTCGGCTGAAACAGAGGACTTTCGTACTGGGACATCCGGGCCAAAGGGACGCGTGGGACGCGGAAAGCCAAAAGAGCCGAGAGCGAGTGGAATCTTGCCATGTGTCTTCACCACAAATAGGAACAAGGGAGCCCGAATCAGCCAAAGCAGGAGATTTTCATCCGGGAAAGCCGGGACAAAGGTACGCGGGACGCTGAAAAAAGCCAAAGCCAAGGCAAAGAAGAAAAGTCAATGTTTGACCCGTGAAATTTCAAATGGCCATAAATTTTGACTCCGAGCTCCGATTTTCATAAAATTGGACTTTACGGAAACATAGATATATTTAATTAAGGGAAACATATTCGGCTCCAGTCGGTTAATGCTTATTCCCATCAAATGACAGAAAACGCTTGCTAGACCCAAAATATTGCACCTGCACTCGAGAAGGCCATAACTTTTGCATTTCTCAATGAAATCGCACAAAATTGGTACCATTGGAATCATGGCTCCGAGCCGACACACAAAAATTAATAAATTCTAGAATTAATGAGAGATTGATTGATATTTTTAGGAAAACGTGGCCGGGTTCATAACAATATTTTATTTGGTAGCTGGGAGTGCAATTAAGAGGCATGGTCATCATTCTTTCTCTACTGCAGCACATGGGACAGTATGGGGAGCCTTTTACAAGTAATCTATAATCATTTTAATCCATTTAGTGCCTCTTATAGGTGGTTGAAGGACATATTTCGGGATTTCCATTTCCCCTTCTCTTCCCCTTCTCATTTTTCTATAAATTGGAGTGTTGCGCTCATTGTAAAAGGAGGTAGTTATTTTGTAGCAAATCTCTGTCAAAATTGATTTGTGAAGCCAATGTGCTGCAGGCCCTTGTAGTGGACTCCTTGCATGGTGATCTAGGACCTTATCCGTATACATTGAAATCTGTGCATATCATGAAGCAATAAAATATCGGTTTGTGGATATATCTTCCCATGCTGTGTTTTCTTGCATTCTTCTTGCCCCTTTAATCTTTCTACAAGAATATTGTGTCTATTATTATGTTCTTGCAAGGATTCATAATCATTGTGTATGCTTGGAATATTGTTGTGAATGCATTTTGCTAGATTGTGGAGAACTGTCATCACCTCTTCTAGTGTGCACTTTGCCTTTGTATTTCACACATTTGGAGACTACTCTCACACCCTCCTTTTCTGGTGTATCACCGCTTTAGTGTAGGCTTTCATTTTATGCATTCTCTCTCCCTGGTCCCTTGGAAATTTAGATTAGAATAGTTAGTTTCCCCTGCATTAGAGTAGATTGTGGCAGGGAGTTTAGGAGCAAGAACAAGTCCCACAACTTGGAGATAGTACCCATGTTATCCAATCACACCGTGAGTTCAAGTATATGCACTTGTATAAACACAAGGGTGCTATGATTCGGTGATAACAATGACTCCAACATTTTTGACTATTTTCCCATCCAATTACACTACACGTCTAGAGATGACTTTGTATTGAAGACCCAGTTGATAGGCTATTTGTTTTGGCATTACAGAACTACTTTCCCCCAGATCAATCATGCAATTATGGGCCAATTTTTCCCTAATGATCAATGAAACATATAATGGAGGAGGATTTTGATTCTTACCTTGTTTTTCTCCATGGTTTCCCTCAGATTGAGTCGTATTTGTAAGCACTTTCTCTTGTTGGTTAGGGGGTTCATTTGAGCTTGACCAATTGGTTTCCCTCAGGCTGAGCCATATTAGTAAGCACTTTCTCTATCATTTGATGACTCCCACATTGAAATGTTCACATTTGTTTAATGATATTAAATGAGCTATCCTTTTGCTTCCCCTTACCTAGTACATTTTCCTATTGCACATGGATTGTTACAACTAGTGCCTGAGTGGGTTTGGAAGGTGGCTTGGGATGAGTCTGCACATTGGGAGTTGCACTTTGAGTGCTAATACCTTTTGGAGCAATGGAGGGTTGAGGATTACCTAAGTTTGGTGATTTTCCCTCTCTAATATTCCTTTTCTTGGACCATGTATTGAAAACTACACGTAGAGAAGGGGCTTGATTCATACCAAAAAAATCTTCAACTTGCCAATTGAAAAGCATAGTTTCACTTAGAGGTGCCTCTTGTTGAGATCCTTGCTACTAATTTTCTTCTTGGTTAGACTCTTGTGACACACCAATGGTCTCTACCATTAAGGTCTGGTTTAGCGCACCATTAAAGCACATTGATTGGTTATGTGGCTGATTGCATGGGAAACACCAATCATATTCTTGGGCCATGTTGTTTTGTGTTGGAACTAATTTCCTTGATGTTGAAGCTGTGTTTGGATCATATGACCTGAAAGGTCTAGCAACTTGAGGTTGTCCTTAGTTTTGATTCTGATTTGCAGCTTGAGCTAGTGGCCTATTTTGCTGATATGGGGGTCTAAGCATGATAGTGAGTCGAATTTGGTATGGCATAGAAATTTGAGCTTGTTCCTTTTGATATTTACTAGATTATTCTCTAGGTTCTGCAGTTTTTTCATAACTTCTTGAAGCTCTTTTGAGGTGCTAGAGGATGAGGTGGAGGCTTTAGCTGAACTCTAATTCCTAGGAGTAGGTATAGGAGATAATGTGGGTGTCTGACTAGTACTTGGATCTCCTAGTTCTAGGTATAGAGGCATGGGTGTCCTAGGAGCAATTTTTCCAGCCTGAATTAACCATTTTTCAGCTCTTATGGAAATTTTTAGGCTTCCGCTAAGGTGGTGCCTCCCATGGATTGAATCATTAAAGTAATATCAGAATTTAGAGCTCTAAGAAAGTATAACAAAGAACTTTCATCTGTGGGCCTTACAGCCAATGGAATCCTATCCCATGTCCTTTGAAATCTATCAACTACTCACTAAGGGCCCTCTTTATTTTTTTTTCGGTTGCTCTAATAGGGATAGATTATCTCCCTTCTCTCTAAATTGATCATGAAGAACTTTTATAGATGGTCCCAATTTTGAATATATCCCGATGTTAGACTCATGAACCATTGTAAAGCTTTACCATTGAGCGAAGAGGCTATTAAATTGAATGCAATGTCCATCTTAGTGATCTCATGAATTGTACAAACATTTACAATGACTTGAATGTGGTCACTAGGAGAAGTCTGGTTTTCTCTGTGTAATATGGGATGCTCTTTAATGCTTCCGGTGGGACTAGATTTTGTCCATTGAGGGTGAGTGGGCTATTGCCGGTGAAATTAACATAAGGATTGGGTGGTTGTTCCATTCGATCGGCCTTAGAACCCTTGTTGATTGAATGAATGGCCAACCGGAGGAGGAGTTAACAAGGTTCTATTTTGTGGAGATGGAAACCTCTGGGCTCTTCTCCCCCTTCCCCTTCTGTCTGGGGAAAAGTGTACATGACAAATAGTCCCTCCTCTCTAGTTCCTAACCATGTATGTATTCTTCTCATGAACTTGACAAGCTTGGACTATTGAAACTAGTAGATTCTGATTCTTTTGGAGTCGTTAGATGTGCGTTTCAAAGTTTCTTAAAAGCTAAAATCACGGGAAGTGCACATAAATCATACTGCAATAAAGATAGAGACTTCTTTGTCCCATCAGGCATGCCAAAACTATTAGTGCATAATCACGGCACCCTTGAATGTCTACAACTAGATGGGTTGAGACTTTCAGTGTGATTGCACAAAATGGAACGTCTTTCAACGTGTGGGACCTTGCGAGTTGAGAGAGCTCTATGGAGTAAGGTCGATTCCTATTCCTTTTTCAAGTACACACAAACTAAATTACACAAGATCTATTCCAAACCTAATCTATCTTTGCAAGGAGATAGGGCTAAGAAAATGCACGAAAATAAACCTAAGCTAACGAGGTGATGCACCAAAGGAATGTTATACACCCGTTTTTGATTTAACACAAATCACAAAAATGCAATACAAACACCATGCCTGAGATAACCAAACCTGCAATAAGAGATCGAAAAATACAACAATGAATAAATGACGAGGTTGAGAACCATCCACAGACATATATATTATTGCTCAATATTTGATACAATATCTTTGCGGTAGACAAGAAGAAAACTTGCATTACAACCTGAATGAGAGGTTAGGAAAGCTCCACAAATCCTCTTGCGAACAAAAGAAGAAGGGAGGGTGCAAAATAGAAATGTCCAACCCTTTACAATGAGCCCCGACCCTTCCTTTATAGATTCAACACAAAGGGAAGAAGGAGAGAGAGAGGCGGAAAACTAATTTGAATCTCAACCACTAGCCATCAATGCCTCCTATAAATATGCCCCAAAGTTTTCATGTCGCATCAATTACTTGTTCGGAGTATTGAAGGAGGAAGAGCGGTTGATCAAAAGAAAATATAATCTGGTTGTTGGAGCAAATAGATCTTATATTAATGGCATGAAGATGTATTTTAATTTTTTCCCCACCTAACTTATTCAAAATTAAAGTGTAACGACCCACAAATTCACACACAAACAACACAGTAAAAGAAAGGATATTCTTTTTTTTTTTTTACTTGCTTGAAGATAATACGACACTACACAAGTTCTCTAGGGAATACAATCAACTAAAGACATGCTTTCCACAACATGGACTCACACTGGTTACAACTAACATGAGGCACACACTTAGGACACAATGGTACATCTAAAGTATGTAATTTTACAACAAGGTTTTCCCACAGAAGGTTTCTTTAGAATCATGTTTTAGTTGTAAGTGCTTTTACATTCTTTACTTTTCCCGGAGAAATCATGACAGGAGAATATGAAGTTCATGTCTCCTTGAAGAGTTTTCTCCTACCTTGTTAATGTTAATATACAACAGTGTGAACCAAGTATTGTATGGTAAGAGGTTACTTCATTTACTTGATTAACTTATTCATTTGTGAGGAGGCGAGTTAATTTCTCAAGGCTCTTAACTTCATCAATTTGTTTTCCACGTTGTGCTTTTGAACATATATGTTTTATCTTTTCAAGTGGTCAATTTTATTTTATTCCAAGTACATGATTGCCTAAATCTTGGATTCATCATTAAGATTTTATTAGTTGTTAATAAGGTTTCATGGGTCAAGAGTCTAACCAGAAATATTAAAGGTTTCGCTTGGGCTTCACTTGAAGAGATAGACATAAGTATACTGTTTACATTATCAATGGGTAAGATAGATCGAGGAGTTTCTTAATCAAGTTCCTTCTATTTATTCTAATTTTATTATCTTCCTAGAATTCAATCATTGATTTCACCTTAAGACCATTCTAAGGATTCACCATAATAAGAGATTGTTGATTAGTTTATGTGGGATCACAAGGTATATTTGTTTCTCTTGTTTTCTTTTTGATAGGTTCAAAACATAGTCCTCTACCAAACGACACATGACCAAAGGTAACCAAAGTGATGTAAGTTGATTCAAGTTTAGATAATTATAATTAGGTTTGAAAATTCAAGGATAAATCATATTCTGAAAAGTGAAAATTCAACAAAGGATACGCATGTCAAAACAAGTTCATTTAATCTTATTGACAATAGTATTTCTCAAATTGACTTTCAAATGATAACAAAAACCTACATGAGAACAATACAAAATTATAACGCAATGCCTTCTAGATAGTCTCCATAATTTCCATACCAATGTTTGTAAAGAAAAAGAAAACATTCGTACAACAGTAGTTCCTAAGAAGGATGGAATCCACTTTCTACACGTGTTTCTTTTTCTCTCTCTTTTTTTTTCTTTTCTACTCAGGAAATCCTCCTGCACATTTGTTAGCACATGTCAGTTCGCAAGAACTGAGCATGATAAAAGCTATAACATTAAGACAATATGTTGTTATCTAACTGTTTCAAGGAAGAAAAAGACACCGTTGATTATGAAAAATAATCTAAGAGTCTAAACAAGAGCAATTAAAGAGTTGTCCAAAAGCATAAAATGTCTAAATAAAAGGGATGGCACTAACTCTATTTAATTATCATTTTCTCATAGGAGCAGTTAATAAACATCATAGTGAATTTCACCCATATCACAATAATGATCGTCATTTTAACAAGATAACATTTCGAAACGAAAACAATTACAAGAAGAGAATTAATTTCAAACGTGATCTGTCCCTATTTGTTTAAGTTAGTTCACCAAGCCAAGGATCCACTATGCCACTGGAAGATCCCAAACAATCAATCGACATGAGAATATCTAAACCAACATGACTTATTAATATTAAGATGATGTGCCTATAACAGTTAATTTTATGTCAGTACCGAATAAATAAATTCGAAAGAAAAGGGATGAAATGCACAAATGACCTCGTATGGGTCACATCCTATCCTAACAATCCTTCTATTAAACTTTCTTCTAATCAAGAGAGTGTCTTAAGAAAAAGGACAAACTTGGCAAGACCAAACATAACCATTATAAATCTTACAGGAGGGTTACTCAATCATTCACAAGAACACAACATAGGATACATAGCTTCCAAAGGATCTGTCATCAACAACAAGTTGACTTAAACCTTTCGTCACAATACATAACCATTCCACTACAATGACAGCAAAAAGGGTCGTATCACAACGATCATCACAAAAACTAGTCTACCAATGAGTTTCCAAACACACCAACCTCTAAGTCATAGAAGAATGAAATTTAAGCATCTTTACGGAGAAAAACATAGAGTAATTTCTTACGCATAAAATCAACATCCCAATTTTAAGATTTGAAAACTTCCTCACTAATGATCAAGTAGGTCTCGTATCCTCCAACATGTGTGAAACAAAATCAAGGTAAGAAAAGAGTATTTCCTCGACATTTTAAGCTATCCAAAAAAATGTGAGTATCGTCAAAAGAAGACATTCCATAGGATCAACTACATTCCTCAAAAACATACAATGTGATTACCAAGGGAGAGAAGGTGATTCCAAAGACAACAATCTCTAAATGGTGAACATGATTTGATATCAAATTATGACGATCAACCATGACACTCGAAGAATAAAAGTATTTCTTTGAGCGATTCAAAACAAATAACAAAAGCAACTAACCTAGTTGAGAGTAATATCAACTTCGCTCAATTCAAAGATTAGTCAAGCTAAGAACACACTAAGCCAACCGAAAAGGGTTACTAGAACCTAAAGCAACTAAAAGAAAAGGATAGAGACATGAATAGCATCATTTGCCTATACACAATGCACTCGATACTCAATCACTATTTCGCAAATTCCCAACATAAACCGAACTATAGATCTCGAACCAAAACAAGAATAAGAACAAAATAGGAACTATAAGGTTGAGTCCAACAACAATGTTGGATAAAACATTCAGATCGTGAGACCAACACAAAGAACTTGGGAATTTTCATTACAGGACCCACACCTCTTTTGTTTTATTAGTCTTAAGAAAAAAGTTCACCCAACTAATATTTATTAAAACCGAGAAAAAAATATAAAGGCTTCAACCAGTATGCAATCATTTCTAACGCAAAAAGGACTACAAACCAGCAAGAGGAATTGGAAACCAAACAACATACCATCACACGATACATTTATATGATGAGTAGAGTTATTTAATGAATCGGTTAAATAACAGCATAAGAATCAATGGTATAGAGATCATCGTGCACGATTAAGCTCCCTTGATCGATAACAAGATGGACGGGGGCTCATAATGAACCCAAGCATAATTACATTTTCTTCAAGCTCGTTGGGTGCCCAAACATTGAACATCTTAACGTTGGCATAGGTAGGAGTTCACGGCCAGGGTGGGTGGTCTAAAATACTTGCCATCATCCTCGCAACACCACTCCAAAATTAGCCCTAGAACTTGTAGTAGGCCCCATTTTGGCAATTAAACTTGATCCTTCGTCATTCATCCAAACACCTCCACCATCTCCATATGCATCGATTGTTTCTAATTTGGACCTCCTAACCTTGGTGCTCTCATATTAGGAGCAGCCCTAGTCCGAGACAAAGCAAAAGAAGATGGATTTTTAACCAAAAAAATCTCTTAGTACGAGACTCCATATCCATAAAAAGTGAGTCCTAGACTTAGCATCCTCACCTTTTCCCGCATCCCATAACCTGCAATCATGGCTGTCCATGAGAATACATCAATTTTAGGCATTTGATCAAATACTCGGCGTGTAACTCTAAAATTCCCACATTTGCAATACATGTCTACAAGGGCATTCATTACTATAATAAACAAATCAAAACCACTTCTTAGTATGAAGGCGTGGATCTCCTTCCCCGATGCAAATTCGACAATTGAGAAATTACTAGAAGAACGATTGCAAAGGTAACATTGTTGGGTTTTGTGTCGGGATGCATTTTTGAAAGAGATCTAAACTTTCCTCATAATGTCCACTCTGTGCATACCCTACAATCATTGTATTCCATGACACTACTATTTTCTCAAGTACATGTTCGAATCGAAAAAATATCCCCGCTACCTTCATCTCCCAAGACATTTTCTCCAACATTGCATAGATCTCCTGTGCCCGTGGGTGTGATCTGCCACCTGCCTTTTTCCATCTCTGTGAGTCTCAGTGGCAATCTCAGCTGCTGTAATGGGCTTGTGAATAGCATTTGCAATGGGAAACCAATGGAAACAACAATTAAAGGTGTCACTTTCTGAAGGCAGGTTGTCGTGATTCCAGTAGGTTATATTATCAAGAGATGCAGTTGCTTTCCAAGAATCAACTCCCCCTTCTTCTGAGTTAGAAGCTTTAGAAATACCATTATGGTCCTCGGGTTTCATCTTTTCCAGGACAAATCCACAATAACTTCCTGGTATTGACAGAGTAGCTCCGGCTAACTTCCTTCTTCTGAAAGAAGCTTCCTTCAACTCAAGCTCGTCCACTACCACACCTGTTATCTTGGGCTGAAAGTAATCAGAAACAGGGCATTGGCCATTGTATTTGATGACACATGGAAGCTGGTGAAGTTTGTCTGTCAAAACAATACACCCATCAGAAATCCTAATGATTCCACTCACTCCCGTGGAAGATACAGAACAACCACTCTCTGTAAAACCATCCATTGTGTCTGTGTGGAAGTAAAACGAGCTAATAATGACTGGTAATGGCCAGATACAAATCAGATGACAAAGCTTCCGAGGAGAAAGGCTCCTCAAACAGTAAGCGGGAGAATCCCGAATTTGAGGATGCGTTGATACTGAACAGAAAACAACCTAGTTGGACAGCCTGCCTATTGGAGGCACTCACGAAGGCTTCTACCAAACTGTAGCATGCCTGTTGCCCGGCTATTTACTGTTGCAGGCAGTTGCTGTGGATCCCCAATCTCGAATCAGAGGATACCCAGAAGCAAACAAGAAACCCAACTGTAGAAAATGGGTGAACTGAGAAGAGGCGCAGAAGCATTACCCAGCCTCAAGATTTGATCGAGCTTCTTCCTTGTTAAATTCACCACCTGGACAGAAGTGACTTTCCAAAATGAAAAGGCAAGACAACTCAACTAAAATTTATCTCGTCCTTCTACTACAGCTGCAAGGTTTTGCAACCACTGATCACGACTGTGGTCGCGTGCAACCAGAACATCAGGTTCAGCACCAACGGTTCCTTGGGATCACCTGCAGCAGCTGTCACACTTAGCTCTCTCTGGGGCCACTGATTTTCTGGGATAAGTTTACTTCTCTACCCTGTAGCTGCTGCATAAAGCCAAGCACTTCCTCACGGCACTTTCCTAGGAGAATTTCGGTTCTACGCTCCACTGAAACTACCTGTACAGCACGATTTTTGAGACCCACACCCACCCACGCAACATCAGGGTGGTAGACCTTCATTTCACCATCAATGAATCCACTGTTGTAACGCGCCAATGTAATTCATCTGTTGCAGCATTAGAACACGCCAAGAAGGAGCAGGTCAAAATGAGGTGACAGGGTTATAAATTATGGTAGGTTGGTGACAGTTGGTATGTTGAACAATGAAGATAGTTGGTGGAGGCGCCCAACCACACACCACTTGCCAAAAGGACAGAACAACAACATCCCACGGAACAGCTTCTCCCTCATGCCAGGCAGGTCGCAGAAAAGGAAGCCCATGCCCAACGGGGCATTACATTCTCCTCCCCTTAAGAAAGCATCGTCCTCGATGCGACATAACACAATAGAAAAGAAATGGTTCGCAACCAAGAAGCAGTAATGAGGAGAAAGTACACTTTATGGTTTAAAATTTTAGTTGATTAAAGCATGGCCATGGGGTATCCTTAGGAACATTTGGTAGAAATTTTAACTTTCAATGTTCGTGAAGATTGGCGATTCTTTCTTGTTCATCATTTCATTAGTCTCTTTCCATTATCATTATTTCTAGTTTTAGTTTCTTTAAAAAAAAATATCATCATTGAAGAGTTTTGATTTATTTCTTATTGTGGGTTCCCAACATGAATCTTGCTAACACAACACTCTATCGGAGTTCACAAGACCCTCTGATTCACAAGCACACAAGTATATACTTCAAGATTGTATTACACCACAAAAAGGTTACTCAAATACGGAATAAAATAGGCACGATCTACATAACATAGTACTCTACACACATCAATGACTGACATACAAAAATACTCAAACAAAAGATTACTATAATCCACCAGACATTCCTCAATTCCACGTATGGGGATTTCCCATGACTCATAAAAACTACATGTACATAGGGTCCACAAGGGCATCAATACCATAACCACAACATCACAACACATATCCATCTGACATGAGTAACACATACATCAAGGACCACTAACAAACATCACCATAACTCAACATATATCCTGAAACATCAACCATACAGACAAATATCATAAGCCTCCCTCATACTCTTATGCCTCCCTCAAGTCTCTTATGCCTCCCTCAAACTCTTATGCCTCCCTCAATCTCTTATGCCTCCCTCAAACTCTTATGCCTCCCTCAAACTCTTATGCCTCCCTCAAGTCTCTTATGCCTCCCTCAAACTCTTATGCCTCCCTCAAGGAGGCCGGTTGACCCTATGGTCTAAGACACATAGAGTTCAAACACTCCTAACCCAAGTGACATAATAACGCATGGTTCAACAACCCACTAGTTATCTGTAACTCCTTGGGGCGTACCCCCATACAACAAAGCGGGTCCATAGGTCCAACCATTCCATGGTGCATCCCATGACCCTATTCCACACATCACAACAATAGAACCAGCACAACAATCCAATCAAAGTGCCAAGTGGCAAAGTACAAGCCTTGGGCAAGGCGGTAAAATCTTAAAATTTAAAAGAAGACCCAAAACTAAGCAAAATAAATGGCCAAATAGCCATAGTTAGTATCAAAATCCCCATGTTAGTGCCACAAACCAAGGAAATGCCCAAAATTGTAAAGTATTGCAATCAAGAAACGTTCTTTGGTCCTTACAAAATAAAGTAAAAAGCTCAATTTACGAATAAAATCAACTTATAATAATGTCACATTACGATAACTGTGTGGCTTTATCTAGCCACCAAAGGGGTACTCAACGAGTTGCTAGCACTCGGAACATCGAGCCTCAGCTCATAAAATACATATCAATAATACAACTGTCATCACCTCCATCTGAATCATCCCGCCACCACTTCAACAAGGCTAAACATAGTCATAGATACACTAAGGTTGCATACATACAACCACATAGGGAGAGAGGAAAGATTCACATGTTATCTACTAAACCGAGTTTCGGCTCAAGTTATTGACCCATGGTACACCATTCCTCACTCTCAACATACACTTCTACCGATTACCCTCAGGGTTGGTTAGCGTAAGGTTCACAACATAACATACAACAACATCACTAACATAATGGTGGCACACACATAACTACCATAACGTCTTGCATATGGTACATATACAGGGTAGATCACGATCATACATTCACTGAGTGTAACACATCACTTTACCACATTACGCACCCAAAGCACAATCACCATACGATAGGGTTCATACACTCACCGTATGCCCCTAAATCACAACATGAAGAACTACATATTTGCATGAAGCATACATGCGATGAACATAGTACATCTCAACATAACATCCATTGCTGCATAACAAGGTGGTACACACATTTCTTTGAACATGGTAAAAAAACATCATGATACAACTCATTTCTTTTAACATCAATCTAGTCATACAACACATTGATACACCCATATATCACAATATGCCACAATGCTCTAACACTATGTCATCCACTATATAATTCTTTTCACACGCCACAAACAGTAATTCAAACGTGAACTCTTCATAGAATCCACAAGAAGGAGAGAGAATGCTCCCATCCCCAACATATCAACATGATCACAAACACGCACAAGGTGACATACACATCACGTGTGTTCACAATATCACAATTCCGACAATAATCACATCACGTTTAAAGCACATTACTCTTCAAATATCTACCACCATCATGCAACATCATCATCATCATGCAGTATCACCCATGTAACACCACCACCACCATGTAACATCATCATATAACATCAATCCGGCCCATAGGTTCGAGAGCATGAACCTATGCTCTGATACCAAAGTGTAACGACCCAAAAATTCACACACAAACAACACAAGTAAAAAGGATATATATATATATATATATATATATATTTTGACTTGCTTGAAGATAATACGACACTACACAAGTTCTCTAGGGAATACAATCAACTAAAGACATGCTTTCCACAACATGGACTCACACTAGTTCAACTAACACGAGGCACACACTTAGGACACAATGGTACATCTAAAGTATGCAATTTTACAACAAGGTTTTCCCACGAAGGTTTCTTTAGAATCATATTTTAGTTTGTAAGTGCTTTTACATTATTTCCTTTTCCCGAGAGAAATCATGATAGGAGAATCTGAAGTTCATGTCTCCTTGAAGAGTTTTCTCCTACCTTGTTAATGTTAATATACAATGTGAACCAATTATTGTATGGTAAGAGGTTACTATTATCACCGGATCACACACCCCCTGGATGTTGATCAGATTTCTAGTTTGATCACTCTAAGCATCCAGTGTGATTGGATAACATGGGTACTATCTCCAAGTTGTGGGACTTGCTACTTGAGATAGACCTCCAGAGAAAATTTGGTTCTTGCTCTAAACTACCCGCCACAATCTACTCTAATGCGGGGTAAGATAAGCTAATTCTAGTCTAAATTTCAAGGGACCGGGGAAAGAGAATGCATAAAATGGAAGCCTACACTAAAGCGGTGATACACCAGAAAAGGAGGGTGGGAGAGTAATCTCCAAATGTGTGAAATACAGAGGCAAAATGCACACTAGAAGAGGTGATGACAGTTCACCATAATCTAGCAAAGTGCATTCACAACAATATTCCAAGCATACACAATGTTAATGAATCCCTGCAGGAACATAATAAAAGACACAATATTCTTGTAGGAAGATAAAAGGGGCAAGAAGAATGCAAGAAAACACAGCAGGGGAAGACACATCCACAAACTTGTATTTTATTACTTCTGGTATGCACAGATTCGGTCTAGAATTACAAGATAAGGGCTGGATCACCATGCAAGGAGTCCACTACAAGGGCCCGCAACACACCTTTGGCTTCACAAAGAAATTTTGGCGAGAGCTTTGCTACCCAAAAACTCTCTCTTTTTACAATGAGCCCAACACTTCAATTTATAGAAAAATGAGAAGGAAAAGAGAAAGGAAAATGGAAATCCCGAAATCTGTCCTTCAACCACCTGTAAGAGGCATTAAATTGAGTGGAATGGGCATACATTACTTGAAAAAGGGTCCCCATACTGTCCCATGTGCTGCAGCAGAGAAGGAATGATGACCATGCCTCTTAATTGCACTCCCAGCTACCAAATAAAACACTGTTCTGAATCCGGCCACGTTTTCTTAAAAACTAGATCAATTTCTGATCAAATCTGGAATTTCTTGATTTCTGTGCATCGGGCTCGGAACCACGATTCCAACGGTACCAATTTTGTGTGATTTCGTTGAGAAATGCAAAAGTTATGGCCTTCTGAGTGCGGGCAGCTGTTTTGGGCCTGGCAGGCGTTTTCTGTCATTTGACGGGAAAGAGCATTTACTGACTGGAGCCGCACACATTTCCTTTATTTAAATATATCTATCCTCATTAAAATTAAGACGTCGTGGAGGACGTCGTGCTCGTTCCAGAAAGTTCAATTTTGTGAAAATCGGAGCTCGGAGTCAAAAGTTATGGCCGATTGAAGTTCCACGGGTCAAATGTTGACTTTTCTCCTCTGCCTTCGGCCATTTCAGCTTTTCACGTCCCACGCGTCCCTTTGTCCCATTTGGCACGGTGCTCCTTGTGCTGATTTCGGGCGAACCGGCCGGTTCGCGCCCATTTGGCCGTAGCGTCCCATTTGTTTTGGGACAAATGCAGGACAATTTCGCGGATTCGGCGGTTCGCGCCCTTTGTCCCAACTGTTAGGGACAAAAAAGTTCTCATTCGCCGATCCGGCCGGTTCGCGTACTTTTGGCCCGCGCGTCCCAAACTGTTTCGGGCTGCCTTGACTCATTTCGCCGGTTCGGCCGGTTCGGGCATTTCTGTCCCATTTGTCCCATAGCAGTTAGTGCGAAAGTTCTCCTTTTCGGCCGGTTCGGGCATTTCGCGTATTTTTTGGCCCGATTGTCCTGCTGCGTTTTGGTATGCATCGTGCTGATTTCGAAGGCGAACCGGCGGTTCGGGCCTTTTTGTCCCAAATGTCCCGATGCCCCTAGGGCTAGGACTTAGTCATTTATATGATTTTTTCCTGGATCAACCTACTTGCCTTCTGCAACCTTTTTTTTGCATTTTCTCAGAGCTTGCTCTTTTCGTCTCAGACAAGGGACTTAGAAAATATTTGAGGGGACTCTAGCAACATGATTTTTGGCCCCGAATCAATCAATCTGCACAGGACTTGAATACTCGATGCATGTTATCGAAATTTACCCAGGGGGTGAAATTTTGACAATGATTACTTCATTTACTTGATTAACTTATTCATTTGTGAGGAGGCGTTAATTTCTCAAGGCTCTTAACTTCATCAAATTTTTTCGACGTTGTGCTTTTGAACATATATGTTTTATCTTTTAGTGGTCAATTTTATTTTATTTTATTTTATTTTATTTTATTTTATTCCAAAGTACATGACCGCCTAAATCTTGGATTCATCATTAAGATTTTATTAGTTGTTAATAAGGTTTCACTGGGGTCAAGAGTCTAACCAGAAATATTAAAGGTTTCACTTGGGCTTCACTTGAAGAGATAGACATAAGTATACTGTTTACATTATCAATGGGTAAGATAGATCGAGGAGTTTCTTAATCAAGTTCCTTCTATTTATTATAATTTTATTATCTTCCTAGAATTCAATCATTGATTTCACCTTAAGACCGTTCTAAGGATTCACCACAATAAGAGATTGTTGATTAGTTTACGTGGGATCACAAGGTATATTTGTTTCTCTTGTTTTCTTTTTGCTAGGTTCAAAACATAGTCCTCTACCAAACGACACATGACCAAAGGTAACCAAAGTGATGTAAGTTGATTCAAGTTTAGATAATTATAATTAGGTTTGACAATTCAAGGATAAATCATATTCTGAAAAGTGAAAATTCAACAAAGGATACGCATGTCAAAACAAGTTCATTTAATCTTATTGACAATAGTATTTCTCAAATTGACTTTCAAACGATAACAACAACCTACATGAGAACAATACAAAATTATAACGCAATGCCTTCTAGATAGTCTCCACAATTTCCATACCAATGTTGTAAAGCAAAAGAAAAACATTCGTACAACAACAGTTCCTAAGAAGGCTGGAATCCACTTTCTACACGTGTTTCTTTTTCTCTCTCTTTTTTTTTTCTTTTCTACTCAGGAAATCCTCCTGCACATTTGTTAGCACATGTCAGTTCGCAAGAACTGAGCACGATAAAATCTATAACATTAAGACAATATGTTGTTATCTAACTGTTTCAAGGAAGAAAAAGACACCGTTGATTATGAAAAATAATCTAAGAGTCTAAACAAGAGCAATTAAAGAGTTGTCCAAAAGCATAAAATGTCTAAATAAAAGGGACGACACTAACTCTATTTAATTATCATTTTCTCATAGGAGCAGTTAATAAACATCATAGTGAATTTCACCCATATCACAATAATGATCGTCATTTTAACAAGATAACATTTCGAAACGAAAACAATTACAAGAAGAGAATTAATTTCAAGCGTGATCATCACTATTTGTTTAAGTTAGTTCACCAAGCCAAGGATCCACTATGCCACTGGAAGATCCCAAACAATCAATTGACATGAGAATATCTAAACCAACATGACTTATTAATATTAAGATGATGTGCCTATAATAGTTAATTTTATGTCAGTACCGAATAAATAAATTGGAAAGAAAAGGGATGAAACGCACAAATGACCTCATATGGGTCACATCCTATCCTAACAATCCTTCTATTAAACTTTCTTCTAATCAAGAGAGTGTCTTAAGAAAAAGGACAAACTTGGCAAGACCAAACATAACCATTATAAATCTTACAGGAGGGTTACTCAATCATTCACAAGAACACAACACAGGATACATAGCTTCCAAAGGATCTTGCATGTCAACAACAAGTTGACTTAAACCTTTCTGGTCAATACATAACCATTCCACTACAATGATAAAGCAAGGAGGTCGTATCACAACGATAATCACAAAAACTAGTCAACCAATGAGTTTCCAAACACACCAACCTCTAATTCACGAGAAGAATGAAATTTAGGCATCTTTACGGAGCAAAACGTAGAGTAATTTCTTACGCATAAAACCAACATCCCAATTTTAAGATTTGAAAACTTCCTCGCTAATGATCAAGTAGGTCTCGTATCCTCCAACATGTGTGAAACAAAATCAAGGTAAGAAAAGAGTATTTCCTCGACATTTTAAGCTATCCAAAAGAAATGTGAGTATTGTCAAAAGAAGACATTCCATAGGATCAACTACATTCCTCAAAACATATAACAGTTAGCAAGGGAGAGAAGGTGATTCCAAAGACAACAATCTCCAAACAGTGAACATGAATTGATATCAAATTATGACGATGAACCATGACACTCGAAGAATAAAAGTATTTCTTCGAGCGATTCAAAACAAATAACAAAAGCAACTAACCTAGTTGAGAGTAATATCAACTTGGCTCAATTCAAAGATCAGTCAAGCTAAGAACACACTAAGCCAACCGAAAAGGGTTACTAGAACGTAAAACAACTAAAAGAAAAGGATAGAGACAGGAATAGCATCATTTACCTATACACAATGCACTCGCAATACTCAATCACTATTTCGCAAATAACCAACATAAACCAGAACTACAAATCTCGAACCGAAACAAGAATAAGAACAAAGCACGGGAACTATAAGGTTGAGTCCAATGACAATGTTGGATAAAACATTCAAATCGTGAGACCAACACAAAGAACTTGGGAATTTTCATTATAGGACCCACACCTCTTTTGTTTTATTAGTCTTAAGAACAAAGTTCACCCAACTAATATTTATTAAAACCTAGAAAACAATATAAAGGCTTCAACTGTGCAATCATTTTGTAACGCCAAAAAGGAATACAAACGAGCAAGGGAAGTGGAAACCAAACAACATACCATCACATGAGACATTTATATGAAGAGTAGAGTTATTTAATGAATCGGTTAAATAACAACATAAGAATCAATGGTATAGAGAATATTGTGCGATTAAGCTCCATGATTGATAACAAGATGGACAGGGGCCTGCAACATCAACCCAAGCCTAATTCCATTTTCTTCAAGCTCGTTGGGCACCCAAACATCAAACATCTTCACGTTGGCACAGGTAGGAGTTCACGGCTAGGGTGGGTTGTCTAAAATACTTGCCATCATCCTCTCAACACCACTCCAATATTAGCCCTAGAACTTCTGTAGGCCCCATTTTGGCAATTAAACTTGATCCTTTGTCATTCATCCAAACACCTCCACCATCTCCATATGCATCTGATTGTTTCTAATTTGGACCTCCTAACCTTGGTGCTCTCATATTAGGAGCAGCCCTAGTCTGAGACAAAGCAAAAGAAGATGGATTTTTAACCAAAAAAAATCTCTTGGTACAGACTCCATATCCATAAAACATTCCCTAGACTTAGCATCCTCACCTTTTCCCTGCATCCCATAACCTGCAATCATGGCTGTCCATGAGAATACATCACTTTTAGGCATTTGATCAAATACTCGGCGTGCAACTCTAAAATTCCCACATTTGCAATACATGTCTACAAGGGCATTCATTACTATAATAAACAAATCAAAACCACTTCTTAGTATGAAGACGTGGATCTCCTTCCCCTGATGCAAATTCGACAGGTGAGAAATTACTAGAAGAACAGTTGCAAAGGTAACATTGTTGGGTTTTGTGTCAGCCAGATGCATTTGTTGAAAGAGATCTAAACTTTCCTCATAATGTCCACTCTGTGCATACCCTACAATCATTGTATTCCATGACACTACTATTTTCTCAGTACATGTTGCAGAATCGAAAAAATATCCTGCTACCTTCATCTCCCAAGACATTTTCTCCAACATTGCATAGATCTCCTGTGCCCGTGGGTGTGATCTGCCACCTTCCTTTTTCCATCTCTATGAGTCTCAGTGGCAATATCAGCTGCTGTAATGGGCTTGTGAATAGCATTTGCAACGGGAAACCAATGGAAACAACAATTAAAGGTGTCACTTTCTGAAGGTAGGTTGTCGTGATTCCAGTAGGTTATATTATCAAGAGATGCAGTTGATTTCCAAGAATCAACTCCCCCTTCTTCGAGTTAGAATCTTTATAAATACCATTATGGTCCTCGGTTTCATCTTTTCTAGGACAAATCCACAATATTTTCTGGTATTGTGAGTAGCTCAAATTTAACTTCCTTCTTACGAAAGAAGCTTCCTTCAACTCAAGCTCGCCCACTACCACACACTGTTATCTTGGGCTGAAAGTAATCGAAGCAGGGCATTGGCCATTGTATT
This sequence comes from Taxus wallichiana var. yunnanensis, assembly GCA_018340775.1. Taxonomy (NCBI): domain Eukaryota; kingdom Viridiplantae; phylum Streptophyta; class Pinopsida; order Cupressales; family Taxaceae; genus Taxus; species Taxus wallichiana. Next base: position 726,271,689 of record CM031234.1, on the reverse strand, counting down.
TGATGACACATGGAAGTTGGTGAAGTTTGTCTCATCAAAACAATACACCCATCGAAATCTTAATGATTCCACTCACTCCCGTGGAAGATACAGAACAACCACTCTCTGTAAAACCATCCATTGCGTCTGTGTGGAAGTAAAACGAGCTAATAATGACTGGTAATGGCCAGATATAATTCAGATGACAAATATTCCGAGGAGAAAGTCTCCTCCAAACAGTAAGCGGGAGAATCCTGAATTTGAGGATGCGTTGATACTGAACAGAAAACAACCTAGTTGGATAGCCTGCTTGTTGGAGGCACTCACGAAGGCTTCTACCAAACTGTAGCATGAGTGTTGCCCGGTTATTTTTATTGCGGAGTAGTTCTTTGTGGATCCCGAATCTCGAATCAGAGGATACCCAGAAGCAAACAAGAAACCCAACTGTAGAAAATGGGTGAACTGAGAAGAGGCGCAGAAGCATTACCCAGCCTCAAGATTTGATCGAGCTTCTTCCTTGTTAAATTCACCACCTGGACAGAAGTGACTTTCCAAAATGAAAAGGCAAGAGAACTCAACTAAAAATTTATCTTGTCCTTCTACTACAGCTGCAAGGTTTTGCAACCACTGATCACGACGGTGGTCGCGTGCAACGAGAACATCGGAGTTCGGGCGCCAACGGTTCCTTGGGATCACCTGCAAAGAGCTGTCTCACTTATCTCTCTCTGGGGCCACTGATTTTCGGGATAAGTTTACTTCTACCACCTGTAGTAGCTGCTGCATAAAGCCAAGCACTTCCTCACGGCACTTTCCTAGGATAATTTCGGTTCTACGCTCCACTGAAACCGCCCTTTGTATAGCACGATTTTGAGACCCACACCCACCCACGCAACATCAGGGTGGTAGACCTTCATTTCACCATCAATGAATCCACTGTCCAGAACGCGCCAATGCAATTCATCTGTTGCAGCATTAGAACACGCCAAGAAGGAGCAGGTCAAAATGAGGTGACAGGGTTATAAATTATGGTAGGTTGGTGACAGTTGGTATGTTGAACAATGAAGATAGTTGGTGGAGGTGCCCAACCACACACCACTTGCCAAAAGGACAGAACAACAACATCCCACGGAACAGCTTCTCCCTCATGCCAGGCAGGTCGCAGAAAAGGAAGCCCATGCCCAGCGGGGCATTACAGAGCCCCGACCCTTCCTTTATAGATTCAACACAAAGGCAAGAAGGAGAGAGAGGCAGGAAAACTAATTTGAATATCAACCACTAGCCATCAATGCCTCCTGTAAATATGCCCCAAATTTTTCATGTCTGCATCAATTACTTGTTCGGCGTATTGAAGGAGGATGAACGGTTGATCAAAAGAAAATATAATCTGGTTGTCGGAGCAAATAGATCTTATATTAATGGCATGAAGATGTATTTTAATTTTTTCCCCACATAACTTATTCAAAATTAAAGTTTCATATCTCCATGGCATAGACAGGGTTGAGATATTTTCAATGGTGTTAAATTTGTCAGATTTCGAGCACTGAATCAAAATATATGCCCATTTGAATATTTGAAATGGGACACGTGGAGGGCTAGCATATGTTTGGGGACCACATTTGGATTTTTATTTTGAATTTGCGTTGGTGACATGTGGTATCTTCCACGGCTTGCCTAGTTTCCTCATGTTTTGGCTAAGTCCTTTTACTCGGCGGGGCCATACATCTAACCAGGGACACATGGAGGCTTGGCGCTTGTTTGGAAACCTTCCCCAAATTTTACTCTTGAAGTAGCTCTATGCTGACACTTGGATCCCTATACTGGCATATTTATCTTTCACTATTCAACCCCGACCTTGTCCCTTTATTGGACACTGGGACGTGTGGAAGGTTCCCGCTCATTTAGAAACCCGCTCAGGATTTTACCTTTGAAGGAGCATTAGGTTGACACGTGGAAGCCAACGTATGAGCTTGGAATTTTCAATGGCTGCTCTTACTTTTTTGGGCCATGAACACATGGCAAGCTGGTTGTCATTTGGGGATCACCATTTGGGCCGCGCCTTTGAAATTATGCTTATGTAATACATGGCGGCGTTCACTAGTTCTCTATACTTAGTCGATTTTTGGCCCACCTTGTCCAACTTTTGACTTTTAGTTTGTTGACTCTGCCCCTCTTTTAGTCTAGGATACATGGAGGCCTAGCGATTGTTTGAGTTAGCCCTTTTGAATTCAATCTTTGGAGGTGCACCAATGAGGCACGTGGAGGATTCGACCTTTGTTTTCTTCTTCATTTCTTCTCCTTTGATCGAGCCTTCTTCATTTCTTCTCATTTAAGCCTCTCATTTATTTGACACTGTTTTCTCCTTCCCCAACCCTGCTATTCTATTGTAGAGACCACTGTGACCTATTTTTGGATTTTAAATGTGGGCTTGTATGATAGAACCATCCCTTGGATTTCTTTCCTACACGGGGTCGTGTTTGATCAATTTTTTCTGGGAAATAAAGATAACACTTCCCTTTAGCATAAATGGAATTTGTTTGATCGGATAGATGTGAGAAGGCCTTCAAGACACTTTGAAGGAATGACTTCGACAATAAATATTGTAGTGGTGCTAGATCAATTGTTGATGTGTAATCACAACAACCTGAATGTCTACAACTCGATGGGTTGTGATCATCGGTGTGATTACATAACATGTAGCTTTTCCCAAAGTGTGGGACTCTGCGATTAGGAAATCTCTCTAGATGAAGGTCGGTTCCTATTCCTCTAATAAGGTGCACACATATAATTTGCAGAGGGTCTACTCTAAAATCTACTCTAACTTGCGTAGGAGACAAGGGTAATGATATGCAAGAAATAAAACCTAAAATAACAAGGGTGATGTACAAAAGGAATGTTGAACAATTATGATTAATAATTTTATGTCAAATAAACTAAGCCTTTTCAGGCATCCACGCATACTTATTTCATAATTATGGAAGCGTGCCTTCAACCACCGACCTGCCTTTATGGTTCATATTCCTTCTGTTGGCATGAGGTGGAGGGTTTCCTTGTTTTCTAGCAAGAGGGGTGCGTGGTAGAGTGTATGGCCTCCTGCCATATTCTTTTTTTATTTCTTTTGGTGCCTTGTTTGGCATATGTTTGGTGAGGATTAATGAAACAAATTTTATTACCCACCCACCGTATGTCTTCCTCCCTGCTGGCCGCTTAGCTTTCAAATCGGATTTTTATTTTGATCTTCCTTGTGTTTGTCTTTTACCTGCCATTGCATTAAAGACCCCTGCATCCTTCTTGGCGTGTTGAAACTCTTTCTTGTTGGTGGCCGCACTTCCTCCTTCATTTATTATTTTTGATTTGCAAATCTTCTGCTTCTTCTCGTGGTGCTGCATTATCCTCCTCTGACCGCGTGAGATCTCCTTTTTGTTGGACTGCGTGTGGAGTGGTTGAGAAGGAAATTTGTGTGAATCTCATGGTTTTCTCTGGACTGCCTTCCTTTTCCCCTTACGGCGCGTGGAGACTGGATGGAGTTTCTTTGTTGTTGTTAGTTCGCGTGGGATTGTAAGGATGGAACCTTGGGCGCCTTTCCTTGTGGCCGCGTGGGAGGATGGGCGGTTATAGAAAGCTTCAAGCTAGTGAAGAAGGCGTGTTACCTCCACTTTCTTTGAGTGTTGCGAGGTGTGTTCTTTGTCGAGGATCCTCAGCAAGCGACCCTTGCATGTGAGGTTTTTAGCCAGGTGGCAGGCATGTTGCAGTTTGGTTAGAAGCCTTTTTGAGCGCTTCCAACAAGCAGGTTGTCCAACTATGTTGTTTTCTATTCAGTATCAATGCATCCTCAGATTCGGGATTCTCCTTCAAGATATTTTTATCAAAATCGACTATGTGACAGTGAGAGTGTTACCAGGAGACCTGATGAAATTTATTTGCAAAGATTCTCTATTGAGACCTTACTTGTTTTACGATGTAACTCATGGAAGAGGATCTCATAGGGTGGATCTATTTCATATCAGAATATTCATGAAGCACAATTTGCTTTGCAATTATATGAGCTTCTTCAACGAGTCACTAAGTTGGCAGGCATAAAGGTTTCTGTTGGAATTATCACACCTTACAAGCTACAGCTGAAATGTTTGCACCGAGAGTTTGATGTTGTCCTCAAATCTGATGAAGGAAAAGGTTTATATATCATTACGGTAGATGCCTTTCAGAGCCGGGGAGTGATGTAATCATTATGTCTTGTGTCCGAGCTTCAAATCATGGGGTTGGCTTTGTAGCTGATATTCACCGCATGAATGTGGCATTAGCACGAGCTCGCAGAGCACTTTGGGTTAAGGGAAAAGCAGCTGCATTGAAGCAATCTAGTGACTGGTCAGCCTTAATTGAGGATGCTAAGTCTAGGGACTATTTTATGGATATGGAGTCTGTACCAAGAGATTTTTTTTTTTGGTTATAAAGCCATCTTCTTTTGCTTCGTCTCAGACTAGGGCTGCTCCTAATATGAGAGCACCAAGGTTAGGAGGTCCAAATCAGAAACAATCAGATGCATATTGAGATGGCGTTTTGCTCAAAGAGAATTTTTATTTGGAGCAAGTGTTCTTTGCATTACTCTTTGTAAATATGGATCAAGCATTTTTTTTCAATATGCAAAAGAAATGGGGGCTGCTACATTTGCTTATTAAACGTATGCCAAGTTTTTCTTTTGAATTTTGGGCTAATTATTGGGTGCGTGAGGATTTGGTGGAGAATATAGTTGGGTTTGTGGGAAAAAGGAAAAGGGGTCTATAGCTATAGGAGCAGGTACAGATCATCTTCGCATGTGGCAGTGGTGAAGTTGGTGCCATTAAATTAATAAACCCTTGCAGAAATCCAACTTTCTAACATACCCAACTGAAGCTGAGATTGGAAAAGTGGGTTTATAGATATAGAAACAGGTACAGATCTTCTTTGGATATGGCAGTCATGACGATGGTTGTGTGGGTTTCTATGGTGGTTGTGATGCTCTTCAGAGCAGAGTGCTTCTATCTTCCCGGAGTTGCTCCCGAGGATTTCAAGAAGGCATGTTTCAATCACCCCTTTCCTATGCCAAGCATGGCCGTTAATAGAGTTGGACCTTTGAGGTGAGGAAGAGAAGTTGCGCGAGGTTGTGTTCTTTGTTGCCCGAGCCACAGTCGCGTGCTTGTTGGATTGGAAGAATTCTAATCAGGCATGTTAAATCTACTCCTTGTAATAGTTTTCTACCTTCTTTCAGTATCTTGAAATGAATATTCTTTCCTCTTGAATGGCGCCTAGACAAAATGTTTTCGTGGTTGTTTATATCGCTTTGCTGATTGTGTTGGTTGTTCCTTTAAAATCTCGTTCCAATTTATTTGGTTTTCTTGGAATGTTCTTTTCCTCTCTTATAGCTTACTCTATTTCATATTTGTCTAAATGGGCTCTACAATATTGAGTGTGTGCGAGTCTAGTTCGTAGGGAAGGAAACATTATAGAGTTTCGTTTTTGCTTATATGACTCTCTTTTAAAAGAATTTTGTGATGGTATTTATAATTGAAGGCTTACTATATGGAAGGTTAAGCCTTCATATCTCTATTTGGTTGAATAAATACGTATTTCCTGTTTAGGGCTCTCCTATTTTGCTAAAAGGTACATTAATAGTGACATTGTGTTCTAAAACTTGTTTAAGCCTGTGGGCATTCCTTACTTTTTGTTTAATTAGAAAATGGCATTAGGGTTTTGCTTTAGAACTGTACATGGTTGACTTTTGTACCCAGTTCTAGAGGATGAATAACCTGACATCTATTTTGGCCTCTACGTGTTGAGAGAATTACTATACCTACTTCCTGGTTCAAACTCTTGTTTGATTAAAGTAAGGGGGAAACATTGTAAGTTTAATTGAATGAAATCTCTACAATTTTTATTAAGGGTCGCGAGCAAGCTATTAATAGCTGGATTTGAAACAAAAGTTGTAGGTGAATCCATGGTATTGGACTCGTGAACTCGTTTCTGTTAGATGATGACTGATTACGGTGATAATATAATAGGTGGTTATTATATTCATCTGTTTGATATTTTGCTAGACATTTCCTTGATAAGCCCACATGGATCGGGTAAAATTTCCATCTTCTATACCATTGGCAAGGAGCTCATAGAACTTCTAGGGCACGAGCGCACTGCGTAACCTTCCTGATGGATATGTGTGTTGGTTCTTATTTTTGTGCTTGCACTCGTGGTAAGGTCTTTTGAGTCTGGGGCATCGTTGGTGTATTACCCACCGTGTATCGAATCCCTTTGTTTTCGAACTCGAATATCTTATTCTTCGAACTTGGTTACTAAAAGTCCCATTTTGTGGCTTTGTTAAGGAAATCAATTTTTATTTTTATTTTAAAATACTTATTGACATTGTCGGAAATATATAAAAATTATTAACGACTTTTGGGTTTAGCCTTCCCTTATATTATGTAGAGAAGTTGACGATTAGGATAAGGTTTGTTGGTAGAATAATGGCCCTTTTTGTGTCTCATTTGTACGCTTTTGGAAGAGTGGATTTGTTTTGTTAACTAGTCCTACGTTTAAGAAATCCTATAAGAAGGTAGTGGTAAAACTCCTTGGTTAAAACTGAAACTATAGTTGTTTTTCTTTTAAGGGCGTCGAACCCTTATTACTATGAAGCCTCCCCCTGGGAGATTTGGATAACGTCATTTTGTTTCGCGCCTACGATCATAATTAGTATGTTTTGTCTTCTCTTGGACCTCTTTAGATGGATGGATTGGGTATTGGATTCCAATCACGTAATCCATAGGATTACATGAAGGAAATATCAACACTCTTGACTTTCTTGTTCCTAACCCATAAGGTCTTGCCTTGATTTATGTGATTTTGTTCTTACTGGTATTTTGACTTTCTCCTTGTTGGATGGTTTAGATTTCTTTCTCATGCGAATAATTTTGGAGTTGTGGGTTGTGTTTTAAATCCATTTTTGAATTAGAACATTCCTTTCTTGATATTGTTAAATGTTAGCTTACTGTTGCAATGTGTAGCCTTAACATGCTCAGTTCTCGCGAACTGATTCTAGCTAGTATTTGTGCAAGATGGATTATGCGAGTAGATTAAAGGAAAGAGTTGTAAAGGTTTCATCAGTGCAATTTATGAAGTTCCTTGTAAAAATGTCCAATGTGAGGTAAATTTTGTAATAGTGCTTGCAAAGGAGTTTAGAAGACCTCTTGCCTTGGGTTGTTCTGAAATTTCGTGATGATGTTGTCTTGTCCTTCTGTAGGTAAACTGGTAACTTACCTTTGTGAGAAATGGTATTCAATCTTTACATTGATATGAGTATTGTAAAACTTTGATCTTGAGAATAAATTGTCAAGTTAAATCTTTCTAAGATTGAGTGACAATATATTATAAGTAAAGTAAAATGGGTCGGTTAACCCTTAAAGAAGCTAAACAAAAATAATAATTTTATATTAAATAAATAGAGGTGATCTATTTGAAATCAAATAATTCCATGAGTGATCAAAATGAAACCATCCTTTGTGAAGTAAAAATTTTATAACTTGATATCCCTAGCTACACTACTATGAACATTATCCTTTTTATGGTGAATTCTTAGAATGATCCTAAGGTGAAACAAATTGTTAGTTGATATAAGATAATAAGATTTAATAAGTAGGAGGAATCGGTTTTGAAACCATGCAATCTGTCTCTCAACCATTTGAAAGGTAAATTGTTTTCTTTTGTAAAAATCATCCAGTGAAGCCTAAGTAAAATATTTAATAATTTTTGATAAATCCTCAAGCTTCAATAAAAACCGGGTTAATAACTAATGAGGTCATAAAGATGAATTCAACTCGACCTTCTTCCTCTAACCAGTTTTTTTTCAAGGTGCTTGTAATCTTTCTCTTAAGTATGTTGAAAGTGAATCCATATTGTAATAAGGTTATGCGAGTTTAGTAGCATAAGTGAGGATAGATGGCCTTGTGGAATTAAATTACCTCCTTTATTAAATAATTGAATTAAACAAATAAATGTCATAATAGAGAAGATTTAAAGTTAATTACTCAGTGAAAAAAGGAATAAACTTAGCTTGGTAAGATGAATTGTATGAATCATATCTTGAGTCTCCTTGAAAACGTAAGCTAAGAATTGCAAGATGTCTTTTAAAATAAATAACCCTCAAGAATATCTCATTGTGGTTGGCCCTAGCTGTAAGTGTGTTTGTGGTTGGACTTCTATGTTGTCATGTAAAAAAAAAAAAAAAGTAAATTGTCCTTGAAAGGTGTGAACGTTTCCGTGCTGCCTTTATGGCCATCCTTGTATCAAGTTGTTCACAGTGTTAGTTGTATCCTTGGTGACGACATGTTGCGTCATGTTATGTGTCAAGCAAGTCAAAAAAAAAAAAAATTCTTTTCTTTGTGTTGTTCGTGTGTGAATTTTTTTGGGTCGTTACACTTGGTATCAGAGCGTAGGTTCATGCTCTCGAACCTATGGGCCGGATTGGTGTTGTATGGTGATGTTACATGATGGTGATGGTGTTACATGATGTTGTTTCATGGAGATGATGGTATTGCATGATGATGATTTATATTGGAAGAGTAATGTGCTTTAAGTGTGATGTGATCCATGTCGTAATTGTGATATTGTGAACGCACATGATGTGTATGTCACTTTGTGCGTGTTTGTGATCATGTTGATATGTTGGGGATGGGAGTATTCTCTCTCCTTCTTGTGGATTCTATGAAGAGTTCACGTGTGAATTGTTGTTTGTGATGTGTGAAAAGAATTATAATGTGGATGACGTAGTGTTGGAGCATTGTGGCATATTGTGGTATGTAGGTGTATCAATGTGTTGTATGACTAGATTGATGTTAAAAGAAATGAGTTGTATCATGATGTTTTTACCATGTTTTGAAGAAATGTGTGTACCACCTTGTTATGTAGCAATGGATGTTATGTTGTGATGTACTATGTTCATCGTATGTATGATTTGTGCAAATATGTAATGCTTCATGTTGTGATTTGGGGTCATACGGTGAGTGTATGAACCCTATCGTATGGTGATTGCACTTTGGGTGCGAGAATGTGGTAAAGTGTGTGTTACACCCGGTGAATGTATGATTGTGATCTACCTTATATGTACCTACCTTGTATATGTACCACCATTGTGTTAGTAATGTAGTTACATGTTATGTTGTGAACCTTACGCTAACCGACCACGAGGGAAATCGGTAGAAGTGTATGTTGAGAGTGAGGAATGGTGTACCATGGGTCAATAACTCGAGCAAAACTTGGTTTAGTAGTAGATAACATGTGATTCTTTCCTCTCTCCCTATGTGGTTGTATGTATGCAACCTAAGTGCAACTATGACTATGTTTAGCCTTGTCGAAGTGGTGGCGGGATGATTCAGATAGAGGTGATGACAGTTGTATTATTGATATGTATTTTTGATGAGGCTCGATGTTCGAGTGCTAGCAACTCGTTGAGTACCCCTTTGGTGGCTAGATAAGGCCACATAGTTATCGTAATGTGACATTATTATAAGTTGATTTTATTCGTAAATTGAGCTTTTTACTTTATTTTGTAAGGACCAGCAACTTTTCTTGATTGCCATGCTTTACAATTTTGGGCATTTCCTTGGTTTGTGGCACTAACATGGGGATTTTGATACTAACTATGGCTATTTGGCCATTTATTTTGCTTGATTTTGGGTCTTCTTTTAAATTTGGAATTTTTACCGCCTTGCCCAAGGCTTGTACTTTGCCACTTGGCACTTTGATTGGATTGTTGTGCTGGTTCTATTGTCGTGATGTGTGGAATAGGGTCATGGGATGCACCATGGAATGGTTGGACCTATGGACCCGCTTCGTTGTATGGGGGTACGCCCCAAGGAGTTACAGATAACTAGCGGGTTGTTGAACCACGCGTTATTATGTCACTTGGGTTAGGAGTGTTCGAACTCTATGTGTCTTGGACCATAGGGTCAACCGGCCTCCTTGAGGGAGGCATAAGAGTTTGAGGGAGGCATAAGAGTTTGAGGGAGGCATAAGAGTTTGAGGGAGGCATAAGAGTTTGAGGGAGGCATAAGAGACTTGAGGGAGGCATAAGAGTTTGAGGGAGGCATAAGAGTTTGAGGGAGGCATAAGAGACTTGAGGGAGGCATAAGAGTTTGAGGGAGGCATAAGAGACTTGAGGGAGGCATAAGAGTTTGAGGGAGGCATATGATATTTGTGTGTATGGTTGATGTTTGGGATATATGTTGAGTTATTGTGATGTTTTGGTAGTGGTCTTTTGATGTATGTGTTACTCATGTCAGATGGATATGTGTTGTGATGTTGTGGATATGTCATTGATTCCCTTGTGGACACTATGTACCTGTAGCATTTGTTTGGTGTTATGTGAATTTTTTTTTCATCGATGCAAATTGAGGAAATGTCTGGTGGATTGTAGTACTCTTTTGTTTGAGTATTTTTGTATGTCGAGTCATTGATGTGTGTGAGTACTATGTTATATGTGGTGTGCCTATTCTATTCCGTATTTGAGTAACCTTTTGTGGTGTAATACAATCTTGAAGTATATACTTGTGTGCTTGTGAATCTGTAGTGTCTTGTGAACCTGATAGGGTGTTGTGTTAGCAGTTCATGTTGGGCACCCACAATAAGGAATAAACCAAAACTCTTGATGACGAAATTTTAAAATAAATTAAACTAAGAATAATGATAATGGAAAGAGAACTAATGAAATAATAAATAAGAAAAAGAAGCGCGATCTTCACAGAACATTGAAAGTTAAAATTTCTACCAAATGTTCCTAAGGCTACCTTGTGACCGTGCTTTAATCAACTAAAATTTTAAACCATAGGGTGTACTTTCTCCTTTACCTGTTCTTGGTTGCGAACCATTTACTTTCCTCTGTGTAATGTCGCATCGAGGACGATGCTTTCTTAAGGGGAGGAGAATGTAATGCCCGTTCATCATTGCGTTTTTGCCTGCTTTTGCGAGCCGTGACTTGCTTTCTTAGAGTTGAACGTTGTTGCGTTTCTTTTGAAACGTTAGTGTTTTTGCCTTGTCGAGTTTAACGGTTGGTTGCTAGTATTATGATTAATAATTTTATGTCAAATAAACTAAGCCTTTTCAGGCATCCACGCATACTTATTTCATAATTATGGAAGCGTGCCTTCAACCACCGACCTGCCTTTATGGTTCATATTCCTTCTGTTGGCATGAGGTGGAGGGTTTCCTTGTTTTCTAGCAAGAGGGGTGCGTGGTAGAGTGTATGGCCTCCTGCCATATTTTTTTTTTCTTTTGGTGCCTTGTTTGGCATATGTTTGGTGAGGATTAATGAAACAAATTTTATTACCCACCCACCGTATGTCTTCCTCCTGGCCGCTTAGCTTTCAAATCGGATTTTTATTTTGATCTTCCTTGTGTTTGTCTTTTACCTGCCATTGCATTAAAGACCCCTGCATTTTTTGGCGTGTTGACTCTTTCTTCTTTGGTGGCCTTTATCTTCTTTTTCATTTATTAAATTTTTGATTTTCAAATCTTTTCTTTCTTTTGTCTGCGCTGCTTTGCATTCCTCTCTCTCTGGACCACGTGAGATCTTTTGTTGGATGCGTGTGTGGTGGTTGAGAAGCCATGAAATTTTTTGAAGAGTTTTTTTTTGGTTTCTCTGGACGCCTTCCTTCTTCTTGCCTTTGGCCGCGTGAGAGACTGGATGGAGTTTCTTTGTTGTTGTTAGTTCGTGGGATCGTGTTGTCAGGCCTGGACCTTGGAACCTGAGTTTCCCTTGTGGCGGTGGGGCATGATGGTGGTTATAGAGTGAAGCTTCAAGCTAGTGAAGAAGCGTGTTACCTCCATTTTTCTTGGAGTCTTTGAGGTGTGTGTTCTTGTCGGAGGATCACAGCTGCGACTGACTGCTTTGAGAGAGCTTTTAGAAGAAAGGCGAGGGCATGTTTGAGAATGGTAGAAGCCTTTTTTGAGCGCTTCCAACAAGCGAGGTTGTCCAACTATGTTTTTACATTCGTATCAATGCATCCTCGATTCGGGTTTCTCCTTCAAGATATTTTTATCAAAATCGACTATGTGACAGTGAGAGTGTTACCAGGAGACCTGATGAAATTTATTTGCAAAGATTCTCTTTTGAGACCTTACTTGTTTTATGATGTAACTCATGGAAGAGGATCTCATAGAGGGTGGATCTGTTTCATATCAGAATATTCATGAAGCACAATTTGCTTTGCAATTATGAGCTTCTTCAACGAGTCACTAAGTTGGCAGGCATAAAGGTTTTGTTGGAATTATCACACCTTACAAGCTACGGCTGAAATGTTTGCACCGAGAGTTTGATGTTGTCCTCAAATCGATGAAGGAAAAGGTTTATATATCATTACGGTAGATGCCTTTCAGAGCCAGGAGCGTGATGTAATCATTATGTCTTGTGTCCGAGCTTCAAATCATGGGGTTGGCTTTGTAGCTGATATTCACCGCATGAATGTGTGGCACTAGCACGAGCTCATGAGCACTTTGGGTTAAGGGCAAAGTTTGCATTGAAGCAATCTAGTGTATTTTTTTGGTCAGCCTTAATTGAGGATGCTAAGTCTAGGGACTATTTTATGGATATGGAGTCTGTACCAAGAGATTTTTTTGGTTAATAAAGCCATCTTCTTTTGCTTTTTTCTTATTAAACTAGGCCTGGTTTTTTTTTTGTGGTGACTGCTCAGCACCAAGGTTAGGAGGCAAATCAAAAACAAGGATTTGGTGGAGAATATAGTTGGGTTTGTGGAAAAAGGGGGTCTATAGCAATAGGAATGGGAATCAGATCATCTGGCATGTGGCGGTGGTGAAGTTGGTGCCATTAAATTAATAAACCCTTGGAGAAATCCAACTTTCTAACATACCCAAAGTTCATCATGGAAAAGCTTGGGGAGATGAAAAGTGGGTTTATAGATATAAAGCAGTCTGAGATCTTCTTTGGATATGGTAGTCATGACGATGGTTGTGTGGGTTTCTATGGTGGTTGTGATGCTCTTCAGAGCAGAGTGCTTCTATCTTCCCGGAGTTGCTCCCGAGGATTTCAAGAAGGCATGTTTCAATCACCCCTTTCCTATGCCAAGCATGGCCGTTAACAGAGTTTGGACCTTCAGCAGGCTGAGGAAGAGAAGTTGCGCAGGTTGTGTTGCTGTTGCCCGAGCCCTGGTCGACGTGCTTGTTGGATTGGAAGAATTCTAATCAGGCATGTTAAATCTACTCCTTGTAATAGTTTTCTACCTTCTTTCAGTATCTTGAAATGAATATTCTTTCCTCTTGAATGGCGCCTAGACAAAATGTTTTCGTGGTTGTTTATATCGCTGCCTGATTGTGTTGGTTGTTCCTTTAAATCTCGTTCCAATTTCGTTGGTTTTGCTTGGAATGTTCTTTTCCTCTCTTATAGCTTACTCTATTTCATATTTGTCTAAATGGGCTACTGCAATATTGAGTGATGCAGTCTAGTTCGTAGGGAAGGAAACATTATAGAGTTTTGTTTGCTTATATGACTCTCTTTTAAAAGAATTTTGTGATGGTATTTATAATTGAAGGCTTACTATATGGAAGGTTAAGCCTTCATATCTCTATTTGGTTGAATAAATACGTATTTCCTGTTTAGGGCTCTCCTATTTTGCTAAAAGGTACATTAATAGTGACATTGTGTTCTAAAACTTGTTTAAGCCTGTGGGCATTCCTTACTTTTTGTTTAATTAGAAAATGGCATTAGGGTTTTGCTTTAGAACTGTACATGGTTGACTTTTGTACCCAGTTCTAGAGGATGAATAACTTGACATCTATTTTGGCCTCTACGTGTTGAGAGAATTACTATACCTACTTCTGGTTCAAACTCTTGTTTGATTAAAGTAAGGGGAAACATTGTAAGTTTAATTGAATGAAATCTCTACAAATTTTTATTAAGGGTCGAGCAAGCAAGCTATTAATATTTGGATTTGAAACAAAAGTTGTAGGTGAATCCATGGTATTGGACTCGTGAACTCGTTTCTGTTAGATGACAGTGATTACGGTGATAATATAATAGGTGGTTATTATATTCATCATTTGATATTTGCTAGACATTTCCTTGATAAGCCCACATGGATCGGGTAAAATTTCCATCTTCTATACCATTGGCAAGGAGCTCATAGAACTTCTAGGCACGACTGCCGCAGCTGCGTAACCTTTCGATGGATATGTGTGTTGGTTCTTATTTTTGTGCTTGCACTCGTGGTAAGGTCTTTTGAGTGCGGGGCATCGTTGGTGTATTACCCACCCGTGTATCGAATCCCTTTGTTTTCGAACTCGAATATCTTATTCTTCGAACTTGGTTACTAAAAGTCCCATTTTGTGGCTTTGTTAAGGAAATCAATTTTTATTTTTATTTTAAAATACTTATTGACATTGTCGGAAATATATAAAAATTATTAACGACTTTTGGGTTTAGCCTTCCCTTATATTATGTAGAGAAGTTGACGATTAGGATAAGGTTTGTTGGTAGAATAATGGCCCTTTTTGTGTCTCATTTGTACGCTTTTGGAAGAGTGGATTTGTTTTGTTAACTAGTCCTACGTTTAAGAAATCCTATAAGAAGGTAGTGGTAAAACTCCTTGGTTAAAACTGAAACTATAGTTGTTTTTCTTTTAAGGGCGTCGAACCCTTATTACTATGAAGCCTCCCCCTGGGAGATTTGGATAACGTCGTTTTGTTTCGCGCCTACGATCATAATTAGTATGTTTTGTCTTCTCTTGGACCTCTTTAGATGGATGGATTGGGTATTGGATTCCAATCACGTAATCCATAGGATTACATGAAGGAAATATCAACACTCTTGACTTTCTTGTTCCTAACCCATAAGGTCTTGCCTTGATTTATGTGATTTTGTTCTTACTGGTATTTTGACTTTCTCCTTGTTGGATGGTTTAGATTTCTTTCTCATGCGAATAATTTTGGAGTTGTGGGTTGTGTTTTAATCCATTTTTGAATTAGAACATTCCTTTCTTGATATTGTTAAATGTTAGCTTACTGTTGCAATGTGTAGCCTTAACATGCTCAGTTCTCGTGAACTGATTCTAGCTAGTATTTGTGCAGATGGATTATGCGAGTAGATTAAAGGAAAGAGTTGTAAAGGTTTCATCAGTGCAATTTATGAAGTTCCTTGTAAAAATGTCCAATGTGAGGTAAATTTTGTAATAGTGCTTGCAAAGGAGTTTAGAAGACCTCTTGCCTTGGGTTGTTCTGAAATTTCGTGATGATGTTGTCTTGTCCTTCTGTAGGTAAACTGGTAACTTACCTTTGTGAGAAATGGTATTCAATCTTTACATTGATATGAGTATTGTAAAACTTTGATCTTGAGAATAAATTGTCAAGTTAAATCTTTCTAAGACTGAGTGACAATATATTATAAGTAAAGTAAAATGGGTCGGTTAACCCTTAAAGAAGCTAAACAAAAATAATAATTTTATATTCAACAAATAAATGTAGAGGTGATCTATTTGAAATCAAATAATTCCATGAGTGATCAAAATGAAACCATCCTTTGTGAAGTAAAAATTTTATAACTTGATATCCCTAGCTACACTAGTGAACATTATCCTTTTATGGTGAATTCTTAGAATGATCCTAAGGTGAAACAAATTGTTAGTTGATATAAGATAATAAGATTTAATAAGTAGGAGGAATCGGTTTCGAAACCACGCAATCTGTCTCTCAACCATTTGAAAGGTAAATTGTTTTCTTTTGTAAAAATCATCCAGTGAAGCCTAAGTAAAATATTTAATAATTTTCGATAAATCCTCAAGCTTCAATAAAAACCGGGTTAATAACTAATGAGGTCATAAAGATGAATTCAACTCGACCTTCTTCCTCTAACCATTTTTTTTTAGGTGCTTGGTAATCTTTCTCTTGAGTATGTTGAAAGCGAATCCATATTGTAATAAGGTTATGAGCGAGTTTTAGTAGCATAAGTGAGGATAGATGGCCTTGTGGAATTAAATTACCTCCTTTATTAAATAATTGAATTAAACAAATAAATGTCATAATAGAGAAGATTTAAAGTTAATTACTCAGTGAAAAAAAAGAATAAACTTAGCTTGGTAAGATGAATTGTATGAATCATATCTTGAGTCTCCTTGAAAACGTAAGCTAAGAATTGCAAGATGTCTTTTTAAAATAAATAACCCTCAAGAATATCTCATTGTGGTTGGCCCTAGCTGTAAGTGTGTTTTGTGGTTGGACTTCTATGTTGTCATGTCTAAAAGAAAAGAAAAGTAAATTGTCCTCGACATTCTGTGTTGTTCATGTGTGAATTAATGGGTTCCTTCATTAGCAACATCGATGTGGTAATATCTTTATCTCTATATAAATGAGTAAAGCATATATTATTAACCTTTTTGAACCTTTGTAGTCATAGCTCACATGGAAACCCTACGAGTTTCCATTACTTTATCCCCTCCTTTGATTCTTGAAGATCTTTTGGCATCATTCGCGAAGATTTCCTTTCTGCTTTCGTTGTGTTTTAGCTAAGTCCCTTATGTTTAGGAGAAACTATATTGGACCCTAGACACATGGAGGGTCATCGCACATTTGGGGACCTACCTTTGAACTTACGCTAATGAGGCATGTGGAGGATTCCATTGGATCTTCCCATGCTTAGATTTTTTTGATCGGTTCAAATTTCTACGGCTCGACCACGTGGAGAGCCTACATTCATTTGGGAACCCACCTTTGGATTTTACCTTTGAAGTTACGTTGATGAGGCATGTGGAGGATTTTGTTGGCTCTTCCCATGCTTAGAATTTTCAATGATCGGTGCAAATTTCTTGGGATCTAACCACGTGGAGAGCCTCCGCTCATTTGGGAACCCACCTTTGGATTTTACCTTTGAAGTTGTTGATGAGGCACGTGGAGGCTTTTGCTGGATCTTCCCATGCCTAGACTTTTCAACGATCGGTTCTTCCTTGTTCGGGCTCTAACCACGTGGAGATCCTGCACTCATTTGGGGACCTGCCTTTGTATTTTACCTTTGAAGTTGCCGATGAGGCATGTGGAGGCTTCCGATTTTATCGCACCTTTTGAAGGTGCAATGAGATGACAAATGTCAGATGTTCTTTTTCTTTTCTTTGAGTCAACTCGTTCTGGGCTCGATTTTGACTTAAGAAGTTAGCTTTCTTCATTTTTTCAACTGTTCATTTCCCTGAGATCCCCAAAAATGTGAAGTCTGAAAACTTTGACCCTTTCTCGTATTTTTCACGTGAGCTTTGGTCTCTTAAACATTTCCATTGGCCATTTTTCCCACCTTCCATTGCCATTGTAGAGCCTACATGTAACCTGATTGTTATATTTTAAATGTGGGCTCGCATGACTGAACCAACCTCTTCATTTCTCTGGTGTGGAAGGTTGTGTTTGATCAAAATTTTCCGAGGATTTTTTAATTAGATAACATCAACAACGAGATTTCTTCGTGTGTACAAATGCTTATTTGGTGGGTTAGGAGATGTTTTGATGCAAGATGGCTGTTTGGTAGCTTTTGAGTCTTGCAAACTCTAGGATTATGAGCTAAACTATCGACTCATAAAGTGGAGCTTGTAGGTATTGTGCATGCTTTGGTTTGATGGATGCATTTTTGTTAGGTAGAGTACGTTCATTCTTAGGAAAGGTCATTTTAGCCTACGAAATCTCTTCAAAAAGCACAATCTCAATGCCCATCAACGACGTTGGATGGATTTGTTATGTGAGTATGATATGGAGATAGACCATGTGAAAGAAAAGAAGAATTTGGTTATGTCTACATCAGTGGATATAGACTTGAAGAGAAGTATCTTACAACAACTTCCACATGATAGCTTCTACTTTTCAATTAGATTAGAGATTGAGTCTCGAGAGACCCTTGAGGGGAAGTATGAGGGATTCTGATTATATTTATGTACCTAGGGATGGAGGATATTTGAGACATATCATTGTTTTAGAGGCACATCGTGTACCCTATTCAACCCATCTATGGGTGAAGAAGATACATGCCACCTTTAGATAGTTGTATCATTGGAGAGGAATTTAGAGAGAAATAGCTACATTTGTGTCTCATTTCTTGGATTTTAAGTGGGTGAAGGCAAAGCATCAACATCCTGTTAGCCTTCTTTACTATATGTTATATTAGAGTGGAAATAGGACACAATTTCCATGGACTTCATAGTGGGGCTACCTACGATGAGATACCACCATGATGCCATCATGGTCATGATGGATGGATTGAAGAAAGTGAATCATTTTTTCTGGTGAGGACCACATATATAGTGAGTGATGTGGTATGAATGTACTTGGATGAAGATTATTTGTGACATCGATCCTTTCAAACCTCAAATTGTTAGACTAATATGTAGTAATCGCTTGGTACAATAATTAATTTTAGTACAACCTATCACTCTGAGATAGACGGTCAGAAAGAGTGGGTGAATAAATTTTAGAGGACATGCTTCAGATGTATGTCATGGATCATCAGCCAAGATATGAGGAGTATTTGTACTTGGTTGAGTTTTCTTATAACAAGAGCTTTTAGAGTTCCGAGTGATATGGCATTATTTCAGGTGTTATATGGAACGGAGTGTAGGACTCTACTGATTTGGGACATGTAAGACCATAGAGTTTCTCTTGGTCTAGCTTTATTATAGGATATGGAGAAGCGAGGTTGTCTTGATTAGACATAGGATGTAGGAGGAGGAACAAAGGGCATAAGAAGTATGCGAGATAATTGGAAAGTTGACCATAATTTTTAGATGGGCAAAAAGGTGTTTCTTCAAATCGGGCCTAATAAGAGTCCTATCCTTTATGGAAAATGCTCTAATCTACCTTCTACATTTGTGGGCCCCTTTGATATCTTGAGCAGTTGATCCCTGGGCCTACCATCTAGCTTCTCCACCCGACTTGACTCACATCCATGATGTGTTCTATGTTTTTGTTCTTAGGAGATACATTCCATATCCTTCTCATGTATTGGATTGGACCACATTGTAGGTGCAGGAGCAAGGGTAGGTGATGGTGGAGCCTAAGACCTTAGGCCTTCAAGAATGAGAGATTGATCAAGTACGCGTCCAATAGGATCAATATGATGAGACAACAACTTCTTGGGAGGATAAAGCAGGACCTTTGAGAGCACATTTTCCAAACTTGTTCATATAAAGTGACTTCTAGGAGGAAGTTGAGTCTAAGGGGATGGGGATGTAGTGCCCACTCCTCTTTGACATTGATCTTACTATGATTTTTTCTTACTTTGGATTGGAGGCATGGAATTTTTTATCATATTTGATCAGTAGACATTGATAGATGGAAATTATTATATTTTTATTAGCGTAATTAATAGAAAATATGGATGTTTAGACTTTTCACATGTTGTGATTTGGATGATCGATTATATGCAAGGATTGATACTTCAGTGTTGATAATGATTTAGAGTTACTAGTTTATATATATATATTGACACATTGGATTTTGACGTATAGATTGTTGTTAAATGATCCAACTAGTCTTGTGATCAAATTTTTATTGAGGAAATGATGGAATTTAAATATTTTAGGATTATAAAAAATTGATGAAATTTATTATTTTGAGTGATGATTTAGTTGTGTTGTTTATGATGTGAGTTGATACGTGTATATGAATTTTATTTTCTTGATGTTATTGATATAGACATGAGGAAAAAGAGGTATTGCTTTGATTTTTGTAGGAAATTATAACACAACCAAAAAAAGGGATATGAGACCAACAATGGAAGAATTTTGATTATTGGCAACTTGTGTTTTTGTATGGTATTAAATTTTCTAGGAGGTCCACATTTGGGGGTGGCCTCAAATGTGACCATGGATAAATGTGTTGTTTACCCTTTTCATTTTAATTAATTTTTAGTATGTTGATTTATTATTGTAATGTGTTTGACTTTATTATTGTTTGTTAATGTCCTCTTATTTAAGTTTATTAATCATGTTAATAAAATTAATGTTGGATGTTACTAAGGGGTATTTAATTTTGGTAGATTGTCTTTGATTTTATTGGTTTCGGTGATGTGTATTCAACCTTGCATGTAAAACTCGGATTTTTTTCTTAAGGGCCACTTTTGGAGGCTTGTGGGACACGTTAAGCTTGTCCCACGCCTCTTAAAATCACCTATCAACTTTACCTATGTGGTAAGGGGTCAAAAATAGGTCTCATTATGTGATTTAGAAGGTAAAAAGGTGAAATTATTACACCTTCTTATATGAGCTTTTAATTTTGTCCTTTGGAGTATTGTTATGGTTTATATGTGGAAGAGAACTTGAGACATTCTCACCCATCAATTTATGAGCGTTGGGCTTGTTATTTAACCATGTCATGTGGAGTGGAGGAGAAGTGATGTGGCATCCTACATGGAGCCACATCACCACTCTCTCCTCTTTTTGTATTTATATGTTGTTTTGAATTTTGGGGATTACATGTTTTATTTTGAATCTTGCATTTTGGAGGAGCTTGTTGTGGAGCGCTTGTTCAAAGCTTGTAAGATTGGTTTTCCTTGTGGTGGACTTGGAAAATCTTGGAGCTTGTCTTGTGGTTTGGATATTTCTTGTAATGGAAAGGTAGGTACTTCACCCATGAATTTTTATGTTTATTTTTGTACAAATAGTTGTAAATGAATTAATGTTGTTTATTTTTGTTTTGGGGATAAAATGACCTTAAGGTTGTGTAGGAGAAAGACAATGGGGATTTATTTTGGGAGGGATAACAATTTATATTATGGATTTGAAGGGAGTTTTTCAGTTAGGTGTCAACCTTGTGATAATAAGAAATATTTCTTATTTATCTTGATATGTTTATTGAGCGAGGGAGAAGAATTGAGGGAGACATAAGAGGAAAAAGGGAGGGACAATATTTTGGTTGTTGCTCTGTGAAAATTTTTTTGGAGGCTTTTAAGGTGGACACCTACACCCATTTGGAGGCATAAGTGATTCCCCATGTTTTTTCTCTGCCTTGGATTGAGTTTGAGCCTTTATGCTTGGGAATATTATATGTTTGTTGTTATTATTGTTTTGTTCTTTTTGTGTTGAGATTTTGTGTGAATGGTTGTTGTTTAAGCCTTGTAAATGTTGCCATGGTTTCTTTATACCCCTTATTGCTTCATTATTGGGGCTCGGGGACAAATGAGGAGGATGGTTGCTCCTTATCATTGGATTATAGGTTTGGTGGAGAGGATTGTCTACTCCTGTTTGTTGTTGTTGTGTTTGGATATTGATGAAATGGAGTAGCTCAAGTTAGAATTTTGAAATGTTTTTGTTGAAGAAATTTAAAGAAAGAGATAATTATTTTTGTAATATTTGGCCATGTTGTTTCCACTTAAGTGGAAGGCTTGTATACTCTTGTATTTTAAAAGGAGTTTCTTGTAAAATTTATTATCATGTTATGTATTGGAAGTGTTTGAATAAATAAATTTTGAAATTTGTAATTTATTGAAAATGTATTTCTCTCAAATCTGGAAATAAAATCATAGTTGTTTCTACTTTCCTTTGGTGAAATTGTTTTGTTTGTATTGAAAGAATGTATGAAAGCTATACTTGATTTTTCTTTTTAAAATGGATATTATTATTTTCGTGAACTGAAAATAGACACATTATTATTGTGATAGTAAGAGTTAGTATATTAAAAAGTTGGAAATATATTGGCATGAAAATACCCTTGTATGTAAAAATATCAAGATATTGAAATACAATATGTTTAAACTAAAGTAGGAAACAATGATTGTTACTTCAATGTAATTGGATGTGTGTATGTATTTGATTGATTATCTTAAAGTTGGTTTAAAATGAAGAAATGACATCAACCTATCAACTATTGATTGTAGGCACCATAATTAAATTTAATATTACCATAGAAACCATCCCAAGTACAAAAGATCTTTGGAAAATACACGATAATGAGGTTCTATTTTTGGGAAATAGAATCATTCGCTTATGTAGAGTGGTGGTTTGAGAACCTCCCCCTGTGTAGAGTAGTGGTTACATAATCACCACTCAAGACAAGGTGGTGCCACGACCACCACCGACTAGATCGGGGTGGCGGTTTTGTCACTTTTGAAAGAAAAATTAAACTTACGATTATGCAAAACTGAGATGAATTCAATTAAATTCATAGCTTTAAAACTATAAAATGGAACCACCCAGTAACTTGTAAATTCAAAAAACCATTCATCGAGCATATAAATTCATTTATGGGAACCAAAATGTGTATAATCTCACAGATCTAATGAAATAGGGTTTTTCCTAAATAATGAACCCACAGAATGTAAATAACCCAATAGAAAACCTAGATTCTTGGTGGAATCTCTACATTAAACTAATAAGAAACCTTGTAATAACAAACCCATAAATAAACTAAACTACATAAAGAAAGGAGTGGAGGAAGTTCTCTCCTTCGGAAAACTACATTCCAAGAAATTTCTCCATGGTTTGACTTCTTGCTTCCATTGCTTCCACTCCTCCAACCTACAAATTAAAATGGAAAAAATGAATGATTTAGGGTAAAATAATTAATAAGAAGACCCCATAAGGATGTTTAGGGTTCATTTGAAAATACCTAGATCTAACGGTGCATATACATTTAATCTAAGGGTTGAGGATCAATGCTACACATTTCAGTTGTAGCACCTTATGGGGTTGGGTAATTTTTAACTAAGGTATGGGTATCTAACGATTGGGGTGACTTAATGCTTAGAGTAAGTTGAGACTCTAGCCTTAGGTTATTAAGTAAATAAATGACATTGGTCTAATAATGATAACTTGAATAATATTGTGAAAGGGGTAACTTATCTAATTAATTGTAAGGGTTAATTACTTGGAATTTAAAATGTTTAGTTAGATAACCTCATGATGGGAATTGTTGTTAATTGTTGTGAGAAGTAAGTATTAAACTAACTAAGGAAACATTGACCTAGTTAATATTTTAAATAAGATGAGTTAACGAAAACCCTAGAAAGGGATTTATTCCAAAGTGCCCTTGGTGTAAATTAATAATATTAATTATTAATTTAATATTCAAAAACTTTTCAAATGTGAGAAATTTATTAAACAAGAGTTAATTAAACCAAGTTGATAGTATCTTGTTGAAAACCTGTTAAACAAAAAAATATCCCATAATTTCCTTAATTAATTTTTGAGTTTGTATTGGGTTTTGTGCATTGAAAATGTGGGCATTACACCAATACTATCTAAAACACCTAATTCGATCTAAGAAAAGAAGTTAATAATGCATTGTCTAATAATTCATTTCATCCTATAAAATTCCTCACATTTAATAATGCAACTAGAATAATATTTCCATCTACATTGTGGCATATTCATTTCACATTCTTTTACTTTGTCTTCTTCTAGACAATAACATGAAATGTATTCATCATGAAATTAAATGTTATATTTAAAACATCCCAGTATTGTAGTGTCTTTTTTTTTTTTTTTGTGGTGGTGAGAGGGGGTGTTAAGTGATGTTAAAGGTTTTCATAGGAATCTCTAATTTATTTACTATTTATATATGTTTAATTCATACATGTTAATACAAAGGGCTAGTACACCCACCATAAAATATTTTTTAACCTAGGTACTTCTTACATTAACTACTAATAGATCTATCGGCATAGTTATGAACATCTCAACATATTCATTTCAACTTAAGTTCCTCCCTTTACAACATAAAACAACATAAACTCTAGGTTAGCCAAATAAATTCTAGGATTGATTCTAACGTAATAGAAACCAAAACATAATAGATGAATCATTACTTAAAATTTAGTTTAGTTTAGCATATGGTTTTGAAATTATGCTATATAGAATACCAATTTCGCAATGCTGACCAAATTTTCTCTTAAAACAATATTTTACCATGCTCATCTCTCATGACATCATAATATTTATAGGGAATTCGAAAAATTATCTACTTGAAGTATTTAATAATTTAAATATGTGGTTAATGATAAACTTGATCATGGTCATTATACAACATTAACAATTAGATAAATTGTAACTCTAAGAAGAGAATTATAGTAGCTTAAAAACATCATTGAGAAAAAGTCCATAAGAATGGTATGAAGCCAAAGAATGAGATTATAATTTCTCAGAAGTTCCACCATAAGAGAAGGGTTGTCCTAATATTGAGGTTTCACCATACAAGAAGGGTTGTTAGAATCTTTTAATACTACACAATAAGAAGGCACACTACATGCAATGTACATTATATATCAAAATAAAAAAATAAAAATAGAAAATACTATTGTAGAGGGAATTCGCACTTTCCATTTTTCTTCGTAGACTCATTAAGGGGAGAAAAATCACTTTAGACAAACCTTTTCATTTGAATGACTTGAAGGGTGTGTCTTCCTTTCAATAAATTTAGTAATATTATCCTAAAAAAGGGATGAACACAAATATAAATGGAGCATAGCATAGGCAAGGCCATTGTAATAAGGCTTGCAATTTGATGTTTTGTGGACCCTTTTTCATATTATAACTCGATTTTAAAATTTAAAAATATATTAAACAATAAATTTAGACCAAAATAATTTTATTTCAATTGTAAATATCATAATTTATATTATTTGCAAACAATATATATTTATTAGTAACTTCATATATATGATATATACTATAGTAAAATTAGAATGTAACTTGTAATGACCCATGCCATTGACAATTAGATAGATTGTAACTCTAAGAAGAGAATTATAGTAGCTTTAAAACATCATTGGAAGAACCCCATAAGCATGGTATGAAGTCAAATCATCATTATAATTTCTAATAAATTCCATCATATGCGAAGGGTTGTCAAAACATTCAAGTTTCACCATGCACAAAGGGTTGTTAGAATATTGTAAAACTGCACAATAAGAAGGCCCGCTACATGTAATGTACATTATATATCAAAACATACAAATAAAATTAGAAAATATTATTCTAAAGGCAATTGGCACTTTCTAGTTTATCTTCGTAGACTAATTAATGGGAGAAAAATCACTTTAGACAAACCTTCTTCATCGAAATGACTTGAGGGCGTGTCTTCCTTTCCATAAATTCAATAATATTATCCGAAAAAATGGGATGACCACAAGTTTAAATAGAGCACAACATAGGGAGGCTATTACAATTAGGCTTGCAATTTAATGGTTTGTGGACCTTTTTTATATATATTTGTTAGTTTCTTCAAACATATAATACATAATATAATAAAATATAATATATTTAAAATTAGAATGTTTTTATTCATTTTAAAATATAAATAAAAAATTTGTAGAGTGATTTTTGTTTGAAAAATTTATTAGTAATTATTAATTTATCTTAAAATATAATATTATGGAATATGTTCTATTTTTTCATTTTCCTTTTAAATACCGTTAAATATTATTTATTATTTATTTCATTTGGACTATATTCTTCATTTCAAATTTTTTATTTATTATTTATTTGATTTAGATTATATTCTTCATTTCAATTTTGTAGCAACTAGAAATGAAAATGTTTCAAACAAAGATTAAAGGATTTTGATGCAGATACAAATCTAGTTACAAACTAATTTTTTTCTTACATTATTTTTGTTCAATCATTTCTTAATATTCTTAATATTCATTTTCCAATAAAGGATATTTGAGTTTTTAGCATATCTGTTGAGTTAACGTAGCCGATGATCATTGTTAAAAAAATTAAAAAATGAATTGAATGAATGAACAAATCTCGTTTTTTAACTGATTGACAATTATAGACTTGAAATTAGCATTTGTATTTATGGAAAATTGCAGAGAATAGTTGATTAGGAAAATGAAGTAACCTGTAAAGATCTGTTCATATTCTGACGTTATCTGACGGCCCGCCGTCATGCACAGATGTCTATTTTGCCATTCTACAGTCTACACTTCACAGTCTACACTTCAATTTTTGTGGAAGCATACGCTGTCAGATTTTGTATTTTGTGCAGCTTAAAGAAGAGAATAGCTACTTCATTTTTCTCAGTGGAAGAAATTATGATTGTATTTTGTCTAATTAAGAACTGCAACTCCGATGATTACGCCGAAGGCCTTTCTTAAACCGGATCGAACCCTGCTGCCGCTGAAACACGCCATTAAAATGGACAATCCGGATTTCATTGGTCTTTGAAGCACGTTCATATCTATGCCGTCCCTCTTGAAGTCGCTGTCGAAATGGTTTCCACTAACCAGAAACTTAGGCAGACGAGGATACATCTTTCCAAACCCGCCATTCGAAAACCGCTCGGCTCGACAGAATAGCACCTACTTATTTATGCCGAAACTTCAAACTACGATTTCGCTTCTCCTGACGCTTTTTTGTGGACACGTTTTCTATCGTGGATTAACTCTTGTTCTCGTTTTCTATCGTGAATTAACTCTAGATCTCGTAATAGAGTTTAGCTTGTGATTTAAGGACTTAGTTTGAATTCGAATTTGATTAGTATTTTCAGTAGACTACCAACCAATAAGTATTTTAATTTGATTACTTAACCATCTTTCTTGTTATGTCACTTATCATCTTCTTATTTGTTATAATTTTATTTTTCTTTATTTTTAAAAGTTTCTTATATTTTAGAAAAGAGTGTCTAATTCTCGGGTGATGGTGTCGATGTATGTGAGAACATTTAGGTTGGCCAGCGTCATCTTTTGTATTATAGGGATTTTATATTTACTTTGTTTTTGTTCCTACTAAATATCATTGTTTGCCATCTTTTTCTTACCCATTTTTATCTGTATGCTCCATGTTGAAGTTGTTGTCGAAATGTGTTCCAGTTCCATTAACTAGAAATTTAGGTAGACGAAAATACATCTTTGAAACCCATTAATTGAAAACCACTCAAAGAATCTTTGCTTTCGGTTCGACGAACAACGACTACTTATATATCCCTACCTTACACGACGAATATAAAAGCATATTTATCGTTTTTCTTATGAATTGAGGAGAGAAAAACACTAGGCATGATTCCACGGGAATGTGAATTTTAATTTTTTTCCTTTGTTTGCCCTTAATGTCTTAACTCTTGTTCTCTTTTTCTATCATAACTAACTATTGTTCTTGTAAAGGGCGTAAAGGTGTGGCCTGATGATGGGGCATGAGTGCTCACTAGCCACCTGCTCAAGTTCTAATCCCCAAGCCCAGGGGACCGGATACCCTTGCATTTGAAAAAAATATTGTTCTTATAATAGTAATCTAATATGATTACGTAATGCTTGTTTATGTATCTCTTGTTTTGCTGCGAATAATCGAGCTTAAAACTTAAATGGTGGTCTACAAAAAGTTGCATTAAAAACAACTAGTGTTCTTGTAATAGTATTTTAATATGATTATGTAATGCTTGTTTGCGCATCTCTTGTTTTGTTGTGAGTGATTGAGCTTAAAACTAAAAAAATCATCTACAAGAAGCAATAATTGTAGTTGGCTTTCAAACTTGGAACCTATTGGATTATCCTTATTTAATTTTGACCCCTTTATGTGGAAATCACAACCACATGAATTATGTGAGAAGATCGAGACGATATAGTGTAACACATATAGGAGATATTATTTGGTTAGAAACAATCTAAGCTATAGAAAAGGTGTGGGACATATAGGTATTTAATTCCCACCTTTTATTTCCAGACTTTCCACTCATGTCTTCATCTTATCTAATAAATTAAATGTCATCCAATCGAAAACCTTTACATTGTAAAATACAAAATAACAAAGTCTTGGTGTTTTAAATGATCAAAGCGAAGAGGGGATGGGAATGGCATGTCGTGTCCTTCCGTCATCTTGCTTATTATACATGTTGCAATGATATGACTTTTCCTTTTGCTATGTTTAATTTCTTGAAAACGTGGGTTACCTTTCATTTCCATAAAAATTTCATCTTACATATTTACTTTAAATGTTCTCACTTTAAATAAGGCATCAAATTGTAAATATGATCTCCATATGGAGGAAATGTTATGCATGATTCACTACGAAGTCTAAATTTCAACATCCTTATCTCTGTCAACTAGTTATTGTTCGTATACATGCCATATTTACGTAAGAAAAAACTTAATCCACCTTGATCAAATGGTCACCCACACTGTAGTAAAGCATACTCAAATAAGGAAGTTGAGGCATGTAGTCTTGTTTACATTGGTAGAGTATAGCTATCACATAGTTACACCTTTGAATTCTACTAGTTACATTTTGAAATTTATATCAACGTTGACCACATTCAATTTTAAGAGATTGTTGATGGTGAAAATGGCGATATAATATGTAGGGGAAAGGCCCTCATATTTGCACCCTCCATTATGTTGATAGATCTCCCATCGGTGTTGTTTACAACACTTTGCACCACTATCATTAGATGCTTCATTCTCTACATGATAACAAGAGTGTATAGTTTGAGCACTCTTGATTTGAATATCATAAATTCGGAGGAGGAAAAATTTGTAGGTAATCATAGTTTTTGATGAGAATATATGATGATCAAGAACCTCTCAACATCACATTTTCAATGTAATCTACACTAAAACATGAGATGAAAATTCTAACATTTGTTTTATAATTTCCATTAGGTGATAAACATGTTGACATAACATCTCTTCCTCCTAATTCATGCCCCACACTAGACAATGAAACTAATAAATCTCAATTTGGATGAAAATATTCATGGTAATATTAAGGGATGTCTCCATCTCCACTCTCATGCCCTAACCCTAATATTGTTGAGAACAATATTGTTAGTGGCAACAGTGGTCGGGTCTTACTTTGCAGTTTTTATGAATGTACTCACCCGGGCCCATGCGATGGAGATAGGGGCATTTTGAGCGAATGCTTTTGAGCAGCCACTAACCATGGAAATAATAACTTGGGAAAGGTTCATGATTACGCTCAAGGTATAAAGGGCAACCCATCTCCAAATAAAAATAAAGAAAATAGTGTTCCATCTTTTTATGTGAAATACACCCTCTGTAGGGCATGAATGGTTGCAATCGGGGGAGATAACGACTTATCGTTTGTTGTTCCCACTACTAAAAGAGGAATTCTCTTAAAAATCTCACAAAAGACTACGGTGGTCAAGATAGAGGAGGATCTACTAAAAATGGTTCTTAGGGAAAAGGAAAACCTCTGTCGGCCTTGCCTCTTCTACATATTTCACAAGTTTTGGAATAAACTATCTTAGCTCAACAAATCAATTCTAAAATATGGAGGGAAAATATAAAATTCAAGATTGAGCTTTATCCCTACACTAAAGCTTATTTCATTGATGTCTTTGAAACGCTTAAAGAAATGGATTTAATATTTTACCAGTATTGGGTTTGGGGTGAACATGGGCTCATGTCAATGCCTTGGTATCCATCTTTTCATCCTTTAATATCTACCCTATTTTGATTCACTTGTTAGAACTCCCTTTACAATTCTAGAACAAATCATGCCTTATTGTTATAGGAGATACTTTAGGATCTTTTGAAAAATTAGATGATAAAACCTCTGAGCAGATTCATACAACTTATGCTAGAATCTTGGTAGATATTGACACCTCTCGAACATTTTAGCTGAAATTAGTCTGCAAATTGGTGAAGACATTGGTTACAGAGGATCAACTACAAATATTTAGCCTTCATAAGTCTATGATGCTTTCGATTGGGGCATCTTTCGTATGAATGTGAGTACTCCGGATGTAAGCGAAGTAGAAAAGCTGACATGGTGGAAGGACTCTCCTCTTGAAAAACTCTTGTTTAGTTACCAATTAGATATGGTTAAGGAGATTCCATCAAGGGTAGCCACTTCCCCTACCAATGAAGATATCCCAAACCATCGAGAGAGTATCCATTTAATCCTCTCAACTATGCTTTGGGATAACACATGATTCCTTTAACCAAGAGGTCATTATTGTATCTACGATGGATTGCGCATCATTTCTTGAGGGTCACATTCCTCTCGAGAATCTCGAAGTTCTTCTTCCAACCTTCACAAAAGAATAAAAAGGAGTGGATGATAGTGG
This sequence comes from Taxus wallichiana var. yunnanensis, assembly GCA_018340775.1. Taxonomy (NCBI): domain Eukaryota; kingdom Viridiplantae; phylum Streptophyta; class Pinopsida; order Cupressales; family Taxaceae; genus Taxus; species Taxus wallichiana. The sequence continues at coordinate 726,241,698 of CM031234.1, read as the reverse complement.
ATAGGACAAAGAGAGGGAACATCAAACTAAAATCTGCCACCGGTTAGGACAAGGAATTATGCAGTAAAGATGTATCTTTCTTTTACATTTATCTGTTATTTCTAATTTTATGTGGTTTTTGTGTTAATTTAGTGTTGCGGGTTTTTTTCTTCTTACTTCCTTTTAGCAAGACAATCCACGCTTTTGTTCTTAACTACTTTATTTGGATTTTAGGCCCTTTTTCTATGGGGTGTGGTCCCTACTTGTAAGAAAAACACTAATGTTTCTTTGTAAATTTGGTGTTTGAACCTTCTTTCTATTAGGATATGGTCCCTCCCAATTTTTTTACCAATAATAATAAAAATATATATATTTGTAATAAATAACCTCAATTATAATACTAAAACACATCATGTAAGGAAATCTATGGTTAGTGCTCCATATGGGTGAATAATAATTACAAGAGTAATTATTATCTTGGAAGAGTAAGTTAGTAAATGTGTTAGTAAATAATAATTACATTAGTAATTATTATTATGAGTTAGTAAATATTTGTTATATGTTGTTATATTAAACAACTATAACAAATATATTGTTATGTGAGTTTGGAATACTCACGTAGATAGCTTTGAGATGGTTTGAGAGGTTATAACTACCTCCTTATTTATAGGGGAGCTATTACCTATATATGTGGATGTATGTAATATTGAGTATTGATTGAATGAGATTGAATATGAATTATTATTTTGTGTTATATTGTTCATAAATAATTCTTCTTCTGTGATCTTTTTGTAACTCCATTTGGATCATCCTCCACATCTAGTATCGGAAGCGAGTCAATGAAAAGGATCTATTCATTTGGTATATTATTGCAATTTTTTTGTTTGATTCTATTTGAGTTCCTTTCTTCTCAAAGAAAGGAGGACATATAGTCAACCATAGAGGCAAAATACTACAACAAAGCTTTGCGATTAGAACTCGCCCAAATCGGACTCGAAATCAACATTATGATCATCTCCCCATACGCATTAGGATTTGATTTTTTTATATTCAGTTCAAAACCTACACCATCTTATTTTTTATAGTGATATCCAATAATTTTTCTAATCGTCAGCAATTCTGTTCCAATCACCAACGATTCCATTTGTGAAACACAATCGCCAATGATTATGGAAAATTGCTTAATGATTTTGCTGAATTGCCAACAATTTCTAAAAATTTCCAGCAATTCCATGCATCACTTTGCAAATATATTTAAGATATCTTTATGATGCATTTTATGCTTTTTAAAATGGAGCTCCATTTCTCAAGTTATCATCAAAACAATGAGTACTTTTGTATATCTTTGTTGATAAATGGAGACATAAGTAACACCGATAGATAAAATTTTCAAAAATAAATATTTTTTTCCTCATGGATGCATTATCTCTTGAACACAACATCCAATATATGATATGTCAAGAAAAAATAATTTGTGAGAATCTTGAAGTAAGATATGAGAGAGATATTGAATTTAAAATGACTCAACCACAAAAAAGTTGAAGTTTAACTCGCACAAAAATATATAAAGAGCCTCAAATCCAGATCAAGATGAGATAACATCATGACTCCAGGAGGATGGAGGAATTGAAGGTAGGAGTTCAATAATCAACCTCTCGTCGATTTATCAATGATAGGGCCGCATACCGAGTTATTGTCGAATTTTTGTTGTGTGAGTATTTTCTTTCAATTTGTTTAATGGTCTTTGTTATGTTTTGAGTTCAGTTTTAGCTATCTTTATATTTTAGTTATTCTATTGTTGTTGTGTTGTGTGAATAATTCAAAATTTCACATTAAGGGGAAACATGATCTAATGTTCCATTTCATGTTTTTTGTTTGTATTGTATGAGCATATTTTCCTATGTTATTCCATGTATTGAGATATTAATGAGGGATGATAATAGTGATTATAACATCATGATGTTGTTGTATGTAAACAACTTGGAAACCTTAATTTTTTTGGTTTGTGGTAAACCACTTTGAAAAAAATCATTTTTAGTTGTTGGTAAATCATATGTAAAACCATCACCTTTTGGTTTGTGGTACTCCACTTTGTAAAACAACCATTACGAGTTAAGTGGTCAACCATATGTCGGGTTTGTGATCATTATGTGAAAATAACCTATTCATGAAAGAAGTTTTAAGTTCAAAGATAGGTTTTCCCCACGTTCACACTAAGGGTAGAATATTAAGAAATCTATAGTTAGTGATCCATGTTTGTGAATAATAATTACAAAGGTAATTATTATCTTGGAAAAGTAATTTAGTAAATAGTAATTACATTAGTATTTACTATAATGAGTTAGTAAATATATGTTATATGTTATTATATTAAATAACCAACACAAATATATTTTTATTTTAGTTTGGAATACTCACATAGATAGCTTTGAGATGGTTTGAGAGGTTATGTAGTGCCCACTTTCCTTTGACACCTTTTGTTACTAATCATGATACTGCTGATTATATTATAGACATGATTATGGACCTTATTATAGTATGATGATAGATGTTAGATCATGGGTTATTGTTGACTTGATTCAGTTATGATGATGATTATTAGAGACACTTTGGATATTGATGATGGTATACTATTTGACATGGTTATATTATGGATGTTGTGTGGACTTGTGATATTTGGATATTGTGAGTAGACCTAGAAATGGAAATTATTGGATGATGATATAAGTGTTGAGTAAAATTATAAATGACATTGCTAGATTGCTTTGATGTTGTTGTGATTCATATATCTAGATGATTTTGGTAATTATATTTATATTAGTTTGGATGTTCTGATATGGCCACGAGGCTGAAGGAGGTATTTGTGTTTTGTAGGTTTAAAATATCACAACAAACATTAGGGGATTGGAGACCAACCACATTGGAATTCTAGATGAATTCAACAAGGTCACCATGGAAATTAGCATTTATTTGTGTGTGTGTTTGTGTGTGTTAGGGATTCTCATGAGGGGATCACCTTTAATTGTGACCAAGGGTTTTATGTATTTTATTTTATTTTGGTCCCTTTGTTTATGTTTGCATGTGTTTATTTTGTGATGCTTTTACCCCTTTCATTAATTATTAAATGGTGTGTAAATTTTATGAGTAATCATATTGTTAAAATAAATAAATCAAATATGTCATAAGACAATAATTAATTAGAGTTGTTGGCTATGATTTATAGTGATATAAGTATGTGTAAGAGATATGTAAGTGATGTGTGAATTGACTTTTGAGGTGAAACACTCCACCTTCTTGGAAATTCGAAATTCTCCTTGGAGCCTAACTTTGGAGGCTTGTGGGACAAGTTAAACTTGTCCCAAACCTCTTAAATTTAATTACCAACCATACCTAAGGTTGGAGAGCTGAGATTATAATTTTATAATTCTTTTTAAGAAGGCATATTACAGGTTTTAATTGCACTTTTATTACATGATTTAATCTCATTCCTTTGGGGTGTGGGTTGGATTTGAGTGTTTAAGTAAAGCTGTCATATTATTTACCCACCTATTTATTATGCATTGAAGAATGAAGTTGAATTTTGGGTTGGGGTTGAAGATGTGTGATATGGCATCGTACATGGATCTACCTCATCCTCTTCCCTCCCTCTTCTATAAAATTTGAATGGCTTGCCTTGTTTTGGGGTTGCTTCATTTTGGAGACTTTATTATTGGGTGAATTCCTTGCTGTTATGGGAGCTCTTGCTTTGAAGAAGTTTGTTTTTGGAAGATTGGTACATGCTTGTGCTTGGCTGTTTTGGATTGCTTGCATTGGGATAAAACTTGTTGTTTTGAAATTTGGAACAATTCCGTCATGGAGAGGTAGTAGCTTAACTCTTGAAATTATCTTCTTTTATGAATGTAAGTGTTAATGTATGAATGTTTTGGCATGTTTGTGGGCTTTTGGGTAGATGGCCCGGGAATGGTGTAGGAGAGACTAGGGGTTATATTTTGTGGGAGGCACAAGTGTGTTTTATGGAGGTATAAGGGTGAAGGGAGTTGGGATTTGGGGTCCACCTTACAAAGAAATAGCTTGTATTTATTTACTCGTTATGGGGTGCCATAAGAGGTTGGGGAGGCATAAGGAAATGTCATGAATAAGGGGTATTTGGGGAGGCATAAGGGGATGGCAGGGATTTGAAATGATATATATATATACATATGTTGGAGGTTTGTTCTCAGGTGGTGATACCCATTTCCCCTTTTGGAGGCATAAGCAACATCCCCCATAGTTTCTTTCTCTTTTTTCTTGCTTGATGAAGCCTCAATAATGTTTGTCATGTTTTAATATAGTTGAAAACTACATTCTATTTTGGATTTGTTTTATTGTGATTATGTTGCTTGAGTGTTTGTGGAAGCCTGTTGTTGCCATGAGTTGGATCACATCTTTTATTGCTTTGTGGTTAGGGCTCGGGGCCAATGAAGAAGGATGGATTATCCTCTTCATTGGATGTCTTGGTTGGGTGGAGAGCATTGTCTTTCCCCTACTTTTGTTGTGATCAAATTGGAAGAATGAGAAATCTACATGTTGTTGTTTTGGAGCTAAGATAAAGATAGTTTGACAATCCCTTGTGAAATGAAATCTTATTGTAGCCCCTTTCCCACTTGAAGTGGATGATATGTGTATTCATTATAATGGAAAGATACTTTGTATTGGCAAATGAAAGTGGAAATTTGAAATGTAAAAGAGTTATACTCTGTATTCTATTTTGGAAAGAATGTGAAAGAATGACACGTGTTTTGTATGTTGTATTTTGAAATCAAATGGAAAGGAGGTTGTAAGAGTTTCATTTGAATTAATGGAAGTGTTTTCCTTGTTCATATGATATTATTCCATTGGAAATTTGTATTTAACATGTTCTATGAAATCCCTGTTTGGAAAAGAGGAAAAGTGAAACACGTGAGAAGAAAATGTAATATTCTGCCCTGTTTTTATATATATGATTTTGGAAGGAATAAAAGAAGGATGTTACAAAGTTGTCTTTTGGAATCAATAAATGATGTATCACCTTTCTCAAATTACATAGTGGCATTGAATCTGATCTTTTAAATGTAATTGAAATCTCTGTTTGAAAGAAAGAAATGTGTATAAAGGAAATGTAATACTCTGTCCTTTGAAATATGTAAAAATTAGAAATCAGAGATGTATTATAGTTTTTGAATAAGTTGAATTAAATCAAATGAATGCATTATATTAGGTTTGGAACACATTATAATACTTGGAAGAAGAAAATGGCAAATAGACCTTTTTAAAATTTGAACTTTGTCCTCTTTTTTTTTTTTTCCAATTGACAATTATTTAATCCCAAATGCTCAGACTGAATCTGCAACAAAGGAATAACAAATGAAACATTAATTTGGGCATAATAATATCTAACTGAATTCATCTAGACATTAACACTTAAGGAAATTCTTATAAAACTTAGCAAAATCGGGCTCAAACTGTTTTTGCAGTCGTGTTGTTGTCCAAAAATGTAAATGTTCAAATTGTAAATCAATCAGACAAATTGAATCTTGAAATCTCTCTTAAATACACCTAAGAACAATTTTCCATGTCTATTTGACATGTTGAGAGAGGGACAAGAACAAATTTAACAAATTTAACAAGTTAAAATTTACCAGTTTGCATTTGTAAACTTTTGTAGGTTTTTTTTAAAAAATTGGCTCCTTAAAATTTATCAAAATCAAAAATTAATTACCCCTGAGTAAAGAGGAATTCGATAGCTTTCCAGAAAGTCCTCATTTTCCAAAACCTGAGATCTCTATCAAAGGTTATGGCCTTTTGAATTTTTTCTTCCTTGGTGTCAAATATATATATATATATGGGAAAATTTTCCTTAGCAAGCCTTAATTTTTCCCTTAGCTCTTAGGAATTTTTTTGGGAAATTTTTCCAATTTTCCCCGCTGCCCTGCTGACCTACAGCCAATCGAAATCTACCACGTGGCACCATGAGGTGTCGGCAGAGGGGTGGATCTCTTTTTAAATTTAGACTTCCAAGAAAAATTTTGGAAAATTTTCCAAATTCTTCCCACCACCTGCTAGCCCAAAGCCAACTAGGAGCCACCATGTGGCATCGCGAGAAGTTGGCAAAGGAAGTGGTGAATGCTACCCTCTTATCCCTTTAGGGCATAAAAATAATTTTCTCCCCACCACCCTTCCTTCCCCGTGTTGGCTTAGGAGATGCCACATGTCCCTTATAAACTTGCAGGAGCGCGGGCACAAAGTTGGCTTTCACCTTGCACGGGAGGATTTTTCAAAATCTCTCCTGCCACCATGCTCTCCCCGCACTGACTTGGGATGCACCATCTTTCCCTAGTTGACTTGCAGACCCACAGCTATGAGTACGTAAAGTTGTTTTTTCTTGCCTCGCGTGGCAAAAATTTCCAAATGTCTACCCATGGCCCACCGACTTGCCCTTGGGGAAAATTTTCACTCAAGGCTGTGACCCTTAACTCAAAAAAATATGAGGAGTTAGGAGGAATAATTTATATCAATGGAAAGGTGAGGAAATTTCCTATCAAATAGGAATAATTTAGGGAAATTTTGAATGCATTAAGTTTGAGAAAAATCAAGTTGGACCTTTAAGCCTATTAGAGAGTGGGTATGGTGAGGAATTACCCTCTGAACCTTATTAAACCTTCTAACACTAAATTTTGGACCTTATGACCTCTAATAATTTTTAATAAAGGAAAAATATGTTCTAGTTAATTAAAATTGTTCTAGAACTTGTTATTAGTAGTTGTTGCCTTTTAACCCTATTGTAGATTCTTTTGATAAAAAAATTATTCCATAATTGTCCTAACTAATCCTAGGTTGCTCTTGGGTCTCAAGTGGGTTGTTTTTAGTGAGTGTTACACTTGGTATCGAGTAATGGTTCAAAATCTTGGGCCATTGTGCACACTAGACACTTGAGACATGAACCTTACACCCAACACACTTTTAAATCTATAAAACAATTTAGTTTAGAAATTACATATTTTAGTAAACACGGAAATTGAATAAAACCTAGAAACATGAATTAACTCTTGCCTTGGTTGGTGTAGGAGGCGTAGACGGGACAATGGGTCATTTCACATAGACCTAGAATTAGCATCACCGAGATCATGCTTTGTAGAAGCCATCCTACCCTAGATTTTGTAGACTCTTAAGGATGTTAATGCCACTTTATGCGGAGGGAGCAGAGAAGGACATGCAGCCAAACATGATAGAGTCCCTTCCATTGAGGATAATGTATCTCCTCGACCCACGGAGGAGCATGGAGGGGAGAACTCCCATGCAGAGTCAACTAGATCTGAGTCACCGTAAAGGGAACATGGTGACCGAGTTTCAGGACATAGAGAGAGGTCTCGGAGCCCTAGGCTTAGGGATGAGCATGCAGAGAGACCTAGAGGCCGTCAGACCACAGCTGTAGATCACATCAAGGAGATCTTGAAGCTTCGACCATCACATTATTCTGGTGACATAGGTGGATTTTAGGAAGAGGCCTAGTTGGTGAGCTTGAGCGGATGCTTCAAGCTCTATCCTTGTTCTAGAAACATGAAATCTCATGTTGCGATCCATCTATTGAAGGATGGATCGGTGTGCAGTGGAGGACAAGGGCACAAAAGCTCCATGTTGATTATGATAAAATTACCACAGGAGCTCTTTTAGGAGCATTTACAAAGTAGATATTTGTCATAGAGATTCATTCGGTGATGTGATAATTTGAGTTCCTTGACCTCAACAGGCATCTCTTATAGTGGCTGAGTATGAGAGTAGATTTCTAGATCTACTCTAGTATGTTGGTTACATGCAGGATGAGCAAGTGTGGATCCATAGGTTCATCCGGGGCTTGAAGCTAGACATTGGAGGAGCGTGCAAGAGCCATTGTCCATAGACATTAGCTTAGGCCATCGAGAAGGCCTATATAGCAGAGGAGACTCAGTGAAAGACCTAGCAAGCTAGAGACCAAGTTTGGAGCCGCATGATAGATGCATGACAGCAGATCAAGGGGTTAATACCTCTTCCTCATGGTGGACAAGGTTCAACACGGTCATCTTTTATACCACAATAGCAGCGGCACTAGTCCCACCCACCTTATAGACCTCCACAAAGACTTGATGCAAAGTGAGGTTAGAGCATGGGGCATCCTCCTAGGGTTCTTATTAGGACACAAGGTTCCCAGAGAGCTCACTCGGTAGGTGCTCACTATCAAATACCTTAGCGAGACCACACCCGAATCATTAGGATCCACCCCTGAGACCTCTAGAGTACCAGTCAGACCTACTACATAGGAGGGAGGATGAGGTGGTTTTTTTGGTTGTGGTGTTACTAGACATTTTTTGAGAGATTGCCCATAGAACCCCAATAAAAAGGGTAAGACACAGATATCAGAGCCTACTTTTGGTGATATGCGGCGCAATCATAGGATGTATGTAGCGGTTGAGAATGACTAGAAAGAGCACCGAGTATAGTTATTGAGGCTGTAGGTAACATTAATTGTATTCCTACCTCCATTCTCTTTGATTAAGTTATTTTGATTCTTTTATTACACCATCTTTAGTAAAGCAATGCAAGCTGGTGGCAGTTAGGTAGGATCATAGTTGGGATGTTGAGATGGCTTCTGGAGCCAAGATCTCTATAGAATCCTTAGTTAAGGAGTGTGTGGTAGATTTGGGACCTTTCACCACTACCTCGGATCTCCGTATCCTTCCTTTGGGCTCTTATGGAGTCATCTTGGGTATGGATTGGTTTTCTGCAAACAAGGCCAGGATGGATTGTTACAAAAATATCATATCTTGTGTAGATGATTTGGGAGTTGAGTTGGTGATTTGGGGGTAAGGAGACTGTTTCTATTCACACCATCTCTACTATGCGGTTTAAGCGTTGTGTACAACAAGGTTGTCAGGTGTATGATATTATAGTCAGTGACAGATCAGAGGATGGATCTAGTGGACCATCGCTAGATGATCACCCTATTTTGAGAGAGTTGCAGATGTCTTTCCAGGGGAGCTACCTGGGGTTGCCACCCCACGTGAGATTTATTTTCACATAGAGCTGGATCCTAGAGTAGAGTATATCTCACAAGCACCTTATCGGATGACCACCCTAGAGCTCTGTGAGCTCAAGTTGTAACTTGAGGGCCTTTTTGAAAAAGGCCTTATCTCATCTAGTGTATCCCCTTAGCGTGTACCGGTATTCTTTGTCAAGAAGAAGGATGGATCCTTACTGATTGTGTATTGATTACCATCATCCGAATAATGTAATGATCAAGAATTGTTTTCCCCTTCGATGCATTGATGATTTGTTTGATCAGATTAAGGGAGCCACAACTTTATCTAAGATAGACCTTAAGTCGGGTTACCAACGGTGAGGATTTTAGAGACGGGCATTCATAAGACCACTTTTCGTACGAGATATGGCCACTATGAGTTCATAGTGGTGTCTTTTGGTTTGAATAATGCCCCTATAGTATTTATGAGTTTGATGAATGGGGTATTTAGGACCTTCTTAGATTGTTTCATGCTCATATTCCTTGATGAAATTTTGATTTACTCACGTACGTGTGGGGAGCACGAGGGGAACCTTCACCAGGTTCTTTTGTGCCTCAGAGAGTAGAAACTTTACGGGAACTTAGAGAAGTGTGCATTATTTCATAAAAAGGTGCTGTACTTGGGTCATATCATTTCTAAGGAAGGTATCGCCATTGATCCTTTCAAGATTAGAGGTATTATGGATTGGCCAACACCCACTATTGTGAGTCGAGGTTTGTAGCTTTATGGGATTAACAGTTGCTTTATGAGAGATTTTTTTGAGGACTTATCTCGGATTACACACCCCATCACTTCCCTTGGAGGAAAGGAAGAACTTTGTTTGGTTGGACAAGTGTGAGCGAGGCCTTCAAGTACACTTAAGGAATGTCTCACTATAACACCTATTCTCGTAGTGATGGATCCACGGGGTGAGTTTTTCATTTGTACGGATGCTTCTTTAGCGAGGCTTGGAGGTGTGTTGATGCAAGAGGGAAGAGTAGTGTTTTTGAGTCTTGCAAACTCAAATATTACTAGATTAATTATCCGAATTATGATCTCGAGCTTGTAGAAGTTCTGCATGCTTTTTTCAATGGAGGAACTTTTTGCTTGTTACGAGATTCACACTCGGGACATATCACTTGAGTCTCTGCCACCTCTTCACACTGACCCAATATAAACACTCGTCGGTGGCGGTGGATGGATTTTCTTTGTGAGTATGATATGGTGATAAAACATGTGAAAGGGAAAGAGAATGTGGTGGTAGATTCTCTCAAAGAGATGGAGACATGTAAGTATGGCCACCTCGGTGGAGACATATTTGCGAGAGCGGGATTCTTCAAACAGCCTTCCTCTCAACAAATTCTACTTTGCGGTTCGAGAAGAGATCGAGTCTCGAGACCCCTCAAGGAGAAGTTTGATGGTTTCTCACTAGAGGCGAGATGGCCTTCTCGGGGCACTGAGAGGTCAGATTTATGTTGCTAGAGAGGGAGGCTTGAGGTAGGACATCTTTCGAGAGGCATATCGTGTGCCCTATTCGAGGCCACCTTGGGGTGAAGAAGATGTACGCCACCTTGAGACAGTTGTATCATTGGAGAGGACTTAATAAAGACGTGGCCCAGTTCATTTCATGATGTTTAGAGTGCCGAGAAAGTTAAGGTCAAGCATCAGCATCTAGCTTGCCTTCTCTTTCCTCATGCTTATACCGAGTGGTAATGGGACACCATTTCAATTGAATTCATTGTTGGGCTATCGATGTCTAGAGATATCAACACGACACCATCATGGTCACGGTTGAAAAATTGACAAAAGTGGCTCACTTTTCTCTGGTGAAGACAACTTATAAAGCTAGTGCAGTGCTGGCACGGGTATATTTGGATGAGATTTTCAAGTTGCATGGGATTCCGTGCAAGATCATTAGTGACCACGATCCTTTGTATACTTCCCATTTCAGGACTACCATGCGAGAATGCCCTCAAGATTATGATCAATTTCAGCACAACATATCACCTGAGATAGATGGACGGAAGGAGCAGTGAATCATATTTTAGAGGACATGCTCAAGATGTATGTGATGGACCAACAGTCTAGATGGGAGGACTGCCTGTACTTAGTGGAGTTTGCCTACAATAATAGTTTTTAGAGTTCTATAGGCATGGCTCCTTTTTTAGGATTTGTATGGGAGAGAGTGTAGGACACCTCTTAGTCGGGACAAAGTTAGAGTACTGGGGTTTCTCTTGGAATAGTCTTATTGCGGGGCATGGAGAAATAGGTGGTTTTGATCGGGACAGAGACTACAAGAGGCTCAAGTATAGGCGAAGAAGTATGCAGATCGGCATAGGATGAACTGTAGTTTTGATGTGGGCATGAAGGTTTTCCTTCGTGTCAAGCCACACAAGAGCCTGTCCATCACGAGAAAAGGTTCTAAGTTAGCTCCTAGATTCATGGGTCCTTTTGAGATTTTGGAGTGTATCGTCCCTTTGGCCTACCATCTAGTATTGCCACACAACTTGTCTCATGTACTTGATGTGTTTCATGTTTCAGTTCTTAGGATATATGTTGCAGATCCTTCTCATGTGTTATATTGGACATCATTGCAGGTGCAAGATCAGGGGTAGGTGATGGTGGAGCCCATTTGCATCCTAGATCGTAGGACCCTAGGCCTTTGAGGAAGAGAGGTTGATCAGTGCGGGTGCAAAGTGGGACAAATATGATGAGGCTGCAGCATTTACATGGGAGGATGCTACTTTTCTACGAGTTTAGTTTTCACATTTTTTCAAGTGACTTCTAGGAGGAAGTTGAGTCTAAGGAGAGAGGGATGTAGTGCCCACTTTCCTTTGACACCTTTTTACTAATCATGATACTACTAATTATGTTATAGACATGATTATGGACCTTCTAATAGTATGATGATAAATGTTAGATCACGGGTTATTGTTGACTTGATTGATTATGATGATATTATTAGAGACACACTGGATATTGATGATGGTATCTTTGTTTGACATGGTTCTATTATGGATGTTGTACACGGACTTGTGATATTTGGATATTGCGAGTAAACCTAGAAATGGAAATTATTGGATGATGATATAAGAGTTGAGTAAAATTTCAAATGACATTGCTAGCTTGTTTTGATGTTGTTGTGATTCATATATCTAGATGATTTTTGTAATCATATTTATATTAGTTTAGATGTTTTGATATGGCCACGAGGTGAAGGATGTCTTTGTGTTTTGCAAGTTTAAAATGTCACAACAAACATTGGGGATTGGAGACCAACTACATTGGAATTCTAGATGAATTCAACAAGGTCACCATGGCAACTAGTATTTGTTTGTGTGTTTGTGTGTGTTAGGAATTCCCATGGGGGGATCACCTTTAACTATGACCAAGGGGTTTTATTTATTTTCTTTTATTTTTGTCCCTTTTTTTTATTTTTGTATGTGTTTATTTTGTGATGCTTTACCCTTTTCATTAATTATTAAATGGTGTGTAAATTTTGTGAGTAATCATATTGTTAAAATAAATAAATCAAATATGTCATAAGATGACAATTAATGAGAGTTTTTGGCCATGATTTAAAGTGATATAAGTATGTGTAAGAGATATGTAAGTGATGTGAAATTTAACTTTTGAGTGTGAAACACTCCACCTTCTTGGAAATTCAAAATTCTCATTGGAGGATGACTTTGGAGGCTTGTGGGACAAGTTAAACTTGTAAATTTAATTACTGACCATACTTATGGTTGGAGTGTTGAGATTATATTTTTATAATACTTTTTGAGAACACGGAGTTATAGGTTTTAATTGAACTTTTCTTACATGATTTAATATCAGTCCTTTGGGGTGTGGGTTGGATTTGAGTGTGTAAGTAAAGCTGTCATATTATTCACCCACCTATTTATTATGCATTGGAGAATGAAGTTGACTTTATTTTTGGGGTTGAATATGTGGGATATGTCATCCCACGTGGATCTCCCTCATCCTCTTCCCTCCCTCTTCTATAAAATTTGAACCGATTGCCTTGTTTTGGGGTTGTTTCATTTTGGAGACTTTATTCTTGGGAAAATTGCTTGTTGTTTTTTGAGCTCTTGCTTTGAAGAAGTTTTCTTTTGGAAATATTATTGCATTTTTGCTTGGTTGTTTTGGATTTCTTGCATTGGGATAAAGCTTGTTGTTTTAGAACTTAAAACAACTCCATCATGGAGAGGTAGGAGCTTGACTCTTGAAATGTTATTATTTTATGAATGTAAGTATTAATGTATGAATTTTTTGGCATGTTTTTTGGTTGTTGGGTAGATGCCCTAGGAATGGTGTAGGAGAAGACTATGTGGTTATATTTTTGGGAGGCACAAGTGTGTTTTAGGGAGGTATAAGGGTGGAGGAGTTGGGATTTGAGTTCCACCTTACAAAGAAATAGGTTGAATTTATTTACTCATTATGGGGTGCTATAAGAGGTTGGGGAGGTATAAGGAAATGTGAGGAATAAGGCATACTTGGGGAGGCATAAGGGCATGTCGGGGATTTGAAATGATACATATGTTGGAGGTTTGTTCTCAAGTTGTGATACCCATTTCCACTTTGGGAGGCATAAAAAACAACCCCCATAGTTTCTTGCTCCTTTGGATTTCTTGATGAAGCCTTAGTAATGTTTTTCATGTTTTAATATAGTTGAAAACTACATTGTATTTTGGAACATGTTTTTTTGTGATTATGTTACTTGAGTGCTTGTGGAAGCATGTTTTTGGCATGAGTTGGATCACATATTTTATTTATTTGTGGTTGGGTCTCAGCAGCCAAGGAAGAAGGAAATATTCTCCTCTTCATTGGATGTCTTGGTTTGGTGGAGAGCGTTGCCTTTCCTCTACTTTTGTTGTGATCAAATTGGAAGAATGAGAAATCTCCATGTTTAACATTACGAAACTAAGATAAAGACAGTTTGACAATCCCTTGTGAAATGAAATCTTATTGCAGCCCCTTTCCCACTTGAAGTGGATGATCTGTGTATTCATTATAATGGAAAGATACTTTTTATTGGCAATGAAAGTGGAAATTTGAAATGTAAAAGAGTTATACTATGTATATTATTTTTGGAAAGAATGTGAATGAATGACACATGTTTTATATGTTGTATTTTGAAATCAAATGGAAAGGAGGTTGTAAGAGTTTCATTTGAATTTGCAACAAAGGAATAAAAATTGAAACATTAATTTGGGTATAATAAGATCTAACTAAATTCATCTAGACTTTAACACTTAAGGAAATTCTTATAAAACTTAGAAAAATCGGGCTGAAACCATTTTGCAGTCATGATGCTATCCAAAAATGTAAATGTTCAAATTGAAAATGAATCAAACAAATTGAATCTTGAAATATCTCTTAAATACACCTATTTTTTTCATGTCTATTTGACATATTGAGAGAGGGACAAGAACAAATTGAACAAGTTAAAATTTACTAGTTTGCACTATAAAATTCTGCAGTCATTTTAATAAAATTGACACCTTAAACTTATCAAAATCAAATATTAATGATCCCCTGAGTAAAAATAATGTCGAGATATTTCCATAAAGTCCTCGTTTTCAAAAAATGAGCTATCTATCAAAAGTTATGGCCTTCTGAAGTTTTTCTTCCTTGGCGTAAAAAAAAATTGGGAAAAATTTCCTTGGTGGGCCCGTGGCCTGAATTTTTCCCTTAGCTCTTAGGAAATTTTTCCTAATTTTCCCCTATGCCCTACCGACCTGCATCCAATCAGAAGCTTCCACATGGCACCATGAGGCATTGACGGAGGGGCGGATATATTTTTAAATTTAGCGCTCTGAAATTTTTGGGAAAATTTTCCAAATTTTCCGTGCTTGCCTTGGTTGGCCCACTGACCAACCGGGGAACCAACACATGGCATCGCAAGTTATCAATAGAGGTGTGAGTGAATGCTACCCTCTTAACCATTTAGGGCATTAAACTAATTTTCTCCCCACCTCCTTGGTTTAGGAGACGCCACGTGTCCCTTGTGGAAGCGCAGGCAAAAAGTTGGCTTTCGCCTCGCGTGGGAATATTTTTCAAAATGTCTCCCATCACCCTACTCTCCCCACACTAACTTGGGAGGTGTCACATGTCCTTAGTGGACATGTGGACCTCTGGTGTGCAGGCCCAAAGTGTTTTTATTTTGCCCCACGTGGGAAAATTTCCAAAGGACTCCCCGTGGCCCGCTTGATCCATAACTCGAAAAATATGAGAAGTTAGGAGGACTTCTATATATCAATGGAAAGGTGAGAAAATTTCCTATCCAATAGGAATAGTTTAGGGAAATTTTGAATGTCCTAATTTTGATAAAAATAATGTTGGACCTTTAAGCTTGTTACAGAGTGGTTATGGTGAGGAATTACCCTCTCAACCTTATTGTACCTTCTAACCTAAATTTTGGACCTTATGACCTCTAATAATTGTTAATAAAGGAGAATTATGTTCTAGTGAATTAGAATTGTTCTAGAACTTGTTAGTGGAATTTTTTTCCTTGTAACCTGTTGTAGATTCTTTTAATAAAAAAAATTATTTCATAATTTTCCTAATCCTAGGTTGTTCTTGGGTCTCAAGTGGGTTGTTTTTTGCGGGCGTTATAGGTTATAGCTACCTCCTTATTTATAGCGGAGTTATTACCTATATATGTAAATGTATGGAATATTGAGTATTGATTTAATGAGATTGAATATGAATTATTATGCTTTGTTATATCGTTCAGTAAATAATTCATCTTTTTATGATATTTTGATAACTCCTTTTAGAACATCCTCCACACATCAATCATATATACCTCATTTCTACCTTAAACTTTAATTGGTATCATCCTCACATCGGAAATTACACTTTTACTGATTTTGACTGGATTCTTAGAATTTTATTAGTAATGAAATTGTAATTGGTTTTGAGATCAAAAGGAATCAATATTTGCATTGAGGATCTCTCGAGAACAAACATGAATTGCCTCATGTATCCCATTTAGAGTATTTTGATTCAAATTTAGTTATATCAAGTAGCTCCACACACATCTGATGAGATCACCTAACTTTTCCTCTTCCCTTGACTCACCAAGTTTTTCTCTTTTCTTGAGGTGGGTAAATATTGTATTGGGAAATTTTGTATATCATTATATCAAAATGATTATTATAATTCATGATAAATAACATGAATTATAATATTCAAACACATCAACCATAAATGCTTCATCTCTACCCTCCACTTTTCTCGAAATCATGCTCATATCGTAATTTATACTTTTAATGAGCTTGATTTGATTCTGAACATTTAATTAGTATTGAATTTGTATCTAGTTTATAGATTAAAATCCATAAATATTTACATTGAGGATACTCCAAGCACAACCATTTATTCCATCATGGATCGATTTTTGAGTATTATGAGTCAAAATTTATTGTATCTAGTAGCTCCACACACCATAGATGGAATCACCCAACCTTCTATTCTCTCTCAACTCACCCACTTTATTTCTTTACATGAGTTTGGTAAATATTGTATTGCTCAACTCTCTAAATGAGTATATCAAAAGGTATATTTTGATTCATTATAAATAACCTAAATTACAATATTCAAACATATCAATTATATAGGCCTCATCTCTATGCTACACTTTTCATGGCATCGTACTCACTTTAGGAATTGTAATTTTATTGATCTTGAAATGATTCCTAATTTTTTAGTATTTAATTTATATCAGGTTTTGAGATCAAAAGGAATCAATATCTACATTGCGGATCCTCCTAAAGACAACCATGTATTGCATCATGTATCCAATTTTGAGTATTACAATTAAAAATTAATTATATTTAGTATCTCCACACACCATTAATGGCATCACCCAAATTTGTATCTTCCTCGACTCACCCACATTTTTTATTTGCATGAGGTGGGTAAATATTGTATTAGTAAAATCTCTAAACGAGGATATCACACATGTTGTATGTGTCCCTAGAAATTGACATTCCATCTAACATCTCCTTAAAATTTAGTCGATTGACATCCATACATTCAATAGATTCCTTGCATTTCGATCAAAGAAATAACAAATCCTAAAATTAACGTTTTCATATCTAACATATGCTGACGCTAAATTTCAAACATACTGTTGTCCATATCTATAGGAAATGACATAGGAGACTCTTGGTTGGAAACAAAATATTTGCACCTAATTATTTACTAGCATTTTCATCTATTAACATTAGAAATATTGATTGACCCATCCTTGTTTTGATATAAGATATTTCTATGACGTTGCCTCAACAACCTATGCACTAGACCATGTTTGTCTTTCAATTAATTAAGGAAATTGACATGTAGTTCATATGTACCGGTGATAACAAAGAAATTTTTGTATTAGTTCCCCCACTATTCTCACCATCACTTTGTACATCTCATACCTAAAACCCCTACTTCATTCCCATCTTCCTCCTATAATGTTTCCTCCCTAAAATTTACCTTCTTCACAACATCCCCTTCAGCATCTTGATTGCACAATTTTGATGGGAGTGTGAGTTAATAACCAACAATGTGATGGATTTATGACGAAAAATTGATGGCGAAATTTTATTCACATGTGGAAATACATTAATTAGAGTAATTTTAAAAGTTCTCTAATGAATTCTAATAATTTATTAAGGACACCAATACCCAAAATATTCGAATCATTATAGATCCAAATTTATTAAATTGTTAGATTAGTCACTATCTTATATCTTATTATGAAAAATACAAAAAAATCACTAGGAAAAGATATAATATCATACGAAAATATCCATATAAAAAGGTAGATGGGTATAGAGGTTTTGATTGCTTATGAATGTAACACTTATAAGAAATAGGGCTTATGTACATAAATTAATAAAATAGAACATTTGTGGAAAATTAGACATATACTTCAAATGAATGTAGGATTAGCTTTTAAAAAATTATAAACTACTTATAAAAATGTGGGTTCAAAGAAGTATATAATACGAATTTAGTTTTTAGATCAAATTGCAATAGAAAATTTTAATGGATAAAAATTTAAGATAATCACATTAAAAATAAAAAATTAAAGTTTATTTTGAGAATTTTTTTATCAAAGGGATGATTTGAAGTTGATTGGAGAGAATACATGATTAGGAGAAAAATGGTAACTTTTAGATTTAAATTATGAGAAAGTAATTTAATCATAATCTCAAATAATTTCATCAAATTTTTATAGTCATTTTTGGGTCTTGTCTTATTTTGTGTTCGTGTTTTTTAATTGATAATAGTTAGAAAATGCTCTAAGGACCATTACAAAATGATATAATAATAAAACTCTTAGGAGACAAACAAAACAAACCAACAAAAGTTCAAAGAAGCTTGACTAAATCCACCAATAAAGAGAAGAAAATAGAATCTCGAGTTTGAAGGATGAGATCTAAGTTTCATGTGTGTTGGTTCTAAGTTCCTCTTTGAAGAAATTATTTTCTTATTTTAGAATACCATCCACTCTTCCTTGTTAATATCATTATCAGAATCCAGCCCACATGGAATAATAATATCAATGAAAGAGATAAGCCTAAAATGAAAATCATAAACATGAGCTTTTTCCACCACCGTCCTAGGAGGGGTAGTGGTGGATTGGCTCAAATCTTCGAGGATGAGGAGCACAGAAGAGGATTCTCACCCATCACATGGGTGGATTCAACCTTCGAGGGAATCTTATTAGATGAATCAAGCTGAAGGAGTTTCCACTATGTAGTGTGAAGGAAAAGACCCCTTCCATCATCCCTTCTTAGAAACACTTCTAATCTAGGATCGCTCACGATCCTTCATCAAATGAGTTTTTTCATAACACCTATGACAACGAAAAGAAATTTTTCATATTCCAATCGTTGCATCAAAACCATTTCACTAATCTGCAAATTAATCTTATCAGCAAGATCATGAGATACATCCAAATCCACCAAAATCCAAGCATAAGAGGTTTGCTCATGTTTTTGGAAAAAAGTCAATGTGTTAAATAATTTGATTATTTTGTTTTGTTAAGTTGAGTGTTCTTAACACATCGTTAATATTTGAAATTTTATGTAGTTATTTTTCAAATTCATATTCTTCTTGATAATATTGATTATGTCAATTGAATGTCTTAAAAATCATAAGGAAATATGAACTTTATTAGATTTTAGGTCCTTAGATAATATCAATATCAAAAACACCACACAAAATTTATAATGCAATGCTTTCGTAATGTAGTCCAATGATAATACAAATTTTATTCAATATGCCCTTTCATACTAAAATTAACCTGGAGGATTAATAAATGACTAAGATCTACTAAAACTCTTAAACTTTTTCATTAAATGCTTCAACTAATTGTTTAGCTTCTTTTTACATTATCATAAATAAACTAATGCACTTCTTTTTATATAAAAATTCGGTATTCAAATTAAAAAGATATTATTGAAATACATTAACACATTAGAAAATAAAATAGAAAATAAAGATTCATTAACCCTAACGGACCCATATAGAATAAATATTATTTCCATGATATACACCCCTTAACTATACATACATTTGGATGATTGATTGCAAATAATATATTCACATTTTTATGGGATCAAGACAATACATTCAAAGACTCAAAATAATAAATAAGTTGTAAACAAGAGAAAAAAATAAGTGGAAAAAGAAAAATACTCCAATAAAGTAATATTTTAATTTTTAATTAATAAATAAAAATATCTTTAAATTATAAATAAAAATTAAGTGATAGTTACCAACCTAAGAATAAAATTTAATTTTTGCATGGACATAGGAAAAATTCACCATTCAAACCAATTCTTAGTAGAAAATCCCATCTCCCCAAAAATGTAAATAAGAAAAACAATTCCAAAATAATATTTCTTCTTAAACACCATAAATAACAAGATCTATGTTTAAGTTAATAGTTTTACACTAACTCATCCAATCCTCTCGACCAAGAAACACATGCTTGAATACTAAACATTATTTAAATGTCTCCATATTAACTATTTAAGTCTACATTTTTGAGGGGTATAATTATATGTTATTTGTATGTATCCGGTACAAAGGAGGATGATATTTAAACTTTATTTGTACTTCATAACTTTGATCTCATATCACACTAGAGGGGTAGTGGGAGGAGACGGTTTGGGCCGGCGGTGGAGTGAGGGATATATAGGGAACATGATGTCGCATGGTTAAAATGTGTAAATAAAATTTACTCCAAGTATGATGTTGCATGTTATAAACCATATTACTAAGCTCTGTCTTATATTTTTTCAAATTTTTGGTTTGGCACCTTGATATCACTTCTAAAAATTTAACATTTTTAATTCTTATTTACAATTTTACTTGATACTCTTAAATAATTCATTTCATATTGAAGTTTAAAAATTAAAAATTCCCTTGAATTCACTAGTATGAAGAGAGATTTTTAAATCTAATTTCAAAAAAATCTAGAACTTATAAGGAGATGTCATGTTAACTTAAAGTGTTTATTGGAGACACTAAATCATTTAATTTTTTAAATAATCAATATAAATTTAAATATTTACATTAGAAACTACTTTTTTTTCTTGATCATTCCTCATTTAAAATTATTTTCTTACTTCCCTTGATCATTATTTAGGTAACATTTTGACATCTTTAATAGAATTTACCATTTCATAACCTTATTTAAAATATTATGTAATAAAGTCCGAGTTAATTATGTAGAAAGGCGTTCCCGAATAGGAGCGATGCCTCTTGCATCAACAAGAGATAGTGAATGGATGACGATGAGGAGAGGAGAGAAAACATTGGCGTACATCGAATCTCTGACCATTGGTGTAGCAATCCTTGTGTCAAGCAATTGTGTGGAAACCCTTACTTAAACCCCTCCGTCCTCTTGACTTTGACACATGTTAGGACAATATTTTTAATTAAGGATAAAGGTTTTTAAGTAGGGGCCCTACCCCTGCAGTACAACTAAAAAAGGG
Source organism: Taxus wallichiana var. yunnanensis (assembly GCA_018340775.1). Lineage (NCBI taxonomy): Eukaryota > Viridiplantae > Streptophyta > Pinopsida > Cupressales > Taxaceae > Taxus > Taxus wallichiana. The sequence continues at coordinate 726,220,661 of CM031234.1, read as the reverse complement.
GTGTAAACACCGAGATGAGGCAATAAGAACATAAACAAACACGCATGGAGAAAACCGAACACCTACGAAAAGAGCAACGGACCAACTACTAAAACATGACACAACCACAACACAAACACCATAGAACAACAATTACCCGAAAATAGAACACAATAGAATCAAAGAGGCACAAGATCTAGATATCATTTGTACATCCTACTTATGATTCTATTGGAGGGTGGAATGGATTTCATATGTTTATCTCTTTTGGATCGAATTGTGTTCCAATCATCATCAACCGTTCCCATAATCCCACCTCCAAAAGTCGAATTGAAATATTCCCTATAACATCCACCATCCCAAAAGTCAAGGATATTGAGGGATTCGGGGTGAATCACGAACATCAAGGAGCGAGGTAATTTTTTAATAGGTAAAACAACTTCAAACATACCCTTCGAAAAGAGCTCAACAGTCCACTTCCTACACTTTTCCTTGAATGATTCCTCAAGCTCAATCTCCATGACGATAGGGGAAATAAGTTGAGTTCCAAGAAAATTTTTGAAATGCATTTGATCCTTCATGTTAGTTTGTGTTTTACAATCAAATACATGATTTTATGCCATTTTCACTTTGCCGTGTCAATTTTACCGAAGTGCGCCAACTCTTCCATCTCTTCAAAAAACTCTTGCCCACAACATGTTTATCATTTTCCCAAAGCATCCTCCACACCTCCGCCTTCAAAATCCACCTTGGAAGCTAGATTTGAGTCATGATAGGTGTTAAGCTCTACCTCCAAATTATCTTTGTTGTCATTATCGATTCATTCTTTTGATCCATGTCATTTCTACCTAATTCAATACCTCCATCAATAATAAAAGGTGAGTCAACCACTATCATACAAACAACATCGAGACACTTGGTCATCAAACCCTAGAGTGTTGTCCCTTGAATATGAAAAATTCTTTGCACAGTCCATCCAAATTCCCTTACACCACCATACGAGGTGTAGTTGCGTGCATTTGCATGTGCACAGGTGCAATTGGTGAAGACTGTCGACTTAAAAATGACATGTCCAGGTTTAAATCTTTTTGCTTTTGCCGACACAGAACATACCGGCAAGATAGGGCCTTTCCCATCATACTCACACCCAACTTATTCTCATTGATTACCAAATGGGATGAGGACAATTCAATATCCCCTAAACAAGCTAATGCCATATCCGTCGACATAGACCTATGACCCAAAGGATGCCTCTTCCTAGCTGAGTTGAGAGGAGTCTTAAAGTATTTCATCATTTAGGCTTGTGGGGCATTACAATAGCCTACACCATGTCTATTATGAATACACTTCACAAAAAAATTGTTAGAGTATTTATAAATCAAATCGAGTAGCCAAACACCATGTTTAGTCACCTACTTAATAGAGGTAGGGGCGGGTTTGTTATTTGTCATGCTAATCCATAATCTTCTATGGGTCAACCTCATTTAAGATTTATTAGTTTCACCAAGAGAAAGATGGGTTCTTAAATCCCTTACAATGCCCAAAAGAATCTCAGGCTACTAAAAATACAAGGGAAGAGACGAAAGCCTCGCCACACTAGGAAAGCATTAAGGAAGGAGCAGCCTAAGAAAAACCATGTGATCATTTGGCCAAGTTCGAACAATTATTCCAAAGAACCATGGGCCTTCCGAAAAACCTTGTGAGAATATTCTTCAAGGATAAAATTAAGAATAAATGCTTATTGGGCCAAGGAAATAACTTCTAAATTACCTTTGGATCTCCATTTTATTTGATTCCACCTCCTCTTTGCTTACATGGTTGCATGAGTTCCTACAAACCTACACTAGAGAGCATGCATGTATCTAACTTTATCTCTATCTATTAGATCATTTGGAACATAAAGAGAGGGGAACTTCCAATTTTAGGAAGGCGAGAAGAAAGGAATATTAGGAATGGAGTCACCCTATACCATTTCCTACCACCTTTGAAGCTTGTATAATGCCCCATTCGGTGTTACTCCTGTTCATACTTCGGTGACCTTGTTGCTAAGCATTGAATGCTATTGTGGTGAAGTTTAACATTAGATGACTTGAACTTATCGTAGTGAAAATTATCACCCTCCCTCTCCATCTTGCCTTCTCGAGTCGTTATCGGCACCTCTGTATGTGGACCTTGTAATGTCCTGTATGATTAACCTATTAAAGGAAGATCTTGATGTCACATTGTTAAGCTTGACCATTGGTCATTATTAATGTGAATAATAATTATATATATATATATATATATATATATATTTCTCCTTATTAAATTAATAAAGAAAATATATATCTATATATACATATATATATATATATATATATATATATATATATGTATATATATAATGATAACAATGATACTTTTTTTAATTTAATTGATGATCAGCCTTTATTTTATAGTATTATTATTTTACCTTATCGATTATCATCGATATTTTATATTAATTGTCTCTATATTATTTCTTTTTGGTTGTTTCGTTCTGATTATGTCGTAGACCGAACCTCATTTCACTCTAAGGAAAAGGGTTACCCCATCTTGGTGCCATGGTCGGTCATTGCTCTGTGTTCGCCTTCGAACGTTAACCTCTAGTTTCTCCCCTCGGTCGTTTAAGCCTGCTATCGTGTTGTCTTAATCGTTTATTTTAAAAAATGACTTTTGCTTCCTCCAGCATGCCCATCGTATGTAATTTAATCTCTTGGTTGGCGTAGGATTAATTGGTTTCCCTTCTTCCTCATTTTCTTTCGTATGAATGCGTAGGGGGTTGTGTGTGTGGCACAAGTTTAGAAGGGGGTTATTATTTTGTGCCCAAATTTTTTACCCCTCCACCTACAACCTCTCACCACTTCAGCAATGAATTGACCCTTTTTCATGTGGCCTCCACAAATGAATTTAATGGGCTGAGTATAATGCTTTTCTTTCCCTTGCAAAATATAGTTTTGTGTTGATTTTTCAACTGTTTGAATTTTTTTCCTTTGGCGTGGAGGGTGGTTGAGCACCTGGAAAATATTTTAGTGCATGAATTAATGTCACCCACCCTGTACTCCACCTTGTTGGCCAACTTTCCTCATTTAATTGGCTTCATTAACTCTTTGGCCTACATCTTCCTTTGGGTGTAGTTGTGTGAGATGGGGGCCTTGTTCCTTTGGGAGCTGAAACATATTTCTTGGTGAATTCCTTTTAGATGGCAGATGGGTGTGTGGTAAGTGTTCCTCTTTTAACTTGTTTGTATCTTATTAAAGTCCTCCTTTTTCCCATGTATGGCGGGATCGAAAAAATGCCTTCTTCCTTTTTGTTTGTTGGTCATATGCTTAGATTGTGGTTCCCCTCTTGTTTTCTTCCCTGTCTTTTCTTTGCCTGTAAACACACTGGGTCTGGTTTTGTGGTGGTTTAGAGACCCTTGTGGAGGCTGGACGCAGTGCTTTGTTTCGCTGGGATGTTTTTCTACTGTTTACTAGTTACCTTGTTGGGGAGGAAATCCATACCTTTGTCAAAGATCCTTTCTAGCATCGGCCGGCATTGTGTGAATCTTTGGTAAAGGTTATCTAATCATATTTGACACCTGTTGGATGCTTTTGGAGATTCTTCTATGCATATCCTGCAAAGATGACATCCCTTGAAACCACATCTATTTGAGGCGTTTGGTCAAGCAGTTTACCTACTTTATGTTCACTCCCACAATTTGCTTATGTGGCCCTTGAGGCACCTATGACTCCATTTGGCATATTTGTTTTCCCTTGTGCTAAGAGGGATATCATGTCCTGCTCTGATCGCCCCATTTAGATGTAGGTTGGGAGTACATTTTCAAGGTTGTGGAGTCTAGCATTCCTCCTTTAAGATTCATTTCCTTTTGGAGTTCATGGGCCTTTCCATTAAACCCATTTTTGTGTATTCACTACCATCAGGGCAGTCCTTGGGACCTCTTTTCTTCAAACGATGCACTCGTGGTTTTGAGAGTTCCCTGTCATGCCAATGTGAGAGTATGGAGGTTTTAGCGCCCATGATGTTTGTGGATAGAGATTCAACCCATTGAGTGTTGTTGTTGGTTGGTGAGGTGTCTATGCAACGGGTGGAAGTGAATTTCAGGCATGATAAGCCCTACACCTTAATTCTTCTGCTTTTATCTAAACGTTTTATTAAATGAACTTTTCTTTTCATGAAAATATCTCTTTGAGTGGGGTTATTGTGTGTGATTTTAAACTGTGAACTTCTGTAATTATTGTTAAAGGAAACATTTTTATCCTTATAACTTGGATCCTGATTTTTATCAGGAGAAGGATGTATTCTATGATTTTGTTGATTAGAACTGCTGGCATCCTTGATCCCTTAGACTTATGTAGAAATTTTCTTGTGTATTCAATTTGTAGCTTGATCACTTGAAGTGCATGTTGTGTTATAATTCTCTCTCTCTCTCATCTTGGTTATATTAGTATGAGTTGATTTGGTGGATTCTTGATTTCAGTATCTTGGTGGACCTTTCTAGAGTTCCCTATCCTTATGTTGTTGTGTCTTGTCAATGCTAGAATAGACCTCCTATAGGCATGCTCAGTGACTACATTTAATTCCTATGGAATTGTTTATCTGTTTGATGGCATCAATAGTTAGACCATGAAAGGGACTTGGTTCGAAGGGACATAGGTGACAAAATTCCATTCATGTTAAGCCATTTGTGATTGTATACAACTTCTGTAGATAGTTGATAGGATGTGGATTGTAGTATAGTGGAAAACTTATGGCATGATTGAATTGATGAGAGATTGTTGAAGAATGATTAGGAGTTCTTTTCTTGTTTTTTTAATTTAATTCCTCCCTTTAAAATATGGTTGTAGTTTTAAATATCATCGTATTGGAAATGAATCTCATAACGAACACACCGATGAAATTAGTAGGGTTGAAATTATTGACTTATTTTATAGGAAATTGTTGTCTAATGAGTATTAGTGATTTCTTTTCCATTGTTGGCATGATAGATTTTGAGTAGTCTACTTAATCACCCTTACCTTGAAAGCTTCATATGTAATTTATCTGGTCTTGTTTCAACTGACTGAGTCTTCCTCACCTTAGTGTAGGAACTTGTTCTGGATCAATCCCATTTTTGACTCTGTGTTGGGCCCTAAAATAGTATAGTAGTTGATGAAATGTATTTAGATTTTGGTTTATCTTTCAGTGCTTCCAGGTCACAAAATTTTGAATAAACATTTCTATATTGATTAGAGAATGGTAGTTGTTCAAGACTTGTGCTTCTTCTTGAAAAGTTAGAATATGTTTAGTTGAGGGACTTGGGTTGTGATTTGACTAGAAGGATAAGGTTAGTATAGGACATATGAATTCCTTCCTTCCTAAATACCCATGTTTAGATGATTAGCAATTGGTAAAAGTGCATATTGGTGTTTGAAATAGACTCAATAGGATTGAATTGATGAGATCGTATTTAAATACTACTCCTTGTTGGATCTATGAGATTTCTTTTTCCTTATTGTTTTACTAGAAAGTCTTTTCGCAAATTTTAACCTGCATTTCCGGGGTTGTTTCATTAACAACAATTTTCTTTCTATAAAATAGTTAGGTAACAACACAATGTCTTATGTTGTAGCTCTTATCATGCTCAGTTCTCACGAACTGACTCAAGTTAATACTTGTGCAGATGGCTTATGCGAGTAGATAAAGGAAAGATTTGTAAAGGTTTCATCGGTTTGTTTTATGAAGTTCCTTGTACGAATGTCTAATGTGTTGTAAATATTGGAATGGTACTTGTAAAGGAGTTTGGAAGGCCTCTTGCCTTAGGTTTTGGTTTTTTGAAATAAAGATGTCTTATCCTGTTGTAGAAAAAATTGTAATTATCTTTGTGAGGAATAAAACTCGATCATCACCTTGTTATGTGTATTTTATTTATTATATTATTGTAGTCATGAAAATTTTGTAGCATGGCTTGACTAATTTTGTTACCTTCTTGTTCTCATCCAATTCAATTGAATCTTTTGACACCTTTGGATTGTGTGCCATGTCGAGTAGAAATGTTATAACCATGTTTAGTTTTCTCGATGAGTAATGGTAATTTATTCTTTCGGGTCATAAAACTTTCATGTTTAATAACCCTCCATGGTATCAGTACCAATGCTATTCTAGGCATGTTTTAGTGGTTGGGAATCCTTTTCTAAAGATAATCAAAATAATGAAATAAATTGAATACATAGATGAATAAATAAATAAGATAATAATGAAGTTGTACTTGGTTGATAAAATTAAGAGTCTTTAATTGGAAAGAAAGTGGTTATCTACTAGTGTAAAATAATCTACCCTCGCTAACCTTAAACTATGAATTAAACTTTATTGTCTTGGTTGTGAAATGATAAGTATTCTAAAAAAAGTAAAATCATTGTTGGTTTTTGGGGTTATAGTTATGTCTTAGTTAGTAGGGGAGTTTGAACAAGAACATTTTAAGTCTAATGCTTCCATTTTGGGAACCCCTTGTGCATCCTTTAGCGAACTTAATCAAGAGAATGCTAAATGAAGTTTTTACCCAAATCCAATTGAACTCTTAAGTCTCATTAAAAGACCAGTTAATAACTAAAGAGATCATGATGATGAAATAAATTGACCTTCTCACTTTAAATCTTTCCATAGTATATTGTAATCTTCTCTTAAGCATGGTTAATAGTTGATTCTTGCACAAGGAGGTTGTAGTTCTGAAACCTTATGGCACTCCACTTCAGTTGGACCTTACGCTTGTCACCTTGTGCAAGGGAGGTCTAAATAAAGATTTTGTAGCTTGTGTTGGTTTAAGATAATCTTGTGGGGATTGGTTCACCCCACCTCCCTTCTAGTGTTAACCTAATAACTGATCAATCCAATAATTGTCACATTAAATATGATCCTCTTTTGGAAATTTTTACCCAAGCCTAATGTATCTAAGTGTAAAAGAAAGGATTCTAACCCTTGTAAGAAGAATTTTCTCAAATCAAACCTGAATCTCCTAGAACGTAAGATAAATTTTGAAGGGCATGTTTCAATAAAATAAATAACCTTAAGAATATGTTCGGTGGGTTGTCCTGAACTGTAACTATGTATTATACTTGGGTTATTGAATTGCCCTTGATGGGTGTTGGATGTTCTATGTTGCCTATGTGGTCATAGTTGTGTCACGTTGTTTGAAAATTTAGTTGTAACCTTTGTGTCCTCCTGTAATGTCTTTCTATACTTCGAATAAGTAAAAAAAAGTTATCCTGGATTTTTCTTGTTGTCTTGTGTGTCTAAAATAGTGGAAATTCTGACTTCCTAGGATGTCTTCACAATATCATGGGAGGAACAAGAGAATTCTTTCCTACCAGGTGAATTTGACCACTCATTCCCATCCATCTCGAGTATCGTTATTTCCCAAGTATCATCGGCGATATCAGCAGCGATAAATTTCTTTGAATGAATGTTGAAGCACACTGCAGAAATAAGCATAAATACTTGTTAAAATAGTAATTAAATGATGTTCATAATCTTTACCAAAAATAAAACCTAATTTATAGGTATACATGAAGAAATTTTATTTATACATGTTTATTATTTTAGAGGAGAATGGAATAGTTGGTAGGGACATCTGGATTAATTGGTAGGTGAAGATTTTAATGCTACACCAATGAAGATCAAACAAAATATTATTTTACATATGAATCATTCCATATTTTCCAGTCAGGAAGTGTGCATAAAACACGTAAAAATATAGTTAAGGTTATAAAATCTGGTCATAATTTATTATGAGGCATAAGTCTCCTTCATATAATCAATCTATGGTTGCCTCTCTCACATTCATGCTCTATAAAAACATCTCAACATTCATTTGTATGATCCTCATGTGTGGATTTCAATAATACATTAAGCTTTTGGAGTAATAGTTTTTACATTTAGTACAGAGCGACAAGCGAGGATAAAATCCCGTAATGGGTGGAAAATTCAGCTTTAAAGTGTTCTCTCGAGACCGTATAGGGTAGGGCGTGGTCCCGTTATACGGGAACACATATATCTTAGGTTTCGGGCTATAGAATATTGGTGGTATTTTATGATCCTCATGTGCACATTTAACTAATGCCTCGAGGGTTGTGTTTAATCATTTGTTACATTCATATATTTAATCAATGGTAATTCATATTTTTTCCATGATAATGTTGAAGGTTTCTAGCTTCCACGATGTGTTGGCATCAATTTTATCTTCATAATATTTATTCTACCATGGTGGCTCAGTTTGGAGTCATTTAGAATGGGAAAAATGACTCTCTATAGCTTTTTATGCTTGGGAAGAGTTGATGCTATGAAGAAAATGATCAATTGTTTTCTTTGTAATCTAATACATTGTTATTAAATATATTTAAGGTTTCTTATTTTTGGTAAAAATAACTCCAAACTGAAATATACATATGTAAACCCATGTTACATTGTAGGGTATTATAGACATTGTTTTTTGTCACCTAGGTGAACCAAAACACATTAATCACATTAATATCCCTATATTAAGTAAATTATGTTTTACCATCATAAATGCTCATTTATCTCACATAGCATTCTATTTGCCCTCCCTTAATGACTGAATCCAACCTAGCCTAATTTAACCTACCCTTCCTAATCCCCTAGTTGCTTCCTACCTAGAATCCTAACCTCCAACCACTCATGAAATAACCTTATTCCTCATAGGAGAAGTGGTTTCAACCATTTTCCATTTTTTCCTTAATTGATTTTTAACATCTCCGAGAAAAAGTGATAGTAATCCATTATCGCCAAAGAATGGTTGTGGACACGACGGTCCTATTTAAACAACCTTCATGCACACTTTTGATTAGGCAGGTTACATAGACATACTAGATTTGTTGTTATGTTTCGAGCCTCGACACGACATCACTACATTTCAAGAAATCCACACTTCGTTGTCATTGATCGAGAAATCTCATCAAATCATCATCCAACCCCTTGGACCGTAATCATCCTCTTAAGCCTTCAAAAAGGATAGGATATTTATCTTTATCATTTCCAATTATATCTTAGATAATTTATATTCTATAAATCATCATCTACATTATCCTCCATAACCAATCTTCTTTTAGTCCCTCATTTAATCATTTGATAGAATTTTAGAATATCTACAATTTTAACTTTCATCACCACTCGATTCCCAATCGTCATTGATCACTATCTTAATACCATTTGTTTCTCATTAGCCCTTTATACTTGTCAAAATCCTTATTTTCTACATCTCCTTTTATAACGGAAATATAAGACGTAGTAAAAGAATCTTGTAGTGCCCACTCCTCTTCAACATTGATATTACTATGATTTTTTCTTACTTTTGATGGAGGCATAAACTTTGTTGTCATATTTCATTAGTAGACTTTGATAGATGGACATTATTATATTTCATTAGTATTTTGTTAGACATTATAGATATTTTGATTTCGGATATGTGGTGACTCATAATTTGAATTATATGCATGGATTGATATTTTAGTATTGGTGATAATCTAGAGTTACTTCCTTCTACATATATTGACACATTGGATTTTGATACATAGATTTTGTTAGACAATCTAGCTAGGCTTGTGATCTTATTGTTGTCGATGAAATGAAAGAATTGAAATATCTTGAAATTGTAAACAATTGGTGAAATTACTTGATTCTAGTGATGATTTAGTTGTGTTAATTGATGATGTGAATTGATATGTATATGTACATTTTATTGTTTTGATGTCATTGATATGGCCACGAGGCCAGAGAGGTATTGTTTTGATTTTTTTAGGAAATTACAACACAACAAACAAAAGGAGATAGAATACCAACAAGTAAAGAATTTTAGGTATTGACAACATGTCACCTCGGTAACTTGTGTTTTTGGTTTGTTGTTATAGTTTTAATTTTTTTAGGGGGTCCCTGTACGATGGAAAAGTAACAAGTGAGCATGGGAATCTACAAGTAACTCTTCCTCGCACCCGACCTCCCGAGGTCGTGCCGAGACAGCCGGTGGGAATGGACTATGCATGGGATGCAAACAAGCTAGTTAGGCAATCTTATGTCTTCGACATGCACTAGTGGAATCTGCAAATCTAAGGTAAAGAAGGCCCTCCTAATCTGAACTAGTGTGATAGATCGGTCGGGAGGATGATTTCTCGAAGGCTCCAATCAATATCGAGCTATGGTGCAATCCAAGATTATATAGGTTGTGGGATATGGGGAAAATGACCTGGGATTGTTTCATGTATATCTCTAGATAGGGTCATAGGATGGATGATGGATATAGTGGACTCTACAGGTGATTCTCTGGTCTAGTCCAAAAATCCTTAGCTTCGTTAGTTGCTATATCCAACAAGGATAACTGTGTGATGATGATAGGTGGAAGTGGAGTGGATCTAAATACTAATGTGTGTAAGCCAGCGTCAACATCGGATTGACCTGTGGACTCGTTGGGTTATGGGATTTGTGAATCACAACCGTAGATTTGTGGTTGTTGTGGACCTGCTATGGTCATGTGCATAAACAGTCCTAATCCATAGTATTTAATAGTCGTATGCCTTTTCAGCCTCTATGTTTAGAACTACAAGTTGTGAAATCTTCTCGAGTACCTTATAGACATTATGGCAACTGAATTCTTAAGCTAGTGTTTATATCGGTGATAATGTCTCCTACATCCGGTCATGGAACCAAAGGGTCACAACCAAACGTTTCCTCTCTTTCAAACCCTCTACGGTCATGTGGATTTTATCTTGGATAATCTGTAGTTTGGTTGGTTTGACCAAAATGTGTGTGCTTGGTCGTCTTCTATGTTTAACCCTCTTAACTATGAGCTGATTTGTTGTAAGTCACATTGTTGTTCGGAAGACTTGGATTCGAGATTCCGATCTATATCAGCTATTATTGCTGTAACAAGATTGGGTTGAGGCATTATTGGCTCGAATACGTATTCTCTGGGCTCTCTAGCTCCCATGATTGTCGTCTGCAAAAGAAACAATGTAAATCTAACTATAGCAGAGTAAAATTAACTATCTAAAGTATATCTACGGCATATATAACTTCTCTATTTTTGTATTTTTGATGAAATTTTGAATAGAATTGAAATAAAAATTATTTAAAATATCTAGAAATTAACAACTAAACTAATAATGAAATTAAAACAAACAAAGAAAATGAGTATAGCTACTTGCATGTGTAGTTGTAAATCTATTCTAAATAACTAGATAACTGATCTAATCTATTTGAAAGACTCTCGATCCTACCTTAGAAGTGAGGAGTGAATCATAGTTTCTCAGAAACTATCAATCGCCACTGACTTCCCGGCAATATCGAAAGTCGATTAAGCGAAATGAAATGATTGAATACTCTATTTGATATGTTTTAACTATAACTTTGAAAGCTTGAACCTGGATTTTGCAGAACAATGGAAAATCGGTGGTTATGTGTGGCTTTGTCCCTCAAGATGATCTCCTTCTTCCTTCGTGCTAATGTGAATCTAGAAAAGCGTGTGATGTTAGCATCAACAAAATTTGGTATCGAAATAACGGTAGCTTAGGATGTATACTGAATACATTGTGACTAGGAGAGGGATAGCACAAGAGAACAGAGCTTGACTTAGGCAATTCCTAGTGGGATTTATTGTGAGTCATACAACATAAAATGTCCAAACCGAAACTATCCCGCTTTGGGACGAACAAGACATGTAACTTTAGTGGCGTCCTACCGAAAATTAAACTATCCTATTCCAATGAAATAGTAACTACACTCGCACAAGAAGAGTATGTGGCTTCCTAAAAGCTAAACAACACTAACCAAGGATACAACAAATGAAACTATGAATCCTAAGAAAAATTAAAAGGCTAAGCTATTGAAATGAGAAATTGAGAGGCAAACTTGAGGGGCGATTTGCTTGAGCATAAGCCAAAAATTTATAGAATTCCCATTTACCCAAAGGTGAAAACCAAATTGAACTCTTTAACCATAAACAATGCCAAAACAATATTCCAGGGAACCATAATCATAAATACAAGAAAAGGTGGTGAAAAAAGGTGGTAAGCGTTGAACTTTCACGTGAGTTGCGTTAAAAGAACATTTTGTAAAATGCGTGAAGGACTGCCACCCAGGCAAGGTGGTGGTTTCGTCACTGAAGACTAAAACGCAAAGAAAAGGAGGGGAGAAGAGAAAACAAAGCATGTAAGGGCTAAGTGGGTCATGCGGGATGTTAATGCATATTAGAGAGCTTTTCCGGATCCTGAACACCTCGTGAGGAGACTGAATCATCATTGGGGCACGTGTAATGTTGTTCGGTGGTGCGCACCCTATAATTTTGGGTACGTACATATTACCCACTCGGAGAAGTGTTTTAGCCATGAAGAGGGGTAAAATGGTGGGTCCGAGTATGGCGGTCTCGAAATGGGAAGTAAGAAATTATACTGATACAGCCCATGTGTCGAAATGACACCTCCGAGATTCCGCTAACATTTATGTGGGAATAAGAACTTACCTCCGTTGGCACTCCAAACCTGTGAAAAAGGGGCATTTAAAACAAGTCAAGATGCTATATATGTAAAGGTCGGCCCATTTTCCTATTCATTTGCACATGTCGATTTGATTGATTTTGAGCTCTGGGACCCATGGTGATGGTTTCTAATGCGAGTATAGTCAAAACGTTCGGGACGAGATTGTGATCATGCCTCCACCAATGGAACACTTTGAACCACAAGATCATAGGTTAGTTTTTCTCGATTTACCGTTTTATCCCCAAAATGTTAAAATGGTGAAATCTTTGTCATAAGGGGATTATTTTTGAAAATGTCAATTTTAATAGGGTCGCTCAGGGGGGGCGCCTAATGGGTAGGCTTTGTTTTTGTCAAAATAGTCTTTATTTTGCATTTTAGGGCACGTGACCCACGTGGAAATTCAGGACATGACCGCCACCTTGAGTAGGGTGGAGGTTACATGACCGCCGCCCGATCGTGGTGGCGGTTACAAGATCGCCACCTTTAAGGTGAAAATTACAAAACCGCCGCCTTCTCGTGGTGGCAGTCCTTCACAGAATGCATAAACAACACTTATTTGAATTCATTTTTGCGTTTCTAGTATTCTTATATGTTTTCATTATTTTTCTAATGTCATTTAAATAATAACTTACTTTGTTTTGTGTGCTTTTGGGTGCATGTAGGTGAAGGAGGAGTATATCCGATGGAGCCGAGAGAGAGAGAGTGTGATTGGCTTCGGCAAGTATTAAATGCCCTTTCTCCGGATGAGAAGGACACTCTTGAGCACTTTGGTATATTACACATATCACGGGTCCCTTATGTTGCACCTTCTAGTCACATAATTTGTGACTTGTTTTCATATTGGGATGTTGATTGGAACACTTTCTCGATTTCCAGGAGTCATAGGTGAGTAGAACATTACTTTGGGGGATCTTTACCGCATCTTGGGGGTCTGGTCATTGGGAGACAACTCACACTTGAGAAAGCAGGTTCACGGGCTCGAGATAACACAGTGGGCTTCTATATGGGAGACGCAGCTTATCTCCTCCCGGTTCAAAGAAGGGGGTGAGGGTCGATCTATTCCTATCCTGCCTATCTCCTTGATTCGGCGAGGCCATTATGGGGATCCTTGCCTCAAGATTGATCAGGGAAAAGGGAGGAGACACTTTACTTTATTGTTGGTCACCCATCATTGCACAGTTGAGGGACATGGCAAGATTTCTGGGGGCAGTCCTTGAGGCCATCCTTATCATGATCTATACCGAGTGGTTCATTTTGGGGCACTCCTTGAGCCATCCGACCCACGGTTATGAGCTAGGTCTATGAGCATTTCATCCCCTATGGGAGAGGTGTAGAGGTGGCGAGATCCCGGAGCCGTGAGGGTAGCGGATGGACGAGATATGTCGGTGCTCGAGCACCCAACAAGCCGATTTCCTCCTTGACCACTGATGACATGGAGGCCACACCCTATCAAGCCATGGCAAGGTTATGGGGCGAGGAGGCTCTTACTTTGATCTCTTGCTCCACCATAAGGTAGCTTGTGGATAGGATGGGGAAGGTGGAGATACATCCTTTTGGTTGAGTGCCTCAGCAGTTTGGCCTTCCTTACATGGGTATGCTTCCCCAGTGGTGCCAGTATACAAATCAGTTTGGGAGGCTAGAGGAGGTCCTAGAGGCCGAGGTTGGATCGTTGTTACTCCTGGTGTCCCCATTGTAGCTAGGAGGGTAGTATGTGCTTGAGGGAGAGCCGGTGCTCCTCAGGCACCCTTACTTCAGATTGTCACTGGTCTCACCCACAGCAGTGATGACCCCATTGATATAGACTCGAGTATGAGGATTTTATAGGGGATAGACAAAGGAGGAGACCAAGGATGAGGTCGAAAGTCGGGCGGAGAGGAGGACGGTGATCCCGAGTGGCATGACACTCGGGATATTTTACAGTGGGAGAGGCGGAGCAGATTGTGAAAAAGGTGACCCTAGCTTCGGAGGAACCACTTTCTCGGGGCTTGGGCAAAGACGGTGAGTCCATAGTACGATGTTATGTAGCCCCAGGCATAGGAGGAGTGCATAAGTTAGTAGCAGCATCTGTGGCAGGTGCTAACCCTAGAGATCCATCTTGGATGCCCAGAGATCTGAGTGAGTTATAATCCTTCTCTTTAATGTTTTTTTTTAGCTATGATTGTCTTAGTTGCTATCTCTCCTTTTTTTTAATTTTGTTTTTATAGTTTTAGAATGTTACTTTCTTTGCGGTTTATCTAAACTTAAATCCATAGATGGCCACATGGTAGACAAAATTTGGTTTTCGGGGTTTTGAGCTCTCTTGGAATTTTTGACATCTGATTCATTTGTTTTTGACTCAAGATTTCAAAGGTTTATTTGAATTATTTTCTTATGACCTTCAACGTTTATTTGTCAAGAGGACCCCCTACACCTTTCCCCATGCTACTAGTAAGAAGCGTGGGCTTATCACCGTGGACAAGGTATAGGTGAGTAAGGGCATTCCCATCCTTTCCAAACCCTACGTCACTAGTTTGATCTATGTTTGACTTATATACTTGAGAAAAATGTCAGTATGTTCTTATTTCCAAAGAGATATGCATACGGGATAGATGTGACACTATGAAGCTTCTAGAATAGACCATAGGCAAGACACCTATCCTAGGGAGAAACCAAAAGTGAGAACAAGCATGCAGACCTTGGTATGGTTACCATTAAGACTTTATCATATCTAGCTTTATATGGATGAAATGATTTTGAAATGGTGATGATGTTATGAAAATGAAGAAGTATGATTGGAATGCTAATGTCAATACCATCAGAAGTTTGTAATGAATTTCTTTGAGAATAAGTTCCTTGATCACAAAATTGTATGAAACAAGTGGACAAAATGAACCTAACCACATGAAGATGCAATGTAGATATAATTATACAAATAGTGTTGGTCGCTTATGCATAGAATCGTTTAAGGTGTGGGGAATTGACAATTTCACCAAATTAATCACCTTCTATTGTACATAAGAGATATGCACCATTTTCATAGTATTTTGTGACTCGGTATGGACCCAACCATTTGGGCCAGAATTTCCTTCCTTCTCTGATCTTTTTATCGATCCGGTTGTCTAGTATTAGAAATAGATCTCCTTCATATATATCTCGTTCAGAGAACTTTTTATTATACTGCCGGCACATCCGGTCAGCATAGACTCTATGTTGTTGTTCAACATCTAGCTTGGCCTCATCTAGGATTTCTAGTTGAGAGAGACGTGCTTCTCTATAAGCTTCTTCATCTAGAATCCCTTGTAGTGAGATACGGAGACTGGGTATTTCAACCTCAAGTGGGAGAACTGCTTCTACTCCGAATACCAATGAGAAAGGAGTTGCTCCTGTGGGTGTTCTTATTGAGGTTCGGTGGGCCCACAAGGCTGGGTATAACTTTAAATGCCAATCTCATTTATTTTCTTTTACCGTTTTAAGGAGAATAGCTTTTAATGTCTTGTTTGTTGCTTCAGCCTATCTCGTTGGCTTGAGGGTAATACAGGGAGGCTGTATGATGGCTTATTTTAAATTTATTGCATAATTCACGAACCTTGTCATTCTTAAAAGAAGTTCCATTATCTAAGATAATGATTTGTGGGAAACTGTACTTGTAAATGATCTGGTTCAAAATGAACTTGGTGATCACGACACCTGGTACAGTGGTAAGAGGCATAGCCTCTACCCATTTGGTAAAATACTCGGTGGCCGTGATTATGAAGTTATGGCCATCTGTAGATGAGGGAGATAATTTACCTATCAAATCTAGGCCCCATGTAGAAAAGGGGCATGGCGTTACGATTGGTTATAGAGCTTGTGCAGGCATGTGAATCTCATGGGAAAATTCTTGGCATTTATGACACTTACGTACAAACTCTACTGCGTTGTGTTCTAGAGTGGGCCAAAAATAGCCCATCCGATGTATTTTGCAAGCTGTGGCGTGACCACCAAAGTGGCCTCCACATATTCCACAGTGAGATTGATAGAGAATCTTCTTGGATTCTTTTACGTTAACACACCTTAGAAGCATTCCATCGAAAGCCTTACGATAGAGCACTTGTTCTATAATAACGTATTTAGCCACGATAATGCATAACCACCTTCTTTGTTGTGGTGTAGCACCTTCTGGATATGCATGGCCCATGATATAATTAATAATATCAGTATACCATGGACATTCAGAGATGGGAGGTCTAGTTTCAACGTAGTATATGCATTCATCGGGAAAGTCCAGATCTACTAGATCACCTCCGTCTAATGGGTTATCAGCTAACCAATCCGCAATGATTTGTCCCTTAATGAACTTCTGATTTACAAATGTTAATTTGAATTCACCCATTAAGGTTATAAAGCATCCAACATTTTTAGATAAGGACCCTTGCGTGAGGAAGGTTCGTAAATGGTCTATTTTTACAATGACCCTTGTTTCTTGATTTAGCATGTAATGTCTTAAGTGTTTGGTTACGAAGACTATGGTGAGGCATTCTCACTCTGCTTGCGTATAACGTGTCTCATAATCGAGTAATGTTTAGCTAATAAAATAGATCACACGTTCTCTCTTGTCATCATCTTCTTGAGCCAGCATGCAGGCTAGCGAGACATTGGTAGCTTGCGAATATAAGATTAAAGGGTGGTCTGGCTTAGGAGGAATTAGCGTAGGTGGTGACAACAAGAAATCCTTAAGCTTCAAATCCTCATCGCAGTCTTTCACCCAATCAATACGTACTCTTTCTTGAGTAGATTGTTGATTGGATGAATGGAAAAGCTTAAATCTGGGATGAATCTTTAGATTGCACCGAGTTTCCCAAGAAATGACCTGATTCCAGATTCATCTGACGGTGGGATCATTTCAAGAACAACCCATATTTTAGCTGGGTCTACATCGATCCCTCGTGACAATATAATGTAACCTAGGAGCTTCCCTCTGTCACACCAAATACACATTTTTCTGGGTTTAGTGTGACTCCATATTCTATTAAACATGAAAGAATGATGCGGAGCACTTCTAGGTGATCACAACACTTCTTGGATTTGGCCAACAAGTCATCTACGTAGGATTCCATGATTTTGTGAATAAGATCATGAAATATATGCCATTTCCCGATGGTATGTAGCGCCAAAGCATTCTTGAGACTGAATGGTAGAACAACGTACCAATCAATTCCCCAAGGAGTTATAAATGTGGTTTTGGCTTGGTCTTGTTCGGATATTCTTATTTGATTGTATCCTGAGAATCCATCCATGAGAGATAAAATCTCAAACCCAGTTGTTGTGTCAACGATGACATCAATGGATGGTAATGGGAAGTCATCCTTAGGGCATGCTTTGTTAATGTCTCAAAAATCTATGCAAATGTGTATCTTCCCATTATTTTTGAGAATGAGAACGATATTAGATATCCACTGAGAATAATCAACTGGCTTGATGAATCCTACTTGGAGGAGTTTCATTACTTCTTCCTTCACCATGAGAGCCACCTTGGGTTTCATTGGCCTCAATTTTTGTTTAATTGGCTTTGCATCTGATTTGGTGATGAGGTTGTGTACCACGATGTGTGGTGTAACCCTTGTCATTTCTTTATAATTAAATGCAAAATCCTTCTGATTTTCTTTGAGGATTCGAGTGTGTATTTCTATCTCTTCTGGAGTTAACGAAGATCCTAGTTTTAAGATCTTTGGTTCATCCTCCGTTCCAATGTTAATATGAATCATTTATTCAATTAAAGAAGTGTTGCCTTCTTCAAATTCAGGCGGGGTTTGAGGTAGTTCCATATCGTCTCCATTCTCTACCATGAATATGCCGAGTTCTTTTTGTGGGGAAGCTCTATCATGGGATTCCCGAAGTAGGAAGATGAACGTGGGATTATGGACAAATATACCACGTGATGGGTGAGATGTAACATTGCATAGGCGTTTAAGTAATCAAGAGTAGCTCTATCACTATCAACGTGATCCATGCTAGTAGATTTGTTCTTAGCTATGTTCGTTAAAAGTGGGTTTGACACTTTCTTCACTAATGGTTCAGTGCGAAGGGATACTATGAAATGGGTGTCCTCTAACTCACTGCTTGGAGTGAAATGTGAAGCTGAGGTTGCTATCGAATCTACGAGAAGATTTTGTTCTCACGGGATTGCTTCAATTGATATGAAGTCAAACTCTTTTCTCAAATCTAATACTACTATTTTGTAGAGCTGTAAGTGTTTAGATCTAGAATCGTACACCTCGAGTCTTGGTTTTCTACTAATTGAGAAACTCCTAACACCCCGATATCAGTAACACCAAGTGTTTTAGCTAGGATGAGGCCAAGGAGGATGGCTTCATATTCAAAGTGCCATTGTGTGTACATTCAAATTTTAATTTAAAGGAAAATTGTAAGATCTTTCCTTCGGGAGAAGTAAAGATCACACCTATCCCAACCCCATTACGACATCTAGTGGCATCGAAATGGAGAGTCCAATATTTAGTTGGGAAGATGGACGTTGGGACATTTGCTACGTCAACTTCTTCGGTTTCGATTACTTCTACCATGCAGAGATCCTCTGCTGGAAGAGAACCAACACCTAGGGTATATCCCATGCCTACAAAATCAAATGGTAGGAAAATTGGTAGATCCTATTCTAGCAATTCAACAATCTTCACAGTAGTTCCTAATGATATTGTTTCAAAAATTCTAGCCTCATCCTTGAGGCCTCGGGATATTCTTGACTAGGCTCATAGTTTCTAGTTGTGTAATCGGTACCACTTTTCTTATGGTTTCACATCGGTTGGTTTATTAAGTTGCTTTGTTGGGAGTTTAAACTCAGAGTGAACGCCCAACCTTCTCTTTAAGTCACTAAGTGTATATCGAATGGTTTTGGATCACCTTTGGCTACGAATACCTTTCCTAAGTGCAATAATCTTACTTCTTGGAGTAATGTAGAAGGGATTGACTTCATAAGGTGTATCCATGGTGGCCGAGGATCATATTATAGTTGGTTTCCCGATCTATAATATAAAACCCAGTTAGGATTTTCTTGGGTCCTAAGGTGACTGGTAGTATTATAATCCCAATTGACGTTTCTTTAAGGCTATCATAGCCTCTTAGCGTATTCCAAGTCATGGAACAATTTGTTTCTCCATACCCTAGCTTTTGAAGGAAAGAGAAGGGGACTATGTTAACTGCTGCCCCATCATCAACCATTGTGCATTTAACGTAATTGTTATAAACCCACACTTGTAAATGTAAGGTTGGATCACCTTTGTGTGCAATCTCAACGTTTGTTAGCATTTTGTTTATTTCGAATATAAACTCGGTATCCCTATCCGGCTGCCCCGGAGGGTGGATATCAAAGTCTATATGGTTTACCTATGTTTCGGGAGGTGGAGTGATGTTAATTAAATGACCTAAACCTAATGCTTCTAAAAGAGCAGCCTTGTGGGTAGGAGAGTTCTTCAATAAGTCCAAAAAGGAGATGTGAGAGAAGGTTTTTGTTAGGTCATTAATTAAATCATAGGCACCTACAATGGGTTTTACTAATATTTGTTGGATGTTATCTGCCTCTAGTGGGTAACTTGGATTTGGCTGAGAGGAATACTCTCGTGTCCTTGTTACAGCTTCTACGTGTAGTTCGGTGTCTAACTCCACTAAACCGACTATCTTGGGTCGTGGCTAACTCCCTAATTGTGGTGCAACTGGTGGGTTTAGTGAAGTCGAGGCTTCATGATCATTGTTTATTTCCATTACGCTCTTATTTTTCCCATTTGGATTTAATTTTTGTTATCGTGATGTTGGAGTGGATCGTTAAAGATCTTGAGGGGTGCGTTTTGAGGTTAAACTACGCTTGTAAAAGTATTTGGCGCTGGTGATGCGGGATCTTCCAAGAACATATCTATGAAAAGTTGTCTTTGTTCCTCTGGCAAGCGTTGCATGAACTTATTGTAATCACGGAAAGTCCTAGTGTCATGGCCTCGAATTTTGTGGAAACCACAATACGAATTGGGATTGTAATTCCTAGGTTGCTGGTTTGGTACATATTGTGGTCCAAAACTCTGCTCAAACCGTTGCCTATTAGGATTAAAGTTTTGCATTTGTTGTTTTTGGTTTTGGTTTGGTTTTGATATCCAATTGAGTTTTGGTTTGGACCCTGTGTCTGGATCCACCTTTTTTTGTTGTTGTTGGATGACTAAAATCCACCGAATTGATTATTGGGGTAAAGTTGTTGTTTCATTGATTATTAATTGGCGGTGGAGTATTTACAACATTTTCCTTTTTAGCTTGGTCAGTTACTCCATCTGTGGTTATGCCATGATTTTTGTTAAGGATCTTAGGTCCTTGATTGACGTTTGTGGTAGTAGGATAAGTCGTAGTATTCTGGCTAGGGGTGATTAGCCTCCCATTTGTTCCATACGTCTTGCGACCACTATCTATTGCCACTTGATCTATTTGGAGAGCGCTCTCAAGTACTTCATCGTAAGTCCTTAGTGGGAACTTCTGGACTTCTTCCTTTACCTCTCTACTAAGAGAATGAAGGAATAAATTGCATAGTTCCATTTGGTCCATATTTGGAGCACTTACCGAAGAATAAAGGACTGTACAACATCTTTGGATGAAGTGAGAAATAGATTCATTGTGTTCTTGTTTAATGTGTAAGAACTCCCTGATTCCTATTCTCAGTTTGTTCATGTCAAACACCTTGATGAACTATGAAACGAGTTGTTTAAATGAATATATGGAAGCTTTAGGTATTCTGTAATACCAATCGAGGGCAATGCCCTCTAACGTTTTGGGAAATATTTTAGCAACAACCCCATCCCAAGGGAGCAGTTCTCGAATAGTTGTGGCATAGGCCTTGATATGTGCATTTGGGTCTCCTTCCCCTTTGTATTTGGGAAAATCGGGAAGAGGTATTGGAAGCATGATGCTTCGTATAGTGAAGTCTAAGGGTTCTTTCAAATATTTTGAATAAGTCCCTATCGCATAGGTTTCGACCATCGATGGTGCCTACTAAGGGGGTGGAGGTGGAATGGGTTGTTGATATGGCATAGCGTATGCATTTACAGGGGTATAAGGAAATCCCTATGGTTGAGAAAACATGCCAGGAGAGGAGAACACATCTCCTTGTGGTGATTTGGAATACATGTTTAAGTATGAAGGAGTATTTCCTAGGAATGGATTATTTTGTACTAGACTGGGAGGTAACATATTCGCCACCGGAACAATGTTAGAAATGGTGGTTCTAGTTGGCATTTGTTTTGAATACTGAGGAGGCATGCCCAATGTGCTTATTCCTATGAGGAGGTATACTTGGCTAGGATGATGTGTAGGATTGGAATTTCCTACCGCATAAATTGAGAATTTTGACTTGCTTGAGCAAGCTCTAACCCTCTAACCTTTTCTACTAAAGTTGAGATGACTTCATCTGGAGAAGTTATAGTATTTTGCCTTAGTGGTATTTTTCGTATATCCTAAGGTTTTATAGGCATACGCTACCCTGCTATGAATTGATAGTTTCCCTGCCATGTTTCCCCGAGGGTATTTCCTATAGGTAGCGGTATGGAGGTGTTTTCTTGAAACGAGACCCCGGGTTGTGTTTGTAAACTTCCTATAGGTGGGTACATACTCTGAGAGTGTTGTTCATTCCTAGCATAACACACTAAATGTTCATCATCAAAAAAATGGATACAGATCCAATTGTCTACTAATTTGTGTTCTAAGCAATACCCGAGGAGATGAACCAAATTATCCTATAAACGTCATGGCATCCGAGCCTAAAGGCTCTGGGGGTGTTACATTTGAGCAAGCTGATCCAACTCCTCTATTTGGAAAGAATAACTATATCTAGTCCTTGGGGGTGGAATTTGTGTTGACAATTAGTTAGTTGAATAATTTTCACCCCATGCTGAGAGCGAGGGTGATGGTTGTTTATTCAGTTGATCGTAATATGCTTCAAGACCTAGGAGAGGTCTACCATATGTGTCGAATCCTGACATAATCAGGGGGTATATTAATACCTGCAAAATAATGGGAAAGATTGAAGGTAGATGGAAGAAAACGAAACACTAAAAGGGGAAAGGCGACAGTGAAAAAACTTTTCCTTTCACACTAGGTTCACGTCAGGTTCACCAATTTTGTTCGTGAAGCTGATGTGAAGGATAATGAGGTGGAAAACATGAAAACATTTCTTGTTCACATCGGATTCACCATTTTTGTCTGATGGAAAAGTGACAAGCGAGCATGGGAATCTACAAGTAACTCTTCCATGCACCCGACCTCCCGAGGTCATGCTGAGACAGCCAGTGGGGATGGACTATGTGTGGGATGCAGACAAGCTAGTTAGGAAATCTTATGTCTTCAATGCCCACTAGTGGAATCTACAAATCTAATGTAAAGAAGGACCTCATAACCTGAATCGGCATGATAGATTAGTCGGCGAGGATGACCTCTCGAAGGCTCTAATCAATATCAAGCTCTGGCGTAATCTGGTCTATAGGTTGTGGGATATGGGAAAATGACCTGGGATCGTTTCGTGTATATCTCCAGATAGGGTCATAGGATGGATGATGGATATAGTGGACTCTGCGGGTGATTTTCCAGTCTAGTGAAGAAATCCTTACCTTTGTTAGCTACTATATCCAACAAGGATATCTATGTGTTTGATGATAGGTCGAAATAGAGTGGATCTAAATACTATGTGCGTAAGCTAAAGCGTCAACGTCAGATTGACCTGTGGACTCGTTAGGTTGTGGGATTTGTGAATCACAACCGTAGATTCGTGGTTGTTGTGGACCTACTATGGTCATGTAGGGAATAAGTCCCTAATCCCTAGTATCCAACAGTCGTATGCCTTTTCGGTGTCTATGTTTAGAACTACAAGTTGTTCAATCTTCTCAGAGTACTTTACAAACGTTCTTGCAACCTGAATTCTTAAGCTAGTGTCTATATCAGTGAGAATGTCTCCTGCATCTAGCTTTGGGACCAAATGGTCACAACCGAATGTTTTCTCTCTTTTAAGCCCCTCTACAGTCATGTGGATTTTTATCTAGGGTTATATGTAGTTTGGCTGGTTTGACCAGAATGTGTGTGCTTGGTCATCTTCTATGTTTGACCCTCTTAACTATGAGTTGATCTGTTGTAAGTCTGTTG
Source organism: Taxus wallichiana var. yunnanensis (assembly GCA_018340775.1). Lineage (NCBI taxonomy): Eukaryota > Viridiplantae > Streptophyta > Pinopsida > Cupressales > Taxaceae > Taxus > Taxus wallichiana. The sequence continues at coordinate 726,197,013 of CM031234.1, read as the reverse complement.
TTGTTCGGAAGACTTGGATTCTAAGATTCTGATCTATATTAGCTATTATTGTAACAAGATTGGGTTGAGGCATGATTGGCTCGAATACGTATTCTCTGGGCTCTCTAGGTCCCATGATTGTCATGCAAAAGAAACAATGTAAATCTAACTATAGCAGAGTAAAATTAACTATGTAAAGTATATCTACGGCATATATAACTTCTCTATTTTTGTATTTTTGATGAACTATTGAATAGAATTGAAAGAGAAATTATTTAAAATATCTAGAAATTAACAACTAAACTAATAATGAAATTAAAACAAACAAAGCAGCCGAGTATAGCTACTTGCCTATGCAGTTGTAAATCTATTCTAAATAACTAGATAACTGATCTAATCTATTTGAAAGACTCTTGATCCTACCTCAGAAGTGAGGAGTGAATCATAGTTTCTCAGAAACTATCAATCCCCATAGCTTCCCGGCAATATCGAAAGTGAGATTAACTGAAATGAAATGATTGAATACTCTATTTGATATGTTTTAACTAGAAATTTGAAAGATTGAACCTGGATTTTATAGAACAGTGGTGAATACTAGTTGTGTGTGGATTTTTCCCCTCAGTATGATCTCCTCATTCCTTTGTGCTCACGTGAATCTAGAAAAATGTGTTATGTTAGCATCAACAGAAGTTGGTATCAAAATAACGGTAGCTTAGGATGTAGACTGAATACAATGCGAGTAGGATAGGGATAACACAAGAGAATAGAGCTTGGATTATGTAATTCCTAGTGGGATTTATTGTGAGTCATACAACATAAAACATCCAGAACATGAAACTATCTTGCTTGATGAACAAGACCTACAACTTTAATGGCTTCCTACTGAAAATCAAACTATCCTATTCCAATGAAATAGTAACTACAAAAGTAGTATAAGAAGATTATGTGGCTTCCTAACAGTTGAACAACACTAACCAAGGATACAACAAATGAAACTATGAATCCTAAGAAAAATTGAAAGGCTAAGCTATTGAAATGAGAAATTGAGAGGCAAATTTGAGGGGCCATTTTCTTGAGCATAAGACAGCAATTTATAGAATTCCCATTTACCCAAAGGTGAAAACCAAATTGAACTCTTTAACCATAAAAAATGCCAAAACACTATTCTAGGGAACCAAAATCATAAATAAAAGCAAAGGTGGTGAAAAGATGGTAAATGTTGAACTTTAATGTGAGTCGCATTAAAAACCATTTTTAAAAATGCGTGAAGGACCGCCACCTTGAGTAGGGCGGCGTTACACAGAGGACCGCCGCCTTGCACAGGTGGCGATCATGAGACCGCCGCCCATGCAGGGTGGCGATTTTGTCACTGAAAACCAAAACACAAAGAAAAGGAGGGGAGAAGAGAAAACAAAGCACGTAGAGGCTAAGCGGGGCATGTAGGATGTTAACGCATACTTGGAGAGATTTTTCGGATCCCGAACACCTTGCGAGGAGACCTGAATCATCATTGGGGCACATTTAACATTGTTCCAGCAGAGCAAAGCACCCTACATATTTGGGTATGTATAGTCCCCGTTGGAGAGTGGCCTTAAATGTGACCATGTGTAAATGTTTTGTTTTCCCTTTTAATTTTTATTATTTTGTGAGTATGTGATTTATTATTGTTGGTTAATGTGTTCTTATTTTAGTTGATTAATCTTATTAATTAAAGTAATTTTGGATGTGACCAAGGGGTATTTAATTTGGACGATTTTCTTTGAATTTATTATAGATATGAAAAGGATTTTATTGGTTTTATTGTTGTGTACTCAACCTTGCATGTCAAACTCGTATTTTTCCTTAATGTCTATTTTGAAGCATTGTGGGATAAGTTAAGCAGGTCCCACACCTTTAAAATTCTCCTACCAACTATGCCTATGACATAAGGGGTCAAAATTATGGCGCATTATGTGATTTAGAAGATAAAAAGGAGAAATTGTTGCCCCTTCTTACATGAGCTTTTAACTTTTCCCATTGGAATATGGCTAATGGTTTTTTATGTGGAAGGAGAAGTTTTCACATTCTCACCCACAAATTTATGAGCTTTGGGTTTAGTGCTTGACCATGTGATGTGGATTTGAGGAGAATTGATGTGGCATCCTGTATGGAGCCACCACACCCTCCTCTTCTCTTTTTCTTTTTATTCAAGTTTATTTGATGGTGTTTGGGTTACACTTTTTATTTTTCATTCTTGCATTTTGGATAAGCTTTCTTTTGGAAACCTTTCTTTGAAACTTGTAAGATTGGTTTGTGCTTGCTTTGGACTTGGAAAATCTTGGAACTTGTGCTTGTGGATTAGATACTCTTGCAATGGAAAGGTAGGGACTTCACCGATGTATTTTTATTTCTTTTTTTTGGTGCAAATGGTTATAGATGAATGATTGTTGAGTCTTTTGGTTTTGGGGATAGAATGGCCGTAACATAGTGTAGTAGACAAAAAGGGATTTATTGAGGGAGGGATAAGAGCCTACGTTATTCATTTCGAGGGTGTTTGGGTTAGGTGTTTGATCTTGTGAGAATAAGAAATATTTTTTATTTATCTTGATATGTTTATTGAGGGAGGGATAAGAGTTTATCGAGACAAGAGAAATTGAGGAAGGGATAAGATTTTTGTTGTGGTTGTCTAAATGAAGATTTGGAAGCTTTCAAGGTGGGCTCTTAACCCATTAGGAGGCATAAGTGATTCCCCATGTTTCTTCTCTCTCTCTCTTGGCTTGGATACTAAGCCTTTGTGCTTGAGAAAATTGTATGTTTGTTGCTATTTTTTTGTATCGTGCTTGTTGTGTTGAAAGTTTGTGTGAATGATTGTTGTTTAAGCCACGTAAAAATTTCCTTTGATGCTTGATACCTCACATTGATTCATTATTGGGTCTTAAGGGCCAATGACAAGGATGGATTCTCCTTCTCATTAGATTATAGGTTAGGTGGAGAGCATTGCCTACTTACTGTCTTTTTGTTGTGTGATTAAATCATGGAGAAATGGAGGAGCTCAAGATATTACCTTGGAGAGTGTTGTGTTGAAGAATATCAAAGAAAGAGATAATTTTCTTTGTAAATAAATTTCCATGTTGTCTCCACCTAAGTGGAGGGCTTGTAACTTGCATTTTAAGAGTTCCAACTTCTTGTAAATGTATTATGTAAGTTTTATTTGTATTGATTATCAAAACTTTATATTTTGGAAAAGAGGCAAGAGAAATTGAATTTGTTGTTATGATAATTCCTTCAAACTTGTAAAATTTTACCAAGAGTGCATTGATGTAATCTTGTATTTTATTGGGTTAGTTTCTTGTAAAATGAAACTATTAAGACTTGTATTATTTTATTTGAAGTATGGACTTTGAAAGGGTTTTGTATGGAAAATAGATTTCTCCCCAATCTAAAATTTTATTTAAAATTTGTATTATAAATCGATTTTGAAAGGATAGTGTTCTTGTATGGAAGTATATGTTGTTTTCTTTCTTGCATTATTGGTAAACTAGATTAAAAAGAAAAGGAATAAGTTTCACTATGAATGCTTTATTTTCATTTCATTCGAAAGGAATATGTAAAAGGAATGATTGAGTTAATCTATAATAAATTTTTGCAAAGGAAATTGTTACTACTATCCCACATATATGGATAGAAATGAAATTTAACAAGTTACATATACCTTATCCTTCATTTTAAAATAAAATTGAATTGAATGTGTAAATTAGGGTAGAACAAAATATGTAATTGTAGTAATATATACTTATATAAATTCATATATTTATATATAATGTAATTGGATATTAAATAAAATCATATATATATATAACTAAAATTATTAATATTGAAAAACTACATACTTATCGAATGGCTTTAATGGATCATAGTTTATATTATAAAAAAAAACGGTGGGTTTGCATTCAGTTGGGCGAATGAGCCATGTTTGGAGTTTATTTAAACTAAATAATAGTGTGGGTGGGGCGCCGCCCCACCCCAATGTTTTTAGTTTGATTTAAAACATATGGGGTGGGCCCGCGCCCCACCTTCAATAATCTATACCCCAATACCATATCCACTCTATGAGAGCACATGTCATGCCAATTCCCTTGGCACATGTCATAAATGATATTAAAGTTTCACAATGGGTCAGTAGAAACCCTATCACCAATAATATTATCTATATACTATTATATATTTTAATAATAAATATATATAATATTATATATATATATATAATAATATATACATATATATTGTTAAAATGAGTTTTATACCAAGTCGCCTTACACCAAATTGGGTATATTTAAATTTGGGTTTATTTATAAGCATATACAAAACAACAATGCTAATATATATATTTAACCCTACATTATTGTGTATATCTCTATTTAAAATGAGAAACAAAATGGGGTAAAAATCCCATACCAAAATGGGCAAAATGGGGTAAATTCAATATATATATATATATATATATATATATATATATATATATATATATATAATACAAGAAAACCGTACGAGAGGGATTTAAATTAACTCTCTACATGTGTATATAAATCCAAGAACATTGAGCAACCTTCCATGCTCCCAAAATTGACAAAACAAAATGGAGAAAATGAATGAGTTTAGGGTAAAAAGAAGAATAAGAATATTTCATAAGGAGTTTTACGGCATTGATTACTAAAGGGCCCAAAATGACTCAATCTAATGGATGAGATTTCACCCTAAAACTGTAAGTGATGTGATTTATTTGGGAATGGGGCCACTTAAAGGTTAGGGTAAGTTGAGAAATTAGCCTTAGGTTATTAAGTAAATAAATGACATTAGAATTATAAGGATAAATTAAATAATTGTGAAAGGGGTAACCTAGATAATGTTTTACAAGGGTTAATTATTGGAATTTAAAATGTATAGTTAGATGGCCTCATGTGGGGATTTGTTATTAAGTTGTTAAGTGAAGTAAGAACGAAGCCAACTTAGAAAGTATTGACCCAGATGATACTTTAAACAAGGAAAGATAATGGAAACCCTAGAAGGTGATTTAAACCTTAAATGGTTGTAACAAAGTAATAATAATTAATTGTTAATTTAATTATGACAACCGTATGAATATGTGGAATTTATTAATGGTGAAATAGTTGAACCTACTTGGTGGTTATCTTGTTGCAATTCCTTTACAAAAAGAAATTTGTTCTATATTTTTCCTAATTCATTATTTAGTTTTTATTTGCGTTTTGTGCATCAAAAATGTGGGCGTTACACTTTGTATCAAATCCATGAGTTTGACGCTTGGACCCTTGGGCACACTTGGAAACATAAAAAGTTAACCTAGTACAATCTACACCTAAAACACATAACATTACATGATATTTTAAAACATAGAAAAGCTATAATACTTAAACAAAACCTAGATGATGATAATCTAACTCTCCTCTTTGTTTTTGTAAGAGGTATGAAATAGACGAGGGGATATTATGCGTGGAGTTAGATATACCACCCCCATAGCAGGAAGTTATCATTATATTACCACAGATCCTACAAACATTATAGGATGTATATGCAGCTGCTCTGGTGGATTAGTAGCGAGATGTGCTAGCCAACATGACAAAGAGCCATCCGTAGAGGCTTATATCCCTTCACAAAATAGTGAGGAGTATTGAGGAGAGAACTCCCATGTAGAGGTAGCTAGAACTGTTTCACGAGAAGAGGGGACATGGAGATAGGGCTATAAGACATAGAGATAGATATCGAGCCCTAGGTCAAGGGATGCTCATGTAGAGAGACCTAGAGTTTGAATGAAATAAGTTGTAGATCATATAAGAGAGATATTGAAGCTATGCTTATCCTATGATACTAGTGATACAAGAGGATTTTACGATGAGTCTTTGATAGTGAGCTTGAACGAATGCTTAAATTTGTGTCCATGTACTAGAACATGAAGGCTTGGAGTAGGAATTTGGTGGAGGACAAAGGAGCAAAAACTCTAAGTAGATTCGATGCAATTTCATGAGACCTATTTGAGGAGTGTTTCCGTAGCCGGTATATTTCTAGGAAGTGTATTGAGTAGAGGATCGACAAGTTTCATGACTGCGATAGGCATCTATGACTATGGCTAAGTATGAGAGTCGAGTTTTGGACTTGCTTCAGTATGTTGACTACTTTTGGAGTAGCGAGGTTAGGATTCATAAGTTCATTACGGGCCCGAACGTTTATTTGGGAGGTTAAGTATAAACTCATTGTCCACATCCTTAGTTGAGGCCGTTGAGATGGCATACATTGACGTGAGACTAGGGGAAAGACATAGCATGCTAGGGATAGAGAGAGGAACCATATTCAACAGATGCATGATAGTTGGTCGAGGGGGTCCTCTCCTCCTCCTCGTGGTGGACATGTTTCAACAGAGTCTTCTTTTGGGCCACCACAACAACCACTTCAGTAGTAGCGGTAGTAGAGTCATCCACCGTTTAGAGCTCCATAATTATTTGATGCATACACATGGGACGAAGTATAGGGCCTCCTCCTAGAGAACCCATTAGGACACATGGAACACCTAGAGCTCAGTAGTTTAGATGCCATTAGTAGTGGCCACACTAGTCCATGGAAGGATAATATGGATCAAAAACACAAATAACTAGAGCACAAGGGGAGCTTCTTATTTTTGTAGAGAGAATGTAGTTGTTATGGATGCATTGTACATAGACACCATTAGAGAGAGTCTCCATAGAACCCTAATAACAAGGGTAAGGGACCAATTTTAGAATATACGATTAGTGATATGGCTAGAGTCACATGGTTTATGCAGTGGTAAAGAACCACTAGGAAGAGCATAAGGGTAGAGTAGTAAAGACTAGAGGTAGCATTGGTTGTATCCCTACCTCTATATTGTTTTATTTTTTCTCTTCCGATTCATTTCTTGCACCATCATTAATGGAGTAATGTAGGTTAGTGGTAGTTATGGTGGGCCTTATTTGAGATGTTGAGATGGATTTTAAAGCCAATCTCTATGTGGAATCCTTAGTTAAGGAGTGTGTAGTAGATCTAGGTCCCTTCACCACGACCTTAGATCTATCTTGGACATGGATTGGTTATATGCACATAGAGCTAGACTGTATTGTTACAGCAAGGTTATATCTTGTACTGCAGACGATTTGGGGGTATGATATTTAGAGTTACGAGATCCATATTTATTTACACCATATTTTTAAACAGTGAAGCGGTGTGAGTGTCGGGGATGTCGGATGTATGCTATCATAGTTAGTGACTAATCGGCAGATGAGAACCATGGACCATCACTTGGTGATCATTATATTTTGAGGTAGTTTACATATGTATTTCGGGTGAGTTACCTTTTTAACTTCTCTATGTGAGATAAAATTTCATATTGATTTGGTTACGAGAGCGGGGCCTATCTCACACACGCCATATAGGATGACTACCCCCGAGCTATATGAACTCAAGTTGTAATTAAAGGGGCTTCTTTAGAATGGGATAATCCATCCTAGTGTATCTCCTTGGGATGAACCGGTGATTTTGTGACTAATTAGGATGGATCTTTGCATTTGTGTGCGACTACGAGATATTTGAATAAAGTAACCATCAAAAATTGTAACCCCCTTCCATGCATTGATGACTTATTTGATCAAACGAAGGGGGCTAAAATGTTTACCAAGATAGATCTTAAGTCTGATTATCATCACCTAAGGATTGTGGAGGGTGATATCCATAAGAAATCCTTTCGCATTGAATATGGCCACTATGAGTTCACAGTTGTGCCATTTGGTCCGATTTAATTCCCCCTACAAAGTATTCATGAGTTTGATGAATGGGGTGTCAAGAAATTTCTAGACCATTTTTTCCTCATGTTCCTAGATTATATTTTGATTTTCTCACATACGCACTAGAAGAAGCTTCGTGCGGTTCCCTGCAGTGTCTTTGAGAGAAGTAGCTTTACGAAACCTAGAGATGTGCACATTCTTCCAAACATACCTTTAGTATTTAGGTCACAATATTTTTGGGAAAGGTATCAAAGTAGATCCTTCAAAGATTATAGTTATCATGGATTGGCCAGTGCCAACTAAATTGACTGAGGTGCGCAACTTGATGGGATTGATGACTTATTAGAGGAGGTTTTTTTAGGATTTATCTTGTATTGTACTTTCCATCACTTACCTTTAGTGGAAAGGGAATAAGTATTTTGGGTCATATATATGGAATAAGGTCTTCATATAGAGATCTCTTCATATGCACATATGCTTCATTGGTAAGGATAGGGGGTGTATTGATATAGGATGGCAGTGTGTAGTAGATTTTGAGTCTCGCAAACTCAAGGATTATGAGCTTAATTATTTGACTCACGACCTTGAGATTGCAGCAGCAGTTGTCCATGCATTGGTTTGATAGATGGATTTACTTTTAGGAAGGAGGATCATTCTTAGGATAGGTCACTTGAGTCTTTGACATCTCTTCAAATAGTCCAATCTCAATGCCCGTCAACAATGTTGGATGGAGCTTATTTGTGAGTATGATATGGAGATAGAGCATGTGAATGGGAAGGAGAATGTGGTTGTCAATGCTTTGAGTCTTTGGAGGCTTTTGGCTATGGTGGAAATAGTAGGTACAAACTTGAGTACCGGGATCTTACAACAGCCTCCCGCATGGCAGCTTTTACCTTTCAATATGACCGAGATAGAGTCTCAGAGGCCCCTTGAAGTGAATTTTGATGGATTTAAATTAGAGTTAGATAGACTGTTATCCAAAATTCACCCCTTAAGGTAATTTTGATAACATGCATCAGATTATTCAGTCCCGAGCAAGTAGATTGATTCAAGGCCCAAAATCATGTTTTTCGAGGTCCCCTCGGCTTTTTTCTAACTCTCCCATCCAAGAAGAAATCCCAACGAGTTAGAAAAAATGGAAAAAATGCAAAAATAAGGTTGCAGGACTGTTTTGAGGCATTTCGGGTCTGAAGGGCTTGGGTCGTACCAGTTCGGGTTGAACTGAGGTTCGTCGTACCAAGCTTGGGGCCGAAAAAGCAAGAAAATCAGCTAAGTCGGACATTTTTTCCCAGGTGGTCTGCGGGATAGTTGGGACATCGGGACGTGAGGGACGAAAAGCCGAATCAGCCGAAAGTGGAAAAAATCGTCAAGTTTTTTGTTTCATGCGGTTTTGGGACAGCCGGGACAAAAGTACGCGGGACACGAATCAGCCGATTTGCCAACAGACAGTCCATTTCAGGCGGTTCAGAGATATTTGTCCCAGATAGTTTGGGACATCCGGGCCAAAAGTATGTGAGGGACGCGAAAAGCCGAAAGAGCCGAGAGCGAATGGAATCTTGCCACGTGTCTTCACCGCAAACAGAACAAAGAATCTGAATCATTTGAAGCAGAGATTTTCATCCAGAAAGTTGGGACAAAAGTACACGAGGGACGCGCGGGATGTGAAAAGCTGAAACGGCCGAAGGCAAAGAAGAAAAGTCAACGTTTGACCCGTGAAACTTCAAACGGCCATAACTTTTGACTCCGAGCCGATTTTCACAAAATTGGACTTTCGGAATGAGCATGACGTCCTCTATGACACAAAAACTGTATTTCTTATTTTTAACAAGGATAGATATATTTAAATAAAAGAAACATATTCGTCTCTAGTCGCTTAATGCTCATTCCGTCACAAATGACAGAAAATGCTTATCGGACCCAAAATAGCTACCCGCACTCAGAAGGCCATAACTTTTGCATTTCTTAATGAAATCGCACAAAATTGGTACCGTTGGAATCATGGCTCTAAGTCCGATGTACAAAAATCAAGAAATTCCAGATTTGATGAGAGATTGATTGATATTTTTAAGAAAACGTGGCTGGGTTCATAACAGTGTTTTATTTGGTGGTTGGGAGTGCAATTAAGAGGCATGGTCATCATTCTTTCTCTCTTTGTAGCACTTTGGGACAAGATATGGGGAGCCTTTTGCAAGTAATATATAATCATTTTACTCCATTTAATGCCTCTTACAAGGTGGTTGAAGGATAGATTTCGGGATTTCCATTTTCCCTTCTCTTTCCCTTCTCATTTTTCTATAAATTGGAGTGTTGGGCTCATTGTAAAAGGAGAGGTAGTTTTTGTAGCAAAGCTCTGCCAAAATTTCTTTGTGAAGTAGATGTGTTACAGGCCCTTGTTTTGGACTCTTTGCATGGTGATCCAGGCCCTTATCTTGTAATAGATTGAACTGTGCATATCATGAAGCAATAAAATATAAGTTTGTGGATATATCTTCCCCTGCTATGTTTTCTTGCATTCTTCTTACCCCTTCAACCTTGATTACAAGAATATTGTGTCTATTATTATGTTCATGCAGGGATCCATTATCATTGTGCATGTTTGAAATATTGTTGTGAATGTGTTTTGCTAGATTATGGAGAACTTTCGTCACCTCTTCTAATGTGCACTTTGCTTCTGTATTTCACGCATTTAAAGACTATTCTCACACCCTCCTTTTCTGGTGTATCATAGCTTTAGTGTAGGATTTCATTTTATGCATTCTCTCTCTTTGGTCCCTTGGAAATTTAGATTAGAATAGTTATTTTCCCCTGCATTAGAGTAGATTGTGGCAGGTAGTTTAGGAGCAAGAACCAGCTTTCTCTGGAGGTCTATCTCAAGTAGCAAGTCCCACAACTTGGAGATAGTACCCATGTTATCCAATCACACCGTGAGTTCAAGTATATGCACTTGTATAAACAGAGGGGTGCTGTGATTTGGTGATAACATAGACTTCTTAGAAATAGGGTTATATTTATGTACCCAGAGAAGAAGGATTATGATAGGACATCCTTGTAGAAGCACATCATGCACCCTATTCAGCCCATCCAGAGGTGAAGTATATGCAGGCCACTTTGAGACAATTTTATCATTAGAGAGGGTTATGGAAAGATATAGTTAGATTTGTGTCCTATTGTTTAGAGTGTCGGAGAAGGTTCGGGCCAAGCATCAACATCCCCGGTAGTTTATATCCTCATGCCATACTACGGTGGAACCGGGACACCATTTCCATGGATTTTATATAGCAGGCTATCGATGTCAATATATCACCATGATGCCATTATGGTCATGATTAATAAATTAAAAAAATTGGATCATTTTTCTCTAGTAAAGACCACCTATACATCTAGTGTAATGGTGTGAGTGTATGTGGATGAGGTTGTCGATCGCATGGGATTTCGTAGAAGATTATTTGTGACTTTGATCCCTTGAATGGTTCACACTTTTGGACCACTATGCAGACAACTCTCGGGATGAATATCATGTTCAAGACAACCTATCAAACTCGAGAAATATTATAAGAGTGAGAAATATTGTATGAAATATTATAAAACCGATTCATATTTTAAAGGATATGCATCGGATGTAGGTCATGGATTATCGGTAGAGATGGGTGGAGTATTTTTACTTGGTTGAGTTTGCATACAATAAAATTTGGAAAGGGCCTTTAGACATTTTAGAAGAAGGTTCAAAGGTGCCTAGTAAATGTATTGTAGAGTATTGTTGTTTTAATTGTTGAAACTTTGGTTTGTTTGGTTATCATGTGAAAGATGAAATTTGATTACCTTTGCTTGGTTATGGGATATTCTAGTGAATTTTAACCCTTAGTATAAGAAAGAGGGCTTGTCCCATGTTATTACTCTCTTGCTCCCTAGTCATGGTTCAATAGAGATAGTATGTCCCTTTGATTTGTGCATCATGTTGGAATGAATTGATATAACCTTGTTTTGTTTCCGCAAACGAGTACTGTTAAACTATGCTCTTGAGTTAAAATGTTGAGTTGTAAATCCTCCTAAGGCTTAGTAGCAATGAGTTTGTAAGCACTATGAAGTGAGCTGGATAGTCCTTATTAAAATTAAACTAATAAACATTATCCTTTTATGGTGAAACCTTAAATGATCTCATGGTGAAATCAATGGTTAGATTTTAGAAGATGATAGGATTTAATAAGTAGGAGGGAAATTGATTATTTAAACTTTAAATCTCTCTCTATCATTTGAAATGTTCTCCTTTGTCAAACTTAATGAAGTAAAGTATAGATGGAACATTATAACCAAGATTGATGCAATAATCTACAAGTCTTTCCATCATCTAACCACGTAAGCCATCTGCTGACAATTAATAACCCGAGTCGGTTCGCGAGAACCGAGCAAGATAAGACTATGCATAGCAACAATAAGCTACTAGCTAACAATACCATGAAAGGAAACATTCTAATTCAGGAAATGGATCAAAGTTCTAACCTCTAACAAACTTTTGAAACAAGATGTAATTTTCAACATATCAACTAAGAAGAAAACCATAAGTTTTAGTTATGAATATACCTCTAAAACTACAAAAGTTTGACAACCAAATACGCAAGACTATGAAATTTAAATGATTAGACACAAGAGTTGAGAGTATTAGGATTTCAATCATATAATCCCGTAGATTACGTGATTGAAATCTAAAGTGTAACCCATCAATCCACATTCTCAAGGTGAAGAAAAAGATAAAAACCGGACCCGATCTTAATTTTGCCAAAAAGAATATAGTTTTGGAATCGCTCCAGTAGGGCCATAGGCCTAATAGGCTATAAACGAACAACGAGGGTAAAAACAAAGTTCCATCATGTAATAAAAAGGTTTAAAGGATGAAAATCTTATATTCAAACCCATAACCATTATATCTTAGGTAATAAATGACTTCATAGCTAATAAGGATGAGTGGAAAGGACGGTAAGAATGTCTGGAATAGGTATTGCCTAACAGCTTACCTACTGAACATAACAAGGGCCGGAATAGCGACAAGCCTCATTAATACCCAAGTTGAGTGGGCAATCTAGCATTCTAAACACATCCTTGCAATTTTCATAATACCTTAGATTTATAATCCTCCCGTTTTAGAGGAACATAGCCATGAATCTAGACTTGGTTGAAATTTTCCGACATCAACTCACTTCCTAATATCATAAACGATGTATACAAAGGAAAAGGTCTCTCAACTCTCCTTAATTTACATCTCATCACTAAGTTTATGGTAACCTATGCAGAGATTAAACACATAATATACCATTGAAGATAGATATCCTCCAATAACGAACTTCTATAACGATGTAATCACAATTATTACGTTCGACACATAAACAAACTATTCCATAACTTCTTTTCCCTTTTTGACAACAAAATATATTCACGACCTTCCATCACAATCATTCTAAATTTGCAATGAAAGGTCACTCATCAAGAAGGAAGTGCAAAATAAGTTTGACTAAATTAAGGAACTTCATGTTACCTTAAGCAGTTGATGAAAACCTTAACTTTTACGAACCGTGAAAGATATTACCCTACTCCATCAAGGCATTATGTCTATACATGATTAAATCGATCACACAAGGAATCATCAACATATCATATCTTAACACCATAAAGGTCATTAATTTTATCAAATTTTACTCATAGAAAGAGTAGAATCAAAATGGGGTTCTATCAATAATTTATGCCCTTCTATCAACCCAGGACATATTTTCGGCCCAAAACTTCCTTCTTAACAAGCATATATATTGAACTTCTAATTTCCAAAAGCCCTAATAATTTGCACAATACACGAAGTGCATAATCACGCTTATCATAAAAATAATAATAATAATTTAACTGTATGTTTTCCTCTAGGGCAACAACATAACAGGAAACCAATACTAGTCAACGCTGCAACGTTCTAGGGGCGATTACATACCCAGGTTCACAAAAGAAACAATGACATTTTTGCAGAAGGAAGTAACTTTAAAATTATATATATATATATATATTTCATATGATCAATCAAAGCATACACTGAGAACCTTTGTTTGTTTTATATATATAAAAGGGTTGATCACGTCAACAAGAACAACCAATGAGGTAAATCCGAATAACAAAATGTTAACCATGTACTGAACGCAAATCCACAAAATCACAGATTTAAACCAATTTCTAGAAAGAAAAAGTTTCATTTCAAGAGGTTATTAGATACTAGCATATTATGTATATGGTTAGTCTATCTTGCCTATTTTAACGCATCCACCAGTCGTGAACATCCAAAGCAGGACTCACATACCCACACGCCTTCCGCTTTATCCTCTGCTTCACTGGTCTTTTCTTGCAATATACCACACCAGGATTCCCTTTTGAAGGCACGACTAGAAGAATACAATAGGTGGCTGTCCAAACACTAGATTGCTTCAATGTAGCTGCTTTGGGGGTGAGAGTCGAACTGCTTACCACTCAGTCTAAGAGCACTTGCACTAGAACGCTAAACACCGACCATGGTTTGAAGCTCGGACACAAGACATAAAGATTACATCGCTCCTGGTTCTGAAAGGCATCTACCGTATTGATCAATAAACCTTTTCCTTCATTAGATTGAGGACAACATCAAACACTCGGTGCTAACGTTTCAGCTGCAGCCTGTAAGGCGTGATTATTCCAACAGAAAACTTTATGCCTGCCAACTTGGTGACACGTTGAAGAAGATCATATAATAGCAGAGCAAATTGTGTTTCATGAATATTCTGATATGAAACAGATCGGCCTCAAAAGATTGCAAAGTTGAACCCGCCCACTGAACTGATTGGTTTCGCTTCTGCTCTATTACTGACTCACCTGGGAATAAATTTGAGGGTCTATCTTACCCTCGGGTAATATTCTCCTGATGGGTTTTTTTCTCCTTTTCTATATTGCCCTTTCAGATGATAAAATCCAACAATAAATACCATTGAACATTCTTAACAATTTTGAAGTCCTAAAATTTTCCATATGCTTGGGATATTGTCTTAAAAAAATGACCTTATTTTACTGTAACAGAAACTGTAAATACGACCATACAACCCCACAATGTTTGAAACTAAACCAGAGGCTGCAGCTATTAATTGGAAAGCATCCATTTTCTCAAATAACATATACTACCTTGCAGTAATGCTTGGTGCGGACTGCGTTTTTTAAACTGTGCATCTTATATTTCTTAGAAAAGAGAGATCCTCGCCCCACAAAAGTGGAAACCCTGCACCTACAGGAAACCAATCAACTAGCAAACCCCAAACCTATGAAGGACCATTGTCTCAAAGGTAGAGTGCTCAGCAGTGCTGATGGAGGTCCTTGATTTGAGTCCTAGCCGATCCATGCCTTACAACATTATCATTAGCAAAATTCTAAGTAAAGTGATCTCCCTGAAATGAAGTAACAAGATGGAACAATTGTCCTTAGTTCTCTGCACATCCTTCAGGCTCCTAAAGGCTAGAAGTAGTCCCACTGCTAACTGAGTTACCATTTCCCTTGATCAAGCAAACCATCATGGGTTCTTTCCTTGGGCTGATATAGTACAGATCCACGCCTATGAGATTCTCTCCCATGAGTTACATCGTAAAACAAGTAAGAAGCAATAGAGAATCTTAGAAATAAATTTCATCTGGTCTTCTGGTAACACTCCTGCTGTCACTTAATCGATTTTGATACAAAATATCTTGAAGGAGAATCCCGACTTTGAGGATGCAGTCGAAACTGAACGGATAACATCATGGTTGGACAGCCTGCCTGTTGGAGGTGCTCACGAAGGCTTCTACCAAACTGTAGCATGCCTGATCCAGTCTCTACCAGCCGCAAGGACACCTCCTAGAGCAGCAGCAGCCAGCCTCAAGATTTGATCGAGCTCCTTCCATGTTAAATTCACCACCTGGACAGAAGCGACTTACCAAGATGAAAAGGCAAGACAGCTCCACCAAATCTACCTGAACAACACGATTTTGAGAATCCACCCCCACCCACGCGACATCAGGGCGATAGACCTTCATTTCACCATCAATGAATCCACTGTCCAGAACACGCTGTAGAAATTCATCAGTTTCAGCATTTGATGGAGTGCAAAACAAGCATTCGTGGTTTTGGGCAGAAGAGGTAGACCACGTGACAGGAGATGGTAAGTCAATGTTTTAATAAATGGGCAGGTGCGGCCACCAACCAGGAGGAAAGGCGCTTCAACCACTACCCAAAAAGAATAAAGAATACAGTCTCCCACTGTCTCACGCCAAATAGAAATTAAAATTCATTAAGGAAGTGACAAGATATGCCTCCCATCCGCCAGCTAACCATGGCAAAATTTTATTTTAACTTATTTTTGGAGCCCCACGCTTTGGGGACATGATGCCTGCCAGGAGTAAACAATGAACGGCATTATAGTATGGCACATTTTTAAATGTTATATGGTAGGGAGTGGAGGACTCCACTGAGTTGGGATAGGTTAGAGAATAGAGTATCTCTTGGGTGAGCTTTATTACGGGATATGGAGCAACAGGTTGTCATGATTACATAAAGATTTTAGGAGTCTCGGGATAGAAAGGATAAGTATACAGATCAAAGTATAGACCATAATTTTGAGGTTGGCACAAAGGTGATTCTTCATATCCTTTATGAAAAAGGCTCTAAGCTTGCTCCTAGATTTGTGGGCTCCTTTGAGATGTTGGAGTAGATCAGTCCTATTGATGCGTAATCATAGCACCCTTGATTCCTTGTAAGTTAATGGTTGAGGAATTTAGTTTGATTTTTCAAACATAGAGTTATCCCAAAGTGTAGGACTTTACAATTGGGATAACCCTCTAGAGAAGACCAACTTTCTATCCTATCCTAGTGAAATTTTTTCCAAAGTACAGAGAGTTGCATATCTAAACCTAATTTAATATTTCCAAGGAGATAGAGATAAAGAAAATGCATGAAATTTAAAATCTACTCTAATGGAAGGTGATTCACGAAGAAGGATGTTAGACAACCTGCACAATAAATAAAACACAACTAGAATCTTGTAATTAAAGCATAACACTTTGCACAATAATTTTCATGTGGTTAAATACTAGAAGAGCTGAAAAAACACAAAAGGGTGTTTAGAAAATACATGAATCAGTTTATATTGCTCCAAAAATTGATACAATACACCACACTTAAGATCAAAGGCACATATTTTGCATTACAATGTCTAGTAGGGAGGTTTGGAATCTCCACAAAATATCTTATAGACAAGAAGAAAAAGCAACGGGCATATAAATGGTGTCCAACCTTTTGAAATTATCCCCTACTCACAATATATAGGAATAATACTAGAAGAGAGAGAGAAATAATTTGAAATATTTCTTCAACCACCCTAAAATGCATTAAAATCACCTGCAATAATGATGAGTACCACCGCAACACCCATACCTCCTTGTACCTTGCCCTTTGGGGAAGAAATGAAGCCCATACCTTCGTAATTTTGGTAGTTACTGAAACCTTGAAACATTCCTTTAAAATGGAAAACTATCTTTTTTTCATTTTGAGAGCTTTCCAAAAATTCCTATTTTTTGCAAATTTGAGTTCCAAGTCAAAAGTTATGGCCATTTGAATATTAGGGTGCAATTATGCAAAAATATCAGTGGTTGATTCTGCATTTTGGACACTTACCCTGCATCGCACCCTCTGAAGTTTAAAATTTCCATGTTTGGGATTCAAATATTCACAAATTTTTACTTCAGAGATTGTAGTTACTATTCACTTGGTGGGTCAGCTCGAGAGTTCTGAAATGCCGAACCTTCAAATTCAGAATTTCAAACTTAAGAGTTTGGACTTGAAATTGTATTACATGAAAACTGTTCACCTTCTCGCACTCATCAACACCTTCGAATCTCATAAATCCTAAACTCCGAAATTCAGAGTTTGGGTTTCAGTTTTTGACCCTTCTCATTTTCGGACTCCATTTTGTCGAGTTCCCAAAATCCACCTTCGAAGATGACCCCCAAAATGGTTGACCCTGAAAAGGCATTGACCTCGAAAAATCCAAACACTTTGAGAATTAAGGATTTCGGGAGCTTTCAGAACTTTTGAGCTTAGCGATTAGGACTTCTCAATGCTTAGCTCTGAATTTCCTTCATCATTGACCTAAAAATGGAGTCGTCCCCAAAAAACCCCGAGCTCTTTCGAGTTTGGGTTTTTGGGCCTTTTAGCTATTTTTAAAATATTTTCATGGTGAAAACTCTAAATCTCTCAATCCGTGAAGTCTTAAAATTTTTGACTTCACACATTTTCTGTTATTTGAATTTCTCAGACCATTTACACTACCGAATCCTCATGCTTTGGCTCAATGAGTCATTATCGACTCAAGCACGACCCCTTGTGATCATTTAGTGTCATTCTCCTATTGATCAGATCCTTGACTTGCCAATGCGAGATCCCACGGCTAAATTTATCCTTCCATTTTCTCTCTCGAGGTAATGTTTGTCTAATTTTCCCTGTGGAGCAAAATTGGATAACAAGTCTCTTAGCCTACCATCTAGCCTTATCACCTAGCTTGTCTCACATCCATGATGTGTTTCATTTTATTTTCTTAGGATATAATTTTCATATCCTTCTCAAGTAATGGATTAGACCGCATTCCAGTGCAAGAGGCAAAGGTGATGGTGGATTCCATGCACATTTTAGAGCTTACGACCCTCGACCTTTGAGGCCAAGAGATTTATCAAGTGCGCATCGGTGGGATTGATACAATGAGACAACAACTTTGTGGGAGGATGCTACACCATTGAGAGAATAGATCCCACACTTATTCCAGTGACTTCCAAAAGGAAGTCAAGTCTAAGGGGAGGAGGATGTAGTGCTCACTCCTCTTCGATATTTATCTCACTATGATTTTTGCTTACTTTCGATGAAGACAAAAATGTTTATGTCATTTTTAATCATTAACTTTGATAGACGGAATTTATTATATTTAACTATTATTTTGCAAGAAATTATAAATATTTTGATTTCGGATATGTGGTGACTCATAATTTGAATTATATGCATGGATTGATATTTCAGTATTGGTGATGATCTAGAGTTACTACCTTCTATATATATTGACACATTGGATTTTGATACATAGATTTTGTTAGACAATCTAGCTAGTCTTGTGATCTTATTGTTGTTAATGAAATGAAATAATTTAAATATCTTGAAATTGTAAACAATTGGTGAAATTACTTGATTTTAGTGATGATTTAGTTGTGTTAATTGATGATGTGAATTGATATGTATGTGCATTTTATTGTTTTGATGTCATTGATATGG
The DNA here is from genome assembly GCA_018340775.1 of Taxus wallichiana var. yunnanensis. Lineage (NCBI taxonomy): Eukaryota > Viridiplantae > Streptophyta > Pinopsida > Cupressales > Taxaceae > Taxus > Taxus wallichiana. The sequence continues at coordinate 726,177,916 of CM031234.1, read as the reverse complement.
CCACGAGGCCGAGAGGTATTGTTTTGATTTTGTAGGAAATTATAACACAACAAACAAAAGGGGATAGGAGACCAACAATGAAATAATTTTGGGTATTGGCAATAGGTCACCTTGACAATTTATATTTTGGTATGTTGTTATAATGTTAATATTTTTCTATGGGGGTCCCCATGGGGGGTGGCCTCAAATGTGACCATGGATAAATGTGTTGTTTTCCCTTTTCATTTTCTATTATTTTGTGAGTATGTGATTTATTATTGTAATGTGATTCACTTTATTATTTTTAGTTAATGTGATCTTATTTAAGTTTATTAATCTTGTTAATTAAATTAATCTAGGATATGACAAATGGGTATTTAATTTGGTAGATTGTCCTTTATTTTATCATAGATTTGAAAAGGATTTTATTGGTTTTAGTGTTGTGTACTAAACCTTACATGTCAAACTCGTATTTTGCTTTAATGGCTATTTTTGGAGGCTTGTGGGAAAATTTAAGCTTGTCCCACACTTCTTAAATTCATGTACCAACTATACCTATGAGGTAAGGGGTAAAAATTAGGCCCCATGATCTTATTTGGTAGCTAAATAGGTGAAATTATTTCATCTTCTTACATGAGCTTTTAATTTTGTCCTTTGGAGTATGGTTAATTGTTTGTGTGTAAAAGGAGAAATTTTCAATTTCTCGCGCACCAATTTATGAGCTTTGGGTTTGGTGTTTGACCATGTGATGTGGAGTTGAAGAGAAGTGATGTGGCATCCTACATGGAGCCACCTCACCCTCATCTTCTCTTTATCTATTTATTCACATTTATTTGATGGTTTTGGGGTTACATGTTTTATTTTTCACTCTTTCATTTTGGAAGATTTTACATTTGGGATCCATTGTTTGAAGCTTATAAGATTGTTTTGTGCTTGTTTTGGACTTGTAAATCCTTACAACTTGTGCTTGTGGATTGGATACTCGTAATGGAAAGGTAGGGACTTTAACCATATATTTTTATTTCTCTTTTGTGGTGCAAATGGTTGTAAATGAATTATTGTTGTGTTTTTGTTTTGTGGATAAAATGGCCTTAAGGTTGCGTAGGAGAAAGAAAATGGGGATTTTTTAGAGAGGGATAAGAGTTTATGTTATGAATTTTGAGGGATTTTGAGTTGGGTGTGCATGTACGCGGAAAATCGACAGGCGAGCGTGAGAATCTACAAGTGACTCTTCCGCGTACCCGACCTCTCGAGGTCGTGCCGAGACAGCCGGTGGGGGTAGAATATGTAGACAAACTAGTTAGGCAATCTAATGTCTTCGACACGCACTAGTGGAATTTGTAAATCTAAGGCAAAGAAGGCCCTTCTAACTTGGACTGGTGTGATAGATCGATCAGCAAGGATGACTGCTCGAAGGCTCCAATCAATATTGAGCTCTGGCGTGATTCGATCTATGGGTTGCGGAATACGTGGAAAATGACCTGGGATTGTTTCGTGTATATCTCCTGATAAGGTCATATGGTGGATGATGAATATAATTGGCTCTACGGATGATTTTCTGGCCTAGTCCAGAATTCCCTAGCTTCGTTAGCCGCTATATCTAGTAAGGACAGTTGTTCGACGATGATAGGTGGAAGTGGAGTGGACCTGAATACCAAGGTACGTAGGTTAGCATCTATATTGGATTGACCTGTGGACTCGTTAGGCTGTGGGATCTGTGGATCACAACCATAGACTCTTGGTTGTTGTGGTCCTGTTATGGTCATACGCGAGATCAAGTTCTAATCCCTAGTATCCAGTAATCGTATGCTTTCTCAGCTTCTATGTTTAGAACCAATAGTTGTGCAATCTTCTCAGAATACCTTACAGGCGTTCTCGCAACCTAGATTCTTAAGCTGGTATCTATATCTACGAGGGTGTCTCCAGCGTCTGGCTGTGGAACTAAAGGATCACACCCGAATGTTTGTTCTCTTTCGAGCCCTTCTACAGTCATGTGGATATTTTCTAGGGTAATCTGTAGTTTGGCTGACTTGACCAAAACACATGTGCTTGGTCGTCTTCTATGTTTAATCCTCTTAACTGTGAACTGATCAGTTGTAAATCTGTGGTTGTTCGGAATACTTGTATCCTGAGATTTTGGTCTATGTCAACTATCGCTGTGACGAGGTTTGGTTGAGGCACGATTGGCTCAAATATATATTCCCTGGGCTCTTGAGGTCCCGTAATTGTCATAAAAAGCAAAACTAACTGTAATGAAGCAAATTCTAACTACGTGAAATAAATGTAACCGCCTATAACTTTTATTCTTCTCGAAATATTCCAATAATTTTAAAGAAAGCAAACTATTTTAAGCGTATCTAGAAATAATAACTAAAAATAATTTAAAAGCAGACAAGATAACCGAGTGTGGTTATTTTGCAATACGATTTGTAGAATTATTCTAAATAAATAAAATAGTCTGTCTAATCTACCTGCAAGATTCTCGATCCTACCTCAGAAGCGAGGAGTGAATCATAGTTTCTCGAAACTATCAATCCCACATGACTTCCGACAATATCGAGAATGGAATGAAATGAAATAAAGCAATTAACTACTCTATTTGATATGATTGTAACTAGAACTTTGAAATTTAAAACCTAGATTCCATGAATGCAGTGGCGAATCGATGGTGTGTGTATGATCTCGTCCCTCAAAGTATGATCTTCTCGTTCTTTCGTGTTCACTTGGATCCAGAAAAGCGTGTAATGCTAGCACCGATAGGAGTAGATTTTGGGACAAGGACAGCTCAGAATGCAGACCGAGAATGCGAGTAGGAGAGGGATAGCGCAAGAGTACAGAGCTTGGCTTATGTGATTCCTAGCGGGATTTTACTGCGAGTCATGCAACATGAAGTGACCAGAACCTGCAACTATCCTATACGAAGAGCAAAACCTGCAACTTTAATGGCTTCCCAAGCTATTCTGTTCCAAAATAAAGACACTGCTTGCACAAGTTGGATATGTGGCTTACCAACAGCTGAATAAAGCTAACCAGGTATATAATGAATTGAACTAAGAACTCCAAGACACAGTAAAAACAAATCTACAACAAAGAGGAATTCAGAGGCAAGCTTCTAACTGGATTGGATGAAACAACAACACTGCCTGCACAAGATGGGTCTGTGGCTTACCAACAGCTGAACAATACTAACCAAGTATGAAACAAACTATGCTATCAATCCTAAGCAAGCTAATCAAAACACTAAAAATCAGAAGACTCTAACAAGGAAAAGTGGTGACTAAAGACTCCAGACCAAATTCTTCACCCTTTGCATGTGCACAAACCATGCATTTATAGGAGTTCCAACACTCAAAACCAAAAACAAACTAAACTCCTAAACATATAAACAAAGGAAAAACAGTATTCCAGGGGACCAAAAACATAAATGCATGCTCAAGTCGGCAAAGAAAGCTGGTGAAACATGATATTTCATGTGATTCACGTCAAAAGAGCATTCTGGAAAATGCGCATGGGACCGCCACTCGAAAGCGGGCGGTGATACTGAGGCGCCGCCGATCGGGGTGGCGATCACGAGACCGCCGCCCTTCTCAGTGGCAGCGGTTTCGTCACTGAAGGTCAAGAGGCCAAGGAAAGAGGGAAAAAAGGGAAAACAAAGGGTGTGGGGGCTAAGCGGGGCATGCGGGATGTTAACGCATACTCCGAGGGATTTTCGGATCCCGAACACCTTGCGAGGAGACCTGTATCATCATCGGGGCACTTGTTACACTGCTGTGCAGTACAGTACCTTACAATTTTGGGTACGTACATATTGCCCCCTCGGAGAAGTGTTTTAGCCATGAAGAGGCATAAAATGGTGGGTCCGAGTATGGCAGTCCCGAAATGGGGAGTTAGAAGCTATACCTTACTCGTCCGTGTGTTGAGATGACGCCATCAAAATTCCTGCTACCTGCAAAATGAAAAGAGAACTCAAGTGCAGATAGATGCAATAACTTGGAAGATAAACGCTAAAGTAATAGGGAAGGAGAACATACCATTCGTGCGGGGATAGAAACTTACCTCCAACAGCGCTCCAAACCTACGAAAAAGTCATTTTAAAATGAAGCAGAACGATATATATGAAAGTCGGCCCATTTTCCTATTCATTTTGCGCAAGTCGATTTGATTGATTTTGAGCTCTGGGACCCACGGTGACGGTTTCTCACGCGAGTAGAGTTGAAATGTTCGCAGCGAGATCGTGATCATGCCTCCACGAGCGGAACACCGACCTCAGCGATCACAGGTTCGTTTTCTTCCATTTTGTGTTTTTCCCTCTTCAAATTTGAAATGGCAAATTCTTTTGCATGGGGATTATTTTTGAAAATGTTAGGTTCAAAAGGTCCATTTAGGGGGGGCGCCTACTGGGTAGGCTTTGTTTTTAGTTAAAATGGTCTATTTTTGCTTTTTTTGGGATTTTGGGGTTAACAACCCGCGCGGATTTTCAGATCGCGACCGCCACCCTGGCCAGGGCGGCGGTTACATGACCGCCACCCTGTTCAGGGTGGCATACACGTCCGCCGCCCTTAAGGCGGCGGTTACAAAACCGCCCCCCTGCTCAGGGCGGCGGTTTTGCACAGAATGCAAAAGAACTTAACTTTTGAGATTGCACTTGTATTTTTATCATTTCTATATGCTTTTATGACTCTCTCGATATTGATTAGATACTAACTTGCCCTGTTTTGTGTGTTTTTGGGTGCATGCAGGCGAGGGAGGAGTATATCAGATGGAGCCGAGAGAGAGAGTGTGATTGGCTTTCGGGGGTATTGGATGCCCTTTCTCAGGATGAGGAGGATACATTACAGAGGGCCGGCATATTGCGTATATCACGTGTGCCCCATGTCACACCATCTAGTCACATACTTTGTGACTTGTTTTCATATTGGGATGCAGATCGGAACACTTTCCGACTGCCAGGGGTCCGTGGTGAGTGGACCATCACTTTGGAGGATGTCTACTGTATCCTGGGGGTCCCGATCATCGGGAGGAAACTCACACTGGAGATGGCAGGGTCTCGAGCACAGATTTCACAGTGGGCAAGCTACATGGGGGATGCATCCATCTCTACGGGGTCGAAGAAAGGAGTGAGAGTTCGATCCATTCCTTCTTTGCCCATTCCCGTATTTCGACAGGCTATCATGGGGATCCTTGCCTCGAGGCTGATCGGGGACAAGGGAGGAGATACTTTATTATACTGCTGGGCCCCCATCATTGCACAGATAGAGGGGCATGGCCGGATATATGCCTAGGGCGCAGATATTCTGGGGACCACCTACCATGACTTATATAGGGTGGTCTGTTTGTAGGGACAGTCATTGAGCCACCCGACTCTAGTCATGAGTTGGGTGTACGAGCATTTTATTCCTTATGGTAGAGGGGTAGAGGTGGCAGACCCAGGGGCTGTGAGGGTAGCTAGATGGTCAGATATGTCGGTGCTTAGAGCACCTCACCAGCCAGTTGCCTCCCTTACCACAGCAGATATGGAGGCGACGCCGTACCGGCTTATGGCCGGCATATGGGGCGAGGAGACCCTTACATTGATCTCCTGCTCCACCACAGGGCAGCTTATCGACCGCGTGGGACGGGTGGAGGTACACCCTTTTGGCAGAGTTCCTCAGCAGTTCGGCCTTCCATATGCGGGCATGCTTCCCCCAGTGGCACCAGTTTATAGATCAGTCCGCGAGGCTAGAGGGGGGCCTAGAGGCCGTGGTTGGACAGTGATCACTCCTGGCACTCCCATTGCAGCCAGGAGGGTAGTTCGGGCTAGAGGGAGAGCCGGTGCACCCGGGCACCTTTGCTTCAGATTGCTGCGGGTCCTGCTCACAGCAGCGATGACCCCATAGATATTGACTCCGATTCTGAGGAGTTTACAGAGGGAGGGTCAGAGGAGCAGACGGATGATAGCGATCCTGAGTGGCATGACACTCAGGATATTTTGCAGGCAGAGAGGGCCGAGCAGAGTGCAGAGAGAGAGACTCTAGCTTCAGAGGAGCCACTCTCCCAGGGCCATGGTGGAGAGGATGAGTCAGTTGCGGGGCGTCATGTTGCTCCTACTACAGGAGCAGCCCCTCAGTCGGCAGCGGCATCTGCGGCGGGTGCTGGCCCCAGCGACCCATCTTGGAGGCCCGGTGATCCGAGTAAGTTATCCTCTCATCTTTTCAATGTTTGTTTAATTTAGGATTTTTAATTGCTATCTCTCCTTATGTTTTGACATTGTATCTTTTAGTCTCTTGCCTAGCTTCTAATTCGTTTTTTCTTCTTTGTTTTGCAGAGACTGTTGACGAGTGGTGGGATCTAATCCGTAGGGTATGCACTGATTCTCTGATGATCCCTATGGATAAGACCCGTGCGGAGCTATCTGTAGATGCCGGGGAGCCTTCAGCAGCTGGTAGGCATACTGACGTCTTCGCTCCCGTTTGGCACGTGGCCAGGATGGTGTCGACTCTCCGTACAGAGTTGGCAGGCTATAGGATAGCCGAGCGTCTTATGAGGAGCCATTCTTGTGGCGAGACCGTGGCTGCTCCTCGAGACCCTGAGCCCTCCGTGCATTCAGAGCGTCGAGCGTAGCCGGAGTCCTAGGCGAGGGCGCGCACCTTCAGAGGGGTCGCGCAGGGGTTGAGAGACTACTTGGCTCCTATGCATTTTGTACTATAAATTCTCTTGTATATTACGGGCTCTTTGAGCATTTTGACCATGCCTAGAGCATGATGGCATTGTATATAAACATTGGTTATTTATATATATGCATTCGTTTTTGGATCAAAATTTGTCACTCGTGTTTTCCCTTTCTGTTTCCAGCTTCCTCGTGTATACTACGATGTATGTTTTATATGCTTTCTAGAATGTATGCAATGGAGAAACAGATGATGCAAATGCTTGCTTTCTTTTTGTGTTTCATGATGCTGATACATGATATTGTAGATATATTGTGATCTTAAATCTTAGCTTCTGTGAGCAATTTGGATACCTCATGTTTGTTTTGGAAAAGTGATGAAAATAACCAGTATGATGAACAGATTAACTTGCCCCACTCCTAACTCCACGCGACTAGTAAGATGTGAGGGCTCATCACCAAGAGCCAAGAAGGGTGCGAGTTATGAAAAATGGTGAAATGACAAAGTGATGAAAGACATATGAAGCTTTGGTGGAACCAAAATGAAAACTACAAGCTTACTCTACCTGAATGACTTCATAGTTTTGGGTGCAACTTGCTTTGCGGTTTATCTAGACTTAGACCCGTAGATGGCCACATAGTAGACAAAATCTGGATTTTTAGGATTTTAACTCTCTTGGAATTTTGAACATCTGATTCATTCGTTTTTGACTCAAAGTTTGAATAGTTTGTTTATGACCTTTTAACGTTTGCATTGTCTAGAGGACCCCCTACACTTTGCCCCATGCTACCTGTAAGAATCATGGGTTTATCACCGTGGGCAAGGCATAGGTGAGTAAGGGCATTTCCATCCTTTCCTAACCCTACATCACTAGTAAGAGATGCAAGCTCGTCACCGAAGGTTGGTGGGGCAAGGAAATGTGTAAAAATAATTTTTTTGTTTTAATCACTTTTTGACTTGTCTTTTTGAGTAAAATGTCAGTATATGCTTGTTTCCAAAGAGATGTGTATATGGGATAGATGTGACACCATGAAGCTTCTAGAACAGACCATAGGCAAGACACCTATCCTAAGAAGAAATCAAAGCGAGAACAAACTTGCAGATCTTGGTATGGTTACCGTTAAGACTTCGTCATGTTTGATTTTGTTTGATAAAAGATTCTAAAGTGATTGATGATATCGTGAAAATGGAGAGATATGATTAGAAAGTTTTGTGCCAACAACATCATGAGTTTGTAATGAATTACTTTGAGAATAGATTCCTTGATCACAATTTGTGTAAGAACAAGTGGACAAAATGATCTTAATTTATATGAAAATGCAATGTAGATAGTTATATAGGTAGCGCTAGTTGCTTATGCGTAGAATCGCTTGAGGTGCAAGGAATTGACTGTTTCACCAAACTCCTCACCTTCTAACGTACATAAGAGATAAGCACCATTTCCGTAGTCTTTCATGACTCAGTATGGGCCCAACCATTTGGGCCGGAATTTCCTTCCTTCGCCGGTCTTCTTGTCGATCCGGTTGTCTAGTCTTAGAACTAGATCGCCTTCGTATATATCGCATTCATAGACCTTCTTGTTATACTGCCGGCACATTCGGTCAGCATAAGCTCTATGCCGTTGTTCAGCATCTAACCTAGTTTCATCTAGGCTTTCTAGTTGGGAAAGACGTGCTTCTCTGTAAGCGTCTTCATCCAGAATCCCTTGTAGTGAAATGCGGAGACTGGGTATTTCGACCTCAAGCGGGAGAACTGCTTCTGCCCCAAATACTAGCGAGAAAGGAGTTACTCCCGTTGGTGTTCTTATTGAGGTTCGGTGGGCCCACAAGGCCGGATATAACTTCAAATGCCAATCTCGCTTGTTTTCTTTCACCGTTTTAAGGAGAATGGCTTTCAGCGTTTTGTTTGTTGCTTCAGCCTGTCCGTTGGCTTGGGGATAATACAAGGAAGCCGTATGATGGCTTATTTTAAATTTATCGCATAGTTCGCGAACTTCTTCATTTTTAAAAGAAGTTCCATTATCGGAGATAATGATTTGTGGGATACCGTACCTGCAAATGATTTGGTTCAAAATGAACTTGGCGATCACAGAACCAGGTACAGTAGTAAGAGGCATGGCCTCCACCCATTTGGTAAAATATTCAGTGGCCGTGATTATAAAATTATGGCCGTCTGTGGATGAGGGAGAGAACTTCCCTATCAAGTCCAGGCCCCATGTAGAAAAGGGCCATGGAGTTGCGATTGGTTGTAGAGCTTGTGCTGGCATGTGGATCTCGTGGGAGAATTCTTGGCACTTATGACACCTGCGTGTAAACTCTATCACGTCATGTTCTAGAGTGGGCCAGAAATAGCCCATTCGATGTATTTTTCGAGCAGTGGCATGGCCACCGAAGTGGCCTCCACATATACCACTGTGGGATTCATGGAGAATCCTCTTGGACTCTTCTGTGTCGACACACCTTAAGAGCATTCCATCGAATGCTTTTCGATAGAGCACCTGCTCTATAATGACGTATTTAGCTATGATTATGCGTAACCGCCTTCTTTGTTGTGGTGTAACTGCCTCCGGGTACGTATGGTCCATGATATAATTAATGATATCAGTGTACCAAGGGCACTCAGAGATAGCAGGTCGAGTTTCGATGTAGTATACGCATTCATCTGGAAAGTCTAAATCTACTAAATCACCTCCGTCTAATGGGTTGTCAGCTAACCAATCCGCGATGATTTGTCCTTTAACCGACTTCTGATTTACAAATGTTAATTCGAACTCTCCCATTAAGGTTATAAAACGTCCAGCCTTTTTGGATAAGGAACCTTGTGTGAGAAAAGTCCGTAAATGGTCTGTCTTTACCATGACCTTTGTTTCTTGATTCAGCATGTAATGTCTTAGACGTTTAGTAGCAAAGACTATGGCAAGGCATTCTCGTTCTGCCTGTGTATAGCATGTTTCATAGTCGAGCAATGTTTGGCTAATGAAATAAATCACACGTTCTCTCTTGTCATCGTCTTCTTGGGCCAACATACAGGCCAACGAGACATCGGTAGCCCGTGAGTATAGAATTAACGGGCGATCTAGCTTAGGTGGCATTAGCGTAGGTGGTGATAACAGGAAACGCTTAACTGCTTCAAAAGCTTCATTGCAATCTTCAGTCCAATCAATGCTATAGTCTTTCTTGAGTAGATTGTTGATTGGATGAACGGCGAAGCTTAGGTCCAGGATAAATCTCCGGATTGCACCCAGCTTTCCGAGAAATGATCTGATTCCAGATTCACTCGAAGGTGGGACCATTTCGAGGACAGCCTGAATTTTGGTTGGATCAACATCGATCCCTCGTGATGATATGATGTAACCTAGGAGCTTTCCTCCCGTTACACCAAAGACGCATTTCTCCGGATTTAGCGTAACTCCGTATTCTATTAGGCGTGAAAGAATGATGCGGAGTACTTCGGGATGGTCACAGCGCTTCTTGGCCTTAGCCAATAAGTCATCTACGTAGGATTCCACGATTTTATGAATTAGATCGTGAAATATGTATGTCATGGCCCATCGTTGGTACATAGAACCGGCGTTTTGAGACCGAATGGCATAACAAAGATAGCAATAGGTTCCCCAAGGAGTTATAAACGTGGTTTTAGCTTGATCTTGCTCAGATATTCTGATTTGATTGTATCCCAAGAATCCATCCATGAGAGACAAGAGTTCAAAACCAGTTGTTGCATCAACAATAACATCTATGGATGGTAATGGGAAGTCATCCTTAGGGCAAGCTTTGTTGATATCTCGAAAATCTATGCAGATGCGTATCTTTCCATTCTTCTTGAGAACGGGAACGATGTTAGATACCCATTGGGAGTAGTCAACTGGCTTGATGAATCCTACCTGAAGGAGTTTTATTACCTCCTCTTTTACCATGAGAGCTACTTTGGGCTTCATGGGTCTTGATTTTTGTTTAATTGGCTTTGCATCTGATCTAGTGACGAGGTTGTGCACCGCAATGTGGGGTGCGACTCCTGTCATCTCTTTATAATTAAATGCAAATGCCTTTTGATGTTCTTTAAGAACCTGAGTATGTATTTCCACTTCTTCTGGGGTTAACGAAGAACCTAGTTTCAATATTCTTGGTTCCTCTTCTGTCCCGATGTTGACATCGATTGTTTCTTCGATCAAAGAGGCGTTACCCTCTTCGAACTCAGGTGGTGCTGGAGGTAAATCTAGATCATCCCCGTTTCTTATTGCATATATGCTAGGCTCCGTTTGTGAGGGAAGATCCGTTACGGGATTTCCGAAGTAGGAAGACGAATGTGGAATCAGGGATAAATCTAGCATGTGATAGGAGAGATGTAGTGCTGCATAGGCATTTAAGTAATCTAAAGTAGCCGCATCATTTCCAACATGGTCTAGGATGGTAGATTCACTTTCGCTTGAAAGAGGATTTGTCATTGTTTTTATCAATGGTTCGTCACGAATGGATACTGTGAAGTGAGTGTCTTCTAGCTCATTGCTTGGAGTGAAGCGTGATGCTGAGGTTGCTATTGAATCGGCAAGAAGATTTTTCTCTCGCGGGATCGCTTCAATGGATATGAAGTTAAACGCCTTGCTTAAATCTAATACAACATTTTTGTAGAGTTGTAAATGTTCGGCTTTAGTTTCATATACTTTAGAAACTTGGTTTGTTACTAATTGCGAGTCTCCCAAGACTCTGATGTTATTAATACCAATTCTTCTGGCTAAGGTGAGGCCAAGGAGGAGGGCTTCATACTCAGCGCCGTTGTTTGTGCATTCAAAGTTTAACTTAAAAGAGAATGGGAGGACCTTCTCCTCGGGTGAAGTAAGAATTATACCTGCCCCCGCTTCATAACGACATTTAGCTCCATCGAAATGGAGAGTCCAATATTTAGCCAGAGTGTAGATGTTGGGGCATCGCTTTGTGTTTTCACACTCTACTTCTACCATACAGAGATCCTCTGCTAGCAAAGAACCAACACCTAGAGAAAATCCCATGCCTACTGAATCGAATGGTAAGAACATTGGTGAATCTTGTTCTATCAACTCAATGATTTTCGCAGTAGTCCCTAATGATATTGTTTCTTTAGTTTTACCTTTAGGGGTTGGAATTGTTTTGGCTATGCTGGTAGTTTCAAGATCCGTCGTAGGTATCAACTTTTCCTCTGGCTTTGGGTCAGAGGGTTTATTAAGTTGGTTTGTTGAAAGTTCAAATTCTGAGTGCACCCCTGGTCTTTTCTTTAAATCAACTAGGTGCAAATCGAAAGGTTTTGGATCGCCTTTGGCTACAAATAGCTTTCCCAGATGCAAGAATCTTACTTCTTGAAATAGCGTGGAACGGATTGCCTTCATTCGATGTATCTAAGGTCAGCCGAGGATAATATTATAGGTAGTTTCCCGATCTATAATATAAAACTCAGTCAAGATGGTTTTGGGCCCTAAGGTGACCGGTAGTATTATAGTTCCTATCGAAGTGGCTTTAAGGCTATCATAGCCTCTCAAGGTATTTCGTGTAGTGGAACAATTTGTTTCTCCATATCCAAGTTTTTGGAGGAAAGAGAAAGGGACTATGTTAACTGCAGCCCCATCGTCAACCATTGCCCGTTTTACATAGTTATTATAAACCCACACTTGCAAGTGTAAGGCTGGGTCACCTCGGCATGCGATCTCAGCATCTGTGGGCATTTTACTTATTTCGAAGATGAATTCAACATCCTTGTCCGGCTGCCCCGGAGGGTGGATATCAAAATCTACGTGATTTACTTGTGTTTCGGGAGGTGGAGTGATGTTAATTAGATGGCCTAGACCTAATGCTTCTAAAAGAGCAGCTCTGTGAGGGGGAGAGTTCTTTAGTAAGTCCAAAAATGAAATGTGTGAAAAGGTCTTTGTTAGGTCACTAATTAAATCATAGGCACCGATGGGTTTTTCAACTATTTGCGTTGACTCTTATCTGTCTCTGGCAGATGACTTGGGCTCGGTTGAGAGAAATACTCTCGTGTTCTTGTTATAGCTTCGATAGGTAGTTCAGCGTCTAATTCTACCAAACTAACTATCTTAGGTCTCGGTTGAGCTCCCAACTATGGTGCGACTGACGGATTTAATGAAGTCGAGGCTTCATGGTCATTGTGAACCATCACTTGTGCACCTTTCTTTGTTTCGGTTGGATTCAGCCTTGCTTTGTCATGATTTGGGAGCGGATCATTAAAGATCTTGAGGGGAGCATTCGAGGAGAAACCGCCTGCGAGTATTTGGTGATGATGAGGCGGGATCCACCAAAAAGCAGTGCGTGAAGAAGCTGTCTTTGTTCTTCTAGAAGCGTTGCATAAATTTATTATAGTCATAAGACGCACGTTCTAGTATCGTGACCGAATTTTATGGAAACCACAATAAGAATTGGGGTTATAATTCCCGGTTTGTTGGTTTGGTGTGTATTGTGGCCTAAAATTCCGATCAAACTATTGCCTATTAGGACCAAAGTTTTGGAATTGTTGTTTCTAGTTTTGATTTTGGTTTTGGTAACCAAATGAGTTTTGGCTTGGCCCTTGCATGGGATTTCTCTTTTGTTGTTGTTATTGTTGTGGATGGTTAAAATCCACTGTATTGACCGTTGGGATAAAGTTGTTGTTTCGCTAGTTGTTTGTTTGTGACGGAGTATTAACAACATTTACCCTCTTGGGTTGGTCGGTTACCCCATCCATTGTTACCCCACGATTTTTGTTAAGGATTTTAGGTCCTTGATTGAAATTTGTGGTAGTTGTAGTGTTTTGAGTGGAGGTGATTAACCTCCCGTTTGTTCCATATGTCTTACGACCACTATCTATCGCTGCTTGATCAATTCGCAGAGCGCTCTCAAGTACCTCATCATAAGTCCTTAGTGGGAACTTCTGGACTTCTTCCTTCACTTCTCTGCTGAGAGAATGAAGGAATAAATCGCATAGTTCCATCTGATCCATGTTTGGAGCACTTGCTGATGAATAAAGAACTATACGCCACCTCTGGATGAAATGGGCGGCAGATTCGTTGTGTTCTTGTTTGATATGCAAGAATTCCCTGATTCCTGTTCTTAGCAGTTTATTCATGTCAAAGGATTTGATGAACTCTGACACGAGTTGTTTAAACGAATGTATGGAAGCTTCATGTATTCTATAATACCAATCGAGAGCAATGCCCTCCAAAGTGTTTTGGGGAATATTTTAGCAACAACCCCATCCCAAGGAAGTATTTCTCGTATGGCAAAGAGCGTAAGCTTTGATATGCATGTTTGGATCTCCCTCACCCTTGAACTTGGGCAAATCAGGGAGAGGTCTTGGAAGCATAACGCTTCGTATGGTGAAATCTAAGGGTTCCTTTAGATATTCTGAATATGTCCCTATTGCATAGCTTTCGACCATTGATGGTGGTTGCTGAGGGAGCGGTGGTGGGATAGGTTGTTGATATGGTGCAGCGTATGCATTGGCAGGGGCATAGGGAGGTCCCTGCGTTTGAGCAAACATGCCGGGAGAGGAGAACATATCTCCTTGTGGGGATTTGGAGTACATGTTTAAATAGGATGGGGTATTGTCAAGGAATGGATTGTTTGACACTAGACCTGGAGGAAGAGTGTTAGAGATGGTGGGCCTTGTTGGCGTTTGTTTTGAACACCGAGGAGTCACGCCTAACGTGCCTACTCCCATAAGGAGATCTACCTAGCCAGAGTGGTATGGAGGATTGGAACTTCCTGTTTGTATGAACGAAGAATTGTGACTTGCTTGAGCCAGTTCTAACCCTCTCACTCTTTCTACTAACGTTGAAATGACTTCATTTGGTGAAGTCACGGTACTTTTCCTGAGCGGCGTTGGTTTTATACCTTGGTGTTGTAAAGGTACGTGATATCCTATCATAAACTGATCGCTATCTTGCCAAGTTTCTCCAAGAATACTTCCTGTATGCAGTGGCATAGAGGTATTTTCTTGAAAAGAGATTTCGGGTTGTATTTGTAAACCTCCTATGGTGGGTACATTCCCCGGGAGCGTTGTTCACTCCTAGGATAACGTATTGATTGTCCATCATCTAAGACTAGGTATGGATCTGATTGCCTACTAACATGTGGTCTGAGTAGTATTTGAGGAGACGAACCGGATTCTCCGGTAAACGTCATATTGTTTGAACCTGAAGGATCTGTTTGTTGGGTTCGAGGGGGTTGATCTAACTCCTCAGTTTGAAAAGATGAACTATATCTGATTCTTGGGGTTTGTGTTGACAACTGATTAGTTGAATAGTTGTCACCCCATACTAAGAGCGAGGGTGATGATTGCCTATTCTGTCGGGCGTAGTATACCTCGAGACCCAGGAGGGGTCTACCATATGCATCGAATCCCGACATATTCGGGGGGTATATGAATACCCGCAGAATAATGGGAAGGAGCGAAGGTGATTTGTGAAAGGAAACGTGATATTTATGACTCCGAACAAGAAGGTAGGAAGTTTTATGTCAACTTCACTAATTTCGTTTGATTTCACGTCGGGTTCACCAATTTTGTACGCCGGAAAAGCGACAGGCGAGCGTGAGAATCTACAAGTGACTCTTCCGTGTACCCGACCTCTCAAGGTCGTGCCGAGACAGCCGGTGAGGGGTAGAATATGCAGACAAACTAGTTAGGTGGTCTAATGTCTTCGACACGCACTAGTGGAATTTGCGTCTCTAAGGCAAAGAAGGCCCTTCTAACTTGGACTGGTGTGATAGATCGATCAGCAAGGATGAATGCTCGAAGGCTCCAATCAATATCGAGCTCTAGTGTGATTCGATCTATGGGTTGCGGAATACGTGGAGAATGACTTGGGATTGTTTCGTGTATATCTCCTGATAAGGTCATATGGTGGATGATGAATATAATTGGCTCTACGGATGATTTTCTGGCCTAGTCAGAATTCCTAGCCGTTAGCCACTATATCTTGTAAGGACAGTTGTTCGACGATGATAGGTGGAAGTGGAGTGGACCTGAATACCAAGGTACGTAGGTTAGCATCTATATTGGATTGACCTGTGGACTCGTTAGTCTTTGTGGGATCTGTGGATCACAACCATAGACTCTTGGTTGTTGCGGTCCTGTTATGGTCATACGCGAGATCAAGTTCTAATCCCTAGTATCAGTAATCGTATGCTTTCTCAGCTTCTATGTTTAGAACCAATAGTTGTACAATCTTCTCCAGAATACCTTACAGGCGTTCTCGCAACCTAGATTCTTAAGTTAGTATCCATATCTACGAGGGTGTCTCCAGTAATGGCTCACTGGTGTGGAACTAAAGGATCACACCCGAATGTTTGTTCTCTTTCGAGCCCTTCTACAGTTATGTGGATATTTTCTAGGGTAATCTGTAGTTTGGCTGACTTGACCAAAACGCATGTGCTTTGTCATCTTCTATGTTTAATCCTCTTAACTGTGAACTGATCAGTTGCTGAAATCTGTGGTTGTTCGGAATACTTGTATCCTGAGATTTTGGTCTATGTCAACTATCACCGTGTGAGGTTTGGTTGAGGCACAATTGGCTCAAATATATATTCCTGGGCTCTTGAGGTCCCGTAATTGTCATAAAAAGCAAAACTAACTGTAATGAAGCAAATTCTAACTACGTGAAATAAATCTAACTGCATATAACTTTTATTCTTCTCTGAAATATTCCAATAATTTTAAGGAAAGCAAACTATTTTAAGCGTATCTAGAAATAATAACTAAACAATAATTTAAAACAGACAAGATAACCGAGTGTGGTTATTTGCCTGTGCGATTTGTAGAATTATTCTAAATAAATAAAATAGCCTGTCTAATCTACCTGCAAGATTCTCGATCCTACCTCAGAAGTGAGGAGTGAATCATAGTTTCTCAGAAACTATCAATCCCCACAGCTTCCCTGGCAATATCGAGAATAGAATGAAATGAAATAAAGCAATTAACTACTCTATTTGATATGATTCTGACTAGAACTTTGAAATTTAAAACCTGGATTCCGCAAAACAGTGGCGAATCCGATGGTGTGTGTATGATCTCGTCCCCTCAGTATGATCTTCTCATTCTTTCGTGTTCACTTGGATCCAGAAAAGTGTGTAATGCTAGCACCGATAGGAGTAGATTTTGGGACAAGGACAGCTCAGAATGCAGACCGAGAATGTGAGTAGGAGAGGGATAGCACAAGAGTACATAGCTTGGCTTATGCGATTCCTAGTGGGATTTTACTGCGAGTCATGCAACATGAAGCGACCAGAAACCTGCAACTTTAATGGCTTCCCAAGCTATTCTATTCCAAAATAAAGACACTGCTTGCACAAGTTGGATATGTGGCTTACCAACAGCTGAATAAAGCTAACCAGGTATATAATGAATTGAACTAAGAACTCCAAGACACAGTAAAAACAAATCTACAGCAAAGAGGAATTCAGAGGCAAGCTTCTAACCGGATTGGATGAAACAACAACACTGCCTACACAAGATGGGTCTGTGGCTTACCAACAGCTGAGCAATACTAACCAAGTATGAAATAAACTATGCTATCAATCCTAAGCAAGCTAACCAAAACACTAAAAATCAGAAGACTCTAACAAGGAAAAATGGTGACTAAAGACTCCAGACCAAATTCTTTACCCTTTGCATGTGCACAAACCATGCATTTATAGGAGTTCCAACACTCAAAAACCAAAACCAAACTGAACTCCTAAACAATAAACAAAGGAAAAACACTATTCCAGGGGACCAAAAACATAAATGCATGCTCAAGTCGGCAAAGAAAGCTGGTGAAACGTGATATTTCATGCGAGTCACGTCAAAAGAGCGTTCTGGAAAATGTGCACAGGACCGCCGCCCTTCAGGGTGGCAGTTTCGTCACTGAAGGTCAAGAGGCCAAGGAAAGAGGGAAAAGGGGAAAACAAAGGGCGCGGGGGCTAAGTGGGGCATGCGGGATGTTAACGCATACTCCGAGGGATTTTTCGGATCCCGAACACCTTGCGAGGAGACCTGTATCATCATCGGGGCACTTGTTACACTGTTCCGGCAGCACAGTACCTTATAATTTTTTGTACGTACAGTGTCCCACCCTGTGAAAATAAGAAATATTTCTTGTTTATCTTGATATGTTAATTGAGGAAGGGATAAGAGTTTGTGGGAGACATAAGAGAAATTGAGATAGGGATAAGATTTTTGTCGTGGTTGTGTAAATGAATTTTTAGAGGGTTTTAAGGTGGAAAAATAACTCATGAGGGGACATAATTGATTCCCCATGTTTCTCCTCTCTCTCTTGGCTTGCATATTGAGCCTTTTTGTTTGGAAAAATTGTATGTTTGTTGTTATTTTTGTATTGTTCTTATTGTGTCTAAATGTTGTGTGAATTATTGTTTCTAAAGCCATGTAGAAGTTGCCTTGGTTTAATACATCTGACCTATTGATTTATTGTTGGGGCTTGAAGGCTGTGAGAAGGATGGCTTCTCCTTCTCATTAGATTATAGGTTGTGTAAAGAGTGTTTCCTACTCCCCTCTTCTTGTTGTGTGACTAGATTTTTGAGAAATGGAGGAGCTCAAGTTATTCTTGTAGAGAGTGTTGTATTGAAGAATATCAAAGAAAGAGATAGTTGTCTTTGTAAAAATAATTTCATGTTGTCTCAACCTAAGTTGAGGGCTTGTAACTTGCATTTTAAGAGTTCCAAATTCTTATTAATTTATTACATAAGTTTAATTTTTATTGATTATCAATAATGTATATTTATGAAAAGAGGCTAGAGAAGTTGCATTTGTTATTATGATAATTCCTTCAAAGTTGTAAAATTTAACCAAGAGTGCATTGATGTAATATTGTATTTTATTGGGTTAGTTTCTTGTAAAATGAAACTATTAAGAATTATATTATTTTAGTAGAAGTATGGACTTGTAAAGCGTTTTATATTGAAAATAGATTTTTCCCTAATCTAAAATTTTATTTAAAATTTGTATTATAAATCAATTTTGAAAGGATAGTGTTATTGTTCAAAATTATTTGTTGTTTTCTTTCTTGCATCATTGGTAAAGTAGTGTTTCACCAATTTCTTTATGTTTTCGAAATGTGACAAAATAGATAAGCGTAAGGGCAAGAAGGAACACCTATTGTGTTGGTCGGTTGGAGGTTGATGCGTGCATTCGACTTATCAATCCGATTCCGACGTGTGAGATTCCTTTTGCCTCGGAGGAACTACCCGAAATAGAAAACAAGATCACCAAAGAAGAGTTAAACCATATATCACCGTGGATTGATTAGCATGTGCTAGATCCGGAACTCGTGATACTCCTTAGAAGGATGTTAATCCACTATTTTTATAAAAATATGAAATAACTAAAATTATTGCATAAATGAATCTAGTGCTAGTATTTTGATTTGGGTACTTGAGATCACTATCACCGTTGATCTTGTTAAATACTAAAAACTATCGAGGTCAAGATCTTTGGATCAAGTTGTAGGTTCTTCGGGTGGTCCGCAGTCACGAGATAGGCTCTTATCAAGGTTAGGTAAGGTTTTTGGGTTGTTTTGGTAGGTTGTTGCTTGCTAGTTTACATAGTATTGGTATACATAGAGACCGGCGTCGGTTGGGTATGACCGATCATGGTTAGTGTTATCCAAAATTCACCCTCTCAAGGTAATTTTGATAACATGCATCAAATTACTTAAGTCCCAGGAAAATAGATTGATTCAAGGCAAAAATCATGTTTCTGGGGTTCCCTCGGATTTTTTCTAACTCCCCTGTCCAAGAAGAAAAGAGCAAGTTCTAAAAAGGGGTGAAAAAAGTTGCAAAAAACAAGCTCGGGGCAGAAAAAATCATGAAAAATGGCTAAGTCCTAGTCCTCGCAGTAGTCGGGACAGTTGGGACGTCAGGGCGCGAACCGGCCGAAAATCCGCCAGGCAGTCCGCGCAGCAGTTGGGACGTCGGGACACGCGGGACGCGAAAAGGTGAACCGGCCGAAAATGGAAAAAATCACCAAGTTTTGTTATCGCGCGGTTTGGGACATTTGGGACAAAGGTACGCGAAAGACGCGGATCGGCCGGTTTGGCGCAAGTCAGTCCATTTCGGGTGGTTCGGAGAAATTTGTCCCAGGAAGTCCGGGACAGTTGGGACAAAAGTGCGCGGAGGACGCGAACCGGCCGGTTTGGCCGAAACAGAGGACTTTCGTACTGGGACATCCGGCCAAAGGGACGCGTGGGACGCAGAAAGCCGAAAGAGCCAAGAGCGAATGGAATCTTGCCACGTGTCTTCACCGCAAACAGGAACAAGGAGCCTGAATCGGCCAAAGTAGGAGACTTTCATACTTTGGGACATCCGGGCCAAAGGGACGCGAGGGACACGAAAAGCGAAGCCAAGGCAAAGAAGAAAATCAACGTTTGACCCATGAAACTTCAAACGGCCATAACTTTTGACTCCGAGCTCGATTTTCATAAAATTGGACTTTCGGAATGAGCACAATGCACAGAAATCAAAAAATTCCAGATTAAGGGAAAAATATTCGGATCTAGTCATTTAATGCTCATTCCCATCAAATAACGAAAACACCGCTGGACCCAAAATAGCTGCCCGCACTCAGAAGGCCATAACTTTTTCATTTCTCAACGAAATCGCACAAAATTGGTACCGTTGGAATTGTGGCTCCAATTCCGATGCATATAAATCAAAAAATTCCATATTTGATGAGAGATCAATGGATATTTTTTATAAAACGTGGCCGAGTTCATAACAATGTTTTATTTGGTAGTTGGGAGTGCAATTAAGAGGCATGGTCATCATTCTTTCTCTGCTGCAGCACATGGGACAGTATGGGGAGCCTTTTGCAAGTAATATATAATCATTTTACTCCTTTTAATTCCTCTTACAGGTGGTTGAAGGACAGATTTTGGGATTTCCATTTTCCCTTCTCTTTCCCTTCTCTTTTTTTCTATAAATTGGAGTGTTGGGCTCATTGTAAGGGGGAGTTTTCAGATAGCAAAGCTCTGTCAAAATTGCTTTGTGAAGCCAATGTGTTGTAGGCCCTTGTAGTGGACTCCTTGCATGGTGATCCAGGCCCTTATCCTGTAATAGATTGAACTGTGCATATCATGAAGCAATAAAATATCAGTTTGTGGATATATCTTCCCCTGCTGTGTTTTCTTGCATTCTTCTTGCCCCTTTAATCTTTCTACAAGAATATTGTGTCTATTATTATGTTCTTGCAGGGATCCATTATCATTGTGTATGCTTGGAATATCGTTGTGAATGCATTTTGCTAGATTATGGAGAACTGTCATCACCTCTTCTAGTGTGCACTTTGCCTCTATATTTCACACATTTGGAGACTACTCTCACACCCTCCTTTTCTGGTGTATCACCACTTTAGTGTAGGCTTTCATTTTATGCATTCTCTCTCCCTGGTCCCTTGGAAATTTAGATTAGAATAGTTAGTTTCCCTGCATTAGAGTAGATTGTGGCAGGTAGTTTAGGAGCAAGGACCAGCTTTCTCTGGAGGTCTATCTCAAGTAGCAAGTCCCACAACTTGGAGATAGTACCCATGTTATCCAATCACACCGTGAGTTCAAGTATATGCACTTGTATAAACACAAGGGTGCTGTGATTCAGTGATAACAGATTAGGTATAAATGACAATAGTTATGGGTGACCAAGTGTTGGTAGAGGCGGGATAATAAGATTCAATAAGATTTGCTAATTGGGTTTGATTTGAGGTTAGGTAGAGAGGTGAAGTGTATGAGGATCTTAGAAACACTCGTAAAGGTAAGGTATAGAGGTTAGGTATAGGTGGTTTTATGACATGGGTTGAGGAATGGTTGGGTTTACAGGAAAGTAAATTGTAGGGGAAAAGGGAATGCAAGTAGGAAATTGAGGATAGAAATAAAAGAACCCAATAGACTAAAGTAGAAATAGATGATGTAGGTAAAAAATGTACTTACTATTTTCCAGGTCCAAATGCTATGTGGTGGTCATGATTGGTTGGTGGGATGGAACTTGGTGCTGCAGTGGTGCTTCCTAGAATGTTACCGTGAGTGCAATACCTTTGGATCTATCTTGTTGTTGACTATGGATGTATGCAGGTATGAAAAGGCTCTTGTTATGCTTGCATGTAGTTCTCTTCTCATCTCCTTGATCTCAAAATGTTCCAAGCCAAAAACAAGGTTGCAAGGTGAATAAATGGTAACCCATGACGGTTCTTAGTTGATCGGTGTTGGTTAAGGTGGGATTCCCTAGGTTTACTAAAAATGGTAGATCTCACATAATTTGGGTTAGGTTCATTCATTTATCCATGGATTCGAATGGATGTTATGTTTCAATGAGTGGGAATATAGTTATAGGAATAATAGCCTTTGAATTTTAGCATTGAACTAAGTCTTATTCATTTATGGAAACATGCTATGAATAGGTCAATGTTGAGGTGTCTAGGTGAGGTGGGAATCTATTTAATTAAAGTAATTATATTAATAATGAGGTGAGGATGGGTATTGATTTAATTGTAAATAATTAAATTAAAATTAATGTAGGGTATAATGGTCATAGTTAGGTGAATGTGTTTAAGTCGGTTATTTGAAAGGGGACCGAGGGATTGTGACCCAATTTTGGTGTCTACAACTAGATTAAAAGGAAAAGGAATAAGTTTTATTATCAATGATTTATTTTCATTCCATTCAAAGGAATATGTAAAAGGAATGATTTAGTTAATCAATAATAAATTTTTGCAAAGAAAATTCATACTACTATCCCATGTATATTGATACAAATTAAATTTAACAAGTTACATATAGCTTATTCTTCATTTTAAAATAAAATTGAATTGAATGTTTAAATTAGGGTAGAAAAAAATATGCAATTGTAATAATATATACTTATATAAATTTTTCATATAAATTTATATATTTATATATATCATACTTATATATATTAAATAAAATCATTAATTTATATCATATATATAAACTAAAAATCTTAATATTGTAAAAATACATACTTCAACAAATGGCTCTCTTGGATCATAGTTTATATTATATATAAAAATGTGGGTTTGCATTTTGGTTGGGCCGAATGGGCCATGTTTGGGGTTTATTTAAACTAAATAATAGTGGGGGACAGGGCATCGCCCACCCCAATACTTTATACCACAATACCATATAAACTCTATTTGAGCACAGTGCAAATATTCCCTTACCACATGTACTAAATGACATAAATGTTGCACGGTGGTTTGGTTGAACCCCTCTCATAGGTAATATTATAGTGTATAATATTATATATATAACCCTAAATTCTTGTGGATATCTCTATCTAAAACTAGTGATAAAATGGGGAAAATCCCATACCCAAATGGGGTAAATATATATATATATATAATAATACAATAAAAATCAAATACAAGCCAAGGATTGGGGATGGATGAAAATAAACTCTCGAAATGTGTTTATCCATCAACTAACATTGAGAAACCTTACATGGCCTCCATGGTCCCAAAACATGCAAAACAAAATGGAGAAAATGAATGGGTTTAGGGTAAATAGAAGAATAAGAAGACTTCATAAGGATTTTTCATGCATTGATAATCTAAAGACCCAAAATGACTTAATCTAATGAATGAGAATTCACGATATAACTTTAAGTGATGTGATATTTGTTAGAATGGAAAATTATTTTAAAGGTATTGTTATCCAAAATAAGCTCATGCTTATTTTTTGTTAACTATACCCTTTTTCCCTCCTTTAGTGCTTCAATCCAATTTTTTAGATATTCTAAGCACTTAAGGTTTCCTAAAATCATCTTCATCAGGTGGGAAATTTCTTCCCCTTTCCAAAAATATAAAGAATTCCTTCTAAATCCTCATATTTTGCAAGTTACTGAGCCAGTGGGCCTTGGAAGGTATTTTTCCCAAAAGTGGACAGGCGGGAGATTTTGTGACTTTTTTCCCAAATGGAAAATTTGGGATGGCAGGCCCGAAGAGGGAAATTTTCCTGAGTAAAAAAAGCGGGACAGTGGGTTTGTGGGGAGTTTTGGAACTTTTGTGCTTTTACAAATAGGGCACAAAGTGAATTTTCAGCCCAAGAATCCCGTGGGGATCTTAAAGCCAAAATAAAGAAAAATGCCTAAGGCCCACAAAAGGACACGTGGCCATGTTGAAAATTCAAAGCGGGTCGGCGGGTCATCGGAGGTAGTTTGAAATTTTTTCCCCAAGAAGGCGTAAAGTGAAAAAATGACCCACAAGCCTTGGAGTGAATTTTTTCCCAAATGGAAAAACTAGACCGCCGGGCCCAAAAATGTTTTTCTACCAAAAGTGAATTGCGGGCCTATGGGGAAATGTTTACATTTTTCATTTTTTGGTGCCAAAAGGCATAAATTGATTTTCTAGCCCGCGAACTTGTTCTTCTCATTGGTTTTTGCCATTTCTTTTACAGATACAACATAAATATTCAAATAGACATATCTTTCGACCCAATGCCCAAAATTCAAAAAAATTGGTGCTGTTAGAAGGTCTCGACCTCCTCTATGCCACGGAAGCATAAAATATCATTTTTAGCAGGTGTTGGTGGGTGAAAAATGGGAAAATGTCTTTCAAGCCATTAATATGGGATCTGATTGTTTCAACAACCCAAATTTGATTTGATTCACTATTCTTCCTTCTCCAACATGCCAAAGTAGACATGGAGAAGCATATTTGACATATTATAGGTAGATTTGCAGGGAATTAATGGTGGGTGGTTGAATTCTCAAAACAAGGTCCGTTTTCCTCCTTTCTCTCGGTTTTTAATCATTCCAAACTTCGACATATTCTAACACTTCTCATTTGAGAAGTGAGGAGAGACATTCTAGGTATAGGAAATTCTATCGAATTTGTTTCCCAACTCCATTTTGAGTTGAAAACTTTCTTCTACACCTACCAAGTGGATTTTTACCTCCGAGAAAGAATGTAATGGTCTATGCACCTTATAGAGAAAATAAAATGTGTTTTGTGGTGTTTCTTTAACCCTTTGCATTGTTTTGTTATCTCCATGCGTCTCCGTTTCAAATCTATTTTTAGTGCATGTATTTCACATTTCCAGTGAGGGGTGTTGTGTTTCTTAGAGTTTTGATCATGGATTTGGATCTAGGTTCGTGTCACTTACATGTCTAAACTCCCCATATTATTTTCCCCTATTTCATCCTCCCTCATTAGAATATCTCAGTTCCTTTTGTGGTTGATCACCTCTTTAGTGTAGGCTCTTTCACCCTCTCTCTCTCTCTCGGTCCCTTTAGAATATTTAGATTAGGATTAGTTAGATTTTGCTTGACCTTTGAAGTATCTTGTGGCGGGTAGATTAGGAAATGAGAACCGGCTTTCTCTAGAGGCCCATCTCAATTTTTTTCAAGTCCCACAACTTGAGGGATGGTCCTATGTTGTGCAATCAAACCAAATTCCCCAATCACATCTAGTCTATTCGGGGTGTTGTGATTCCAAACTAGCATTTTTGGCATGCCCAGTGGGACACTGAGGTTATATTTTCTCATCTTTCCAAGGTGTCTCATTATCAATAGTGAATCTTAAACCACCATGTGACTACACTAACAATTTTGGCACACCTGGTGGGACAGGTTTGAAGCACCTTACCACTTCATTTCATCAAGTTGATGTGTTCTTGGTGAGATTCAGCCTTTGGAGGCACATGCAAAGCACATCTCATGACTCCATCTGGTCAACAACCCAATCTCTAAAGTTGCAAACCTTTTTCCATCCATTTTCATTCATTTTCTTCCACATCTTTCATTTTCTTCCATTCCATGAGGTTGTGCAATCATGAATTCATTTCCATCTTGGAATTCACACTTGCACTTGCCGAAATAGTGTAGTCCACCTCCAATGTATTTCACAACTCCTCCAGATCAACATTATGATCAGATAAAAAATGATCATGCTTACCTATATGACAATTGCCAAAACTAGTTTGGCTATGGAGCTTATCAATAACAAAGGTATGCATAAAATGACAATAGTCAAATGGAGAATGTTAATCTACTGGAGAAGATTCAAAAAATTGAGGTTGGCAAGGTTCAGGGAAGGGCTACAATACAAATAAAGGTGTTTAGAATTGTTTTTGAGGAACATTGTCCATGGGAGGCCCTTTTCCAAGACATTTCATCCCTCAGAAGAATCTTGAATTCATGGCTGAAATGTTGCCCCAACTTGCATAGTGGACTTAGGAGATTGAGGCTTATGAGTTAGACACAAGAGAACCTTGTCAATGATTAAGTCATCACTCACTAGCTCCTTGTCTACTTCCCCAAGTGTTGATTTCCCTTCCCCATCTCCTAGTCTTCCACCTCATCTTAATTATTCTACCCTTTTCCCTTCCAAGAAGTCATTCCCTCCAAATAAACAAGAAGTTCCACTTCCCTCTCCACCAAAAACAACAACAAAACTAGTTGAATCTCAACCTACCCCTCCTCTTGCATCCCCAAACCCATGTTGGGAAGAAACTCAAGAATACATCAAGGAGGAAAACAAGAAGAGGAGCCCAATAGAAAATAAATGACAGACAATCTAAAGAGTTGAGCTACCAAATTTGGGTTTACAAAGATCCCCTTGATGGTTAAGCCTATAGAGGAGGTTAAGGTTGAAGAGCTAGTGGTGGCTGAGGTTGAGTTTGCAGTGGAAGAAGAACAATCAGCTCCAAGTCCTATTGAAAAGGAGCAACTGGAAGAGATCAAATCAGAGTTAAAGCCACTTGATGAAGAAATCATTGTTGAAGACTTTTTTCTTTCCTTTGAAGGGCCTTATTTGATTGATGAATCCATATTGGAGGAGAACCATATAGTTTCAAAGGCTCCAAGTGCGGAGCATGCCCCAAAAGAACCTTCAATTGTTCCTCCCAATTCATCCCCTTCAAGCTCTGATGTTAAAGAAGAGTTTGAGCTTTCAAAATTCATGTTTGAAGATGAGGGGAACCATGGTGAGAAAGTTTCAAATTAGGAGGACACCATGGAGGAGGTTAAGCACATGCAGTAGGATAATAAGGAGGCATATTATCTGTCAGATGTGAAGGATTGTTTTGATGGAGAAGATCCCATAGATATCACATCATTTTATCATCCATCATTCACCTTCCAAGTACATGATCCTGTTGCCATGAAGGAGAGCATTCAAGGACAGCAGCCTACATTTCACAACATCCCTCTAGAACCAAGGTTGGAAGACATGAATCTTCCATGTTCTTCACAAGAGGAGGAAGGAAAAGAGCAAGAGGATTTCATCATCTCTTCCACACCATCCATCCAAGAAGATATTCCATAAGACTCCATTCTTGGAGTTAAATATCAGAGAAGTGGGAAAATTCAAAGGATCAGACCTTTCCCAATTAGGTACTTGGCTTCATTGGAGCCAAGGGAGAAGCCAAAACCAGTCATGCTTACTCTTGAGCATGAGGATGAGTTTCAAAGTACCAAGGATCAGCTGTAATACCTCTTCAATCCAAATACAGAGCAACTAAAAGAGGTATTTTTCTTGTTTCCAATTGACACCTTGATGATTTGGGTGGAGGACTAACTTATAGTAAGTTTTTAACTCATTCAAGCAGCCATATTCAATGTCAAATCATTTGCATGGTTCCTCCTTTTGAAAAAGGGAAGCTACTTCTCCCTACCAGTTGCAGGATTTGTTTGATCTCTCTTTCTATCTCGTCAAGATAGAGTAGGTAGGTTTGCTTTCAGTAGAAGAAGTTCTTGTGCACACTCTATATATTCCAATTGGGGTTTGTATGATTTCTAATTTTTAACATAGTGTGTCTTGATGTTTTATTGCTCTTGTATAGTACATTGAAAATCACATTTGGAGAGATCAACCCCATTTTTCAGTGGTTTCCAAGTGGCTTAGGAATGATATTTTCTAAGTTCATATCAGATTTGTGTTTACCAGGAAGACTTCATGCCCAATGGATGCTTCAAGGACAATGATATTTTCATCTAGCAGGAAGATGTCCCCTATGAGTCACCAAATGGTTAATCGCACCCTTTTCTCCTCCTTTAGCGCTTCAATCCAATTTTTCAAATATTCCAAGCACTCAAGGTTTTCAGAAAGCATCTTCATTAGGTGGGAAATTTATTCCCCTTTTCAAAAATATAAAGAAGTCCTTCTAACTCCTCATACTTTACAAGTTACGGGCCGGCGGGCCTTAGAAGGTATTTTTTCCCGAAGCGAATCGACGAGAGATTTTGTGGCTTTTTGCCCAAATAAAAATTCAGGCGGCGGGCCCATAGAGGAAAATTTTCCCAAGTAAAAAGTGGGTTAGCGGGAAGTTTTGGAACTTTTTTTCTTTTGCAAATAAGGCACAAAGTGAATTTTGGGACCGCAAGCCCATGGGGGTCTTAAAGAAAAATGACTAAGGCCCGCGAAAGGATACGTGGCCATGTTGAAAAGTCAAAGTGGGTCGGAGGGTCATTAGAGGAAGTTTGGAGGCAATTTGAACTTTTTCTCCAAGAAGGCATAAAGTGAAAAAATGAGCCGCACCTCTGCCGATGCCCAAAGAGCCACGTGTCAAGCATCAATTGCATGTGGGTCGGTGGCCCTTAGAGTGAATTTTTGCCCAAATGGAAAAAGCAGACCGTCGGGCCCAAAAATTTTTTAACCAAAAGTGAATTGCGGGGCTAGGAGGAAAATTTTGCATTTTTCTGTTTTGGGTGCCAAAAAGGCACAAAATGAGTTTCGGGCCCACGAACCCATTTCTGTTTTTGGTTTTTGCCATTTTTATATGGACCTAACTCAAATATTAAAATGGACATATCTTTCAACCTAATTCCTGAAATTAAACAAATTTGGCACCGTTGGAAAGGTCTCGACCTCCGCTATACCATGGAAGCATAAAAAATCATTTTTAACAAGTGTTATTGGGTGAAAAATTGGAAACATATTTCAAGCCATCAAGATGGGATATGATTGTTTCGACAACCCGATTTTATTTGATTCAATATTCTTCCTTCTCCAATAGGCCAAAGTAGACATCGATAGGAAAATTTGATAAATTATAGGAGGATGTTTAGGGCATTAATGGTGGGTGGTTGAATTCTCAAAATAGGGTCTGTTTTCCTCCTTCTCTCTATTTTTTTATCGTTTCAAAATTCTATATATTGTAACATTTCTCATTCGAGAAGTGAGGAGAGACATTCGGGCATAGGAAACTCTATCAAATTTGTTTCCCAACTCCTTTTGACTTGAAAACTTTCTTCTACACGACAAGTGGATTTGTGCTCTACGAGCAAGAATGTAATGGTCTGTGCACCTTATAGAGAAAATAAAATGTGATTTTGTGGAGTTTCTTCAACCCTTTGTATTGCTTTTTTCTCCCCATGCCTCTCCATTTCAAATCTATTTTTGTGCATAGATTTCACATTTACAGTGCGAGGGTGTTGTGTTTCATGGAGTCTTGATCATGGATTTGGATCCGGGTTTCTATCACTTATGTCCGACCTCCCCATCTTCTTTTTCCCCTCGTTCATCCTCCCTCATCAGAATATCTCACACTTCATTTTCACGTGTATCACTGCTTTAGTGTAGGCTCTTTCACCCTCTCTCTCTCTCTGTGTTCCCTAGGAATGATTAGATTAGGATTCGTTAGATTATGCCGCAATGGATTATCTTGTGGCGGGTAGATTAGAAAGAGAGGACCAACTTTCTCTCGAAGGTCCATCTCAAGTTTTCCAAGTCCCATAACTTGAGAGATGGTCCCATGTTGTGCAATCACACAGAATGCCCCACTCACAACAAGGCCATTCGAGGGTGCTGTGATTCTTCACTACTGTGTACTTATAATCGGTGAATGGGGCCACTCAAGGGTTAGGGTAAGTTAAGACCTTAGCCTTAGGTTATTAAGTAAACAAATGACATTAGAATTATAAGGATAAATTAAATAATTCATGAAAGGGCTAACCTAGATAATGTTTTACAAGGGTTAATTATTAGAATTTAAAATGTATATATAGATGGCCTCATGTTGGGAATTGTTGTTAAGTTATTATGAAAATTAAGAAATAAGCCAACTTAGGAAGTATTGACCCAAATGACACTTTAAACAAGGAAAAATAATGGAAACCCTAGAAGGTGATTTAAACCCGAAATGATTGGAACAAAGTAATAATAATTAATTGTTAATTTAATTACAACAACCGTATGAATATGTGGAATTTATTAATTGTGAAATTTTTAAACCTAGTTGGTGGTTATCTTGTTGCAACCCGCTTTTTTAAAAAAATTATTCCATTTTTTTCCTAATTAATTGTTGGAGTTTGTTCATCGAAAATATGGGCGTTACAAATCTTGGTGTTTAATATAATCTAAACTATAATTAAATACTATATTAGACCCGTTGGATGCACTATGGTTATGTGCTCATAGGCCCAATAATATAATAACAATTCCATATCAAAACAAAACCTCTAACTAGTCACAAATATTGATAGTTCATGGTACACCTCAATGGAATAAGCACACCCCAAGAACACATTGTCAAGGTGCTTATTAATCACGGCTAAAACACCTTCCAAAGTGTCCATGGACATATGTCTCCTCTTAAGTTAGGAAGTTTATAGAAATAAATGACCAACATGAAAAATGACATCATATAGTTTCTCTGCAACCTTTGCATCATAATAGCTCTCAATGTGAAACCCGTGCTATGTATCGGATTTCAATGGCATCATATCCATATAGCCATCTCATATTATCCAAAGGGTCCTTTCAGGTAATAACAACTATCCGTTCCCCCTAAATAGGTAGTATCAAAATATGATATACATCCTCAAAATTCATATTCATCTTGTCAAGTCTTTGAACAAAAATGCCCTTTACTAATCTTCCACCCGTGAAGCCGGGAAACAATGCAACCATTAATTTGACATCACTAAGAATCCGCTGGTAGTGGAAAAATCCTCTAAAACTAAAAAAATTCAAATACACCCACCCACTCTACGCCTACCACATCTACCCTAATAGTCGTAATCATCTTTTGGATCCTATCTTGAAGGTATATGGTGTGTCTTTCCTACTAAAAAAACAAAAATCACATCACTTACCATTTTATCGTAAACTAAACCAATCACAACTGATTACTAATGATGCTTTCTTTATATATATATTGTTGGTGATCTAACCAATTTCCATTGATCCTACGATCTCTCGATGATTGGGTGTTACCTCGCAAAAATGAGAAAGGAATCTCCAGAGAAGGTTGGTTCCTATTCCTAAACTACCTGCCACAAGCTATTCCAGTGCAGGCAAGCTAATCTAATCCTAATCTAACCATGCCAAGGAGACGAGAGAGAGAGAGAGAAAAGGGAAAAATAGAGCCTACACTAAAACGGTGATACACCAGAGAAGGAAAATGTTGAACATCTATCAAAACTGCCATGGAACAAGGAGAGGTGAGCAATGGGAAGGATGGACAGATGCATCATAGGCCCAAGGATAGATTTCACACAGAAAATGTCCCAAAACTCCATGAACACAACTCCAAACCTGTAATGAGTATTAAAACATGCACAAATACTTTCAATGAAGAGAGGCAAGAAGAAAGACAAGCAAAGAACGAGCAAGGATGGACAGATGCATCACGAAACACATTTTTGTTGCTTGAAGTTTTACCTGAGAACATCATTTTAATGGTAAAAGGAAAAAATGCCATTACAAAGAAGGGGAGGAGGTTGAACTCCATTTTCAACCCTAGAGAAGAAAAAAGAAGGGAGGGCGAGCTGAAAAGATGAACAACCTTTTAAAAATGAGCCAAATATCGGCTTTTTTACAATGCATGGGTCGATCCCATGAGAGAGAGAAAACGTATAAAAACATGGGGAGCCATCCATTCCTCATTGAATGCAGATGCATTAAAACAGCATGCGCATCCTTACAGATCCATGCCACGACATTTTTGGCCGTGCTGGAGAAGAATGCAACCCATTTCGCATTAAAAGCTGGTTGTTGAAACATCGATTCGGCCATTACCACATGCGAGAGGTGTTTTTCGATTTTATCTCTCCAAACTCAATCAAAATTCAAATTGACCCTGGAATCATGTAGATAATTTCACCAGCTTTCCATTGATATAAAGAACATGAAAATCTGAGCTCTGGATCGAAAGATATGGCGATTTGAAGATTTAGGCAAAAACTAGGCCAAAATCGGATCGGCGGGAAAATATTTGAATTTTTTCCGTGCTCTGCCACTTGGATGACACGTGTCAGGCTCTGATTCATCCATGGGCTCATCCTTTGAAAATTTCTTTTGGGCCCTTCCTTAATTTCTTGCCACTTGGACACGTGGCACTATTTTATTGGCTCGGGCCTGAGGGGCGCACTTTGTCCTTCAAAAATTTGGTATTTTTCACTTTGGGAAAATTTTCCCATTTCTCCCCATGCTCCACCACTCAAGTGCCACATGGCACGATTTCATTAGATGCGGGCCCTTCCTGACCATTTCCCTTTTGTTTTTGCCTTTGGAAAATTTTCAAAATTTTCCTTGGGGCCGATGAGGTGAAGACACGTGGCGAGATTTGATTCGTTGGCGGCTCTTTCGGCTTTTCGCGTCCCACGCGTCCCTCGCGTACCTTTGGCTGGCTGTCCCAAACTATCTGGGAAAAATATCTCCGAACCACCCGATTCGGGCTTCCTTGTTCCTGTTTGAGGTGAAGACACGTGGCGAGATTCCATTCGTTGGCGGCTCTTTCGGCTTTTTGCGTCCCTCGCGTCCTTTTCGCGTCCCCAGCGTCCCGGACGAAAGTCTGTTTGGCCGAATCGGCTGTTCCGTCCCAAGCGTACTTTTGGAAAAATATCCCCATGAACAGGTGGAAATATCCGAACCGAAATGTGACTTTGCCAAACCGGCCGATCCGCGTCCCGCATGTACTTTTGGCCCGGATGTCCCAAACCACGCGAAATAAGACTTAGGAAATTTTTTCCCTCTTTCGGCCGATTCGGCTTTTCGCGTCCCACGCGTCCCGATGTCCCAACTGTCCCGCAGACCACCTGGACTAGGACTTAGCCGATTTTCTTCATTTTTCGGCCCCAAGCTTGGTACAACGAACCTCAGTCACGACAACCTAAACCCTTGGACCGAAATGCCTTAACACGAGTCCCTGACCTTATTTTTGCATTTCTTCCATTTTATCAACCTGTTGGGATTCCTTCTTGGATGGGAGAGTTAGAAAAAGGCGAGGGGACCCGAAAAACATGATTTTGGGCCTTGAATCAATCTACTTGCTCGGGACTGAATAATCTGATGCATGTTATCAAAATTACCTTGGGGGTGAATTTTGGATAACAATTTGGTGACTCAGTGGGGTCATCTGCCTGTTGGATGAAGTTACAGTTGCCTGAAGCATCCATTGGGCATGGAGTCATGAGTTATAACTGAAACTGATCTGAACTTTGAAAACCTCCTCTCTGAGCCACTTGGAAACCCACTGAAATGGAGTCGTTCTCACCAAAATGCCACTGAAATGGACTGTGCAAGAGCAAAACCAGCACCACAAAAACTATGTACAGAACTGAAAATCATACATGCTCCAAATGGAACATGCAGAGTGTGCACAAGCACTTCTTCTACTAAAAGCAAACCTACCTACTCTACTCTAACTGGAAGCAAAGGCAAGCTAAACAAACCCTGCAATTGGTTGTGAGAAATAGCTTCCCTTTCTCAAAAGTGGCAGCCATGCAATTGATTTGGCATTGAACATGGCTGATTGGATGGATGGAAAATCAACAAGAAGCTGGTCTTCCACCCAAATCATCAAGGTATCAGCTGAAGGAAAATTCAATACCTCTTTTAGTTGCTCTGCATTTGGATTGAAGAGGTATGACAGCTGATCCTTGGTACTTTGTAGCTCACCCTCATGCTCAGAAGCAAGCATGACTGGTTGTGACTTCTCCTTTGGCTCCAATAAAGCCAAATACCTGATTGGGCAAGGTATGGTCCATTTGATATGCCCATAGCTCTGATTTTCAACTCCAAAAATGGAGTCTTCTTGTAGACCTTCTTGAATGGATGGTGTGGAAGCAATGGTAGAATCTTTGTGCCCTTTCTCTTCCTCTAATGAAGGACATGAAAGATTAAAATCTTCCAATCTTGGTTCGAAAAGAGCTGCTTTATAAGATGCAGGCTGCTGCAAATGAATGTTCTCCTTCATGACAGCAGACTCAAGTGTTTGGAATGTGGATGATGAAAGAGAGAATGGTGGAAACTCAACCGGCTCTTCTCCATCAAAACAGTCCTCCAAATCTGACAGATAAACTACCTCATGGCTGTCCTGCTGCAAATGCTCCACTTCCTCCATGGTGTCTTCTTGATCTGTAACTTGACCACCATGGTTTCTTTCACCCTCCAACATTGAGTTTGAGAGATCAAACTCCTCTTCAGTACTAGAACTTGAGAGAGGTGAAGTAGAAAGAAGAACTGAAGGTTCTCCTGTAGCCTGCTTTGTGCTCAAAGCCCTTGGATCTGCAATTTTCTCCTCCACAACTAGAATGTGCTCCTCTTCTTTTGGATCTGGAGCAGCTTCTCCTTTCTCTACTACTTGAAGACAATCTTGCTCTTGATAGAACTCTTCCTCTAGCATGAAGTTTTCAAGTCAAACTCTTCAATCTACTGCTCTAGAGGACAAGTTGGGACTGCAAGATCTTCTTCTGAGCTTTCTTCCTTTATGGCTGATTGTGCAACTTGAATTGAATCAGCATTCCCTTCAAATAGAGTGCCAACATGGACACTACTTTCTGAGAAAACTGACTGCTGATCTGCTTCTTCTTTTTGCTCTTCTTCTGCTGCCACAAAATCAGTCTTAACCACCATTTGTTCAACCTTAGCCTCTTCTATAGGTTTAACCATCAAGGGGATCTTTGTCATCCCAAATTTGGCAGCCCAAACCCTCAAGTTGTCTGTCATTTCTTTTCTGTTGGGCTCCTCTTCTTGCTGTCCTTCATGGCCGATTTTTGCAATTTCTTCTTCCCCACATGGAATTGGGAATGCAAGAGGAGGGATGGGTTGTAACTCAATTGATTTGGCAATTTTTTGTGGTGGTAGAGGAGGTGAAACCTCTTGTTTCTTTGGGGGAGAGCGTATTTATTTTAGCTCTTGTGGAGGGGATGACTGTTTGGAAGGAAAAAGGAAAGAAGAATTGAGGTGTGGTGGAAGACTGAGAGGTGGAGACATGGGATCAACATTTGGGACAGCAGATGGGGAGTTTAGAATTTGCAATTCCAAATGAGATGATGTTGCTTGAGTAATGGGAAGAGAAAAACAGATGATGGTGTAGAACTTACCCATTGACAAGGTTGTTCAACAACAAGTGTATAGGCCTCTATTTCTGCTGTCCATTGTGCAAGTTGGGGCAGCATCTTCATCATGAAGTCCAGCTTCTCCTGAGGGCTGAAGTGTCTTGGAAAAGGGCCTCCCCATGGACAAGGAGTCCTACAACCAATTCTGAAAGCTCTCATTTGAGTTGTTGCTCTGGACTGCACCATCTTTACCTCCATCTTTTGGATTTTCTCCAACAGACCAGCATCTTGCATCTGATTGTCTTCATTATATGCATACTCTTGCTCTTGGAAAGCTCCATAGCCAAAATGATTTTGGCATTGCTGCTCATATGGGTATGCATGCTGATTTTGAATTTGTTCAAAATGCTGATTTGGAGGATTTAAAAAACATGTTGGAGGTGGGAAACATTGCTGCTGTTGTTGAAAATGTGAATTCCATGATGGAAATGAAGTCATGATTGCACAACTTCATGGAATGGAAAAGAATGAAAGAGATGGAAAGAAATATGGATGGAAATGGATGGAAAATGGGTCTGCAACTTCAGAAATGGGTTGCTGATCAGATGGAGTCGCCAGATGTGTTTGCAAGTGCCTCCAAAGGCTGAAATCTTCACAGGAACACACCAACCTGCAAAAGATGAAGTGGAAGACCTCTAAGGTCCCACCGGGCATGCCAGAACTATTAGTGTAGAATCACAGCACCCCTGGATGTTGATCAGATTTCTAGTTTGATCATACTAGCATCCAGTGTGATTGCACAACATGGAATCCTTTCTCCAAGTGTGGGACTTGCAAAAATGAGAAAGGAATCTCCAGAGAAGGCTGGTTCCTATTCCTAAACTACCTGCCACAAGCTATTCTAGTGCAGGAAAGCTAATCTAATCCTAATCTAACCATGCCAAGGAGGAGAGAGAGAGAGAGAAAAGGGAAAAATAGAGCCTACACTAAAACGGTGATACACCAGAGAAGGAAAATGTTGAACATCTATCAAAACTGCCATGGAACAAGGAGAGGTGAGCAATGGGAAGGATGGACAGATGCATCACAGGCCCAAGGATAGATTTCACACAGAAAATGTCCCAAAACTCCATGAACACAGCTCCAAACCTGTAATGAGTATTAAAACATGCACAAATACTTTCAATGAAGAGAGGCAAGAAGAAAGACAAGCAAAGAACGAGCAAGGATGGACAGATGCATCACGAAAACATGTTTTTGTTGCTTCAGAAGTTTACACAGAACATCATTTTAATGGTAAAAGGAAAAAATGCCATTACAGAGAAGGGGAGGAGGTTCGAACTCCATTTTCAACCCTGGAGAAGAAAAGAAGGGAGGGCAGAGCTGAAAAGATGAACAACCTTTTAAAAATGAGCCAAATCGGCTTTTTTACAATGCATGGGTCGAGCCCAGGAGAGAGAAAACATATAAAAAAATGTGGGAGCCATTCCTCATTGAATGAAGATGCATTAAAATAGCATGGGCATCCTTACAAACCCATGCCCTGACATTTTTGGCCGTGCTGGAGAAGAATGCGACCCATTTCGCATTAAAACTGGTTGTTGAAACGTCAGTTCTGGCCATTACCACATGCCAGAGGCGTTTCTTGATTTTATCTCTCCAAAATCCAACCAAAATTCAAAAATGACCATGGAATCATGTAGAGAATTTCACCAGATTTCCATTGATATAAAGAACGTGAAAATCGAGCTCTGGATCGAAAGATATGGCGATTTGAAGATTTAGGGAAAAAACAGGCCAAAACGGATCGGCGGGAAAATATTTGAATTTTTCCCGTGCTCTGCCACTTGGATGACATGTGTCAGGCTCTGATTCATCCGTGGGCTCATCCTTTGAAAATTTCTTTTGGGCCCTTCCTTAATTTCTTGCCACTTGGACACGTGGCACTATTTTATTGGCTCGGGCCTGAGGGGCGCACTTTGTCCTTCGAAAATTTGGTATTTTTCACTTTGGGAAAATTTTCCCATTTCTCCCCCGCGCTCCACCACTCAAGTGCCACATGGCATGATTTCATTGGATGTGGGCCCTTCCTGACCATTTCCCTTTTTTTTTTGCCTTTGGAAAAATTTCAAAATTTTCCCGCCGGGCCGATGAGGTGAAGACACGTGGTGAGATTTGATTCCTTGGTGGTGAGATTTGATTCTTTCGGCTTTTCACGTCCCATGTGTTCCTCGCGTACCTTTTTGGCGGCTTTCCCAAACTTTCTCAGGACAAATATCTCCGAACCACCCGATTCGGGCTTCCTTGTTCCTGTTTGAGGTGAAGACACGTGGCGAGATTCCATTCGTTGGTGGCTCTTTCGGCTTTTCGCGTCCCACGCGTCCTCGCGTACCTTTGGCCCGAAAGATGTCCCGAATCGGCCGGTTCGCGTCCTCCGTACTTTTGGGACAAATATCCCGAACTGGGACAAATATCTCGAACCGCCCGAAATGGACCGACTTGCGCCAAACCAGCCGATCTCGTCCCGCGCGTACTTTTGGCCCAGATGTCCCAGACCGCGTGAAACAAGACTTAGGCAATTTTTTCCCTCTTTCGGCCGATTCGGCTTTCGCGTCCCACGTGTCGACGTCCCAACTGTCCCGCAGACCGCCTGGACTAGGACTTAGCTGAATTTTCTTCATTTTTCCGGCCCCAAGCTTGGTACAACGAACCTCAGTACGACCCGAACCCTTGGACCGAAATGCCTTAACACATCCTGCTGACCTTATTTTTGCATTTCTTCCATTTTATAGAAAAAGGATGAGGGGGACCTCGAAAAACATGATTTTGGGGGATTCCTGCTCTTGGATGGGAGAGTTAGAAAACTTATATAGTGTATGACATGTAGTCATTAGAACAATAGATGTTTAGGTCTAAGAAGTGATTTTTGTTTCCTCCTTCTCCTCATGCTATTAAATGGGACAGAACTTGATCCTATTTTAGCTTGTTGTGGTATTGGTGGTACATGATGTAAACATAATATCATTGATAGTATTTCCCTCTTTGAATATCAACCTCGACACTTGATGTAGAAATAAATGTGAAACACTTCTTTTTCAATGTTGCGTAACTACATTTCTTTTCCAATTGTTATTTTTATTGAAAAGTGGTATTTCTATTTTTAGGCCACATATTTTAATATAACACGACATTTCTCTAATTATCTCTTTTGGATTTGTTCATTACAAGGTCAACTCTTATGGTATTATTAGTAAAAATATCTCATAAATAAAAATTATGCTCTTGATAAAATAATAAATCACACAAAGTTTTAGTCTAATTTTATTTGATGTATCACTCATATGACCAATCATTAAATGTGCTCAGATTATTAATAGTTTTTCATACATTTTTTTGTTTTCCTTCACTTAATTAAGGTTAAAACTTAAAGGAGAGGTTACAAAGTGCTACAACATTCAAGTATTCCTTTCCAATTTTGAATGTACTAATTTTCCCCATTTAATAAGGTAAGTGAGAAAAAGATTATAAAGTGGAGCATGCAAGATAGGGAAGGTTATTTGGTTAATAAGAATCTGATATGTGTAATAGGTGTACAATATGCAAGGATGTTGTCAATGAATTGCCCCTTTGTTTGACTTGTAAAGTATGTAGGATAACATTATTCTTAAGCTCCATACTATTTTTGATTAAGTAGACTCATGTTACTCAATATTTATTTCATCATATCATACCCAATAGTGAAAAAATATCTCCTTATCTCCTTGATAAGAAACATATATTTGATTAAATGGTCTCATTTTACTCAAGTACTTGTTTCATGGTATCATATTTGACCCTAAATTACTACATTTCTCACATTTTGTTTTTAATCTTTTTCATTTCAATCATATTTCTAACATGTGGAAATTGGATATTTCATGAAATATGTCCTTATTAATGTTCTACATTAGCACCAACACTATGTTGATACAATTCAAACATCGTTATTATTAATGTTCTAAATGTTTATGCTTGTCTACTTTCTTTGAAGTGACGTCGCTTATGCCACCTCAAAGAGGGAAAATGTAGACACCTAAATTATGCTTACACTTAGCATTTACTCTAATTCAACTAATTGACAACACTTTGTTAATCAACCCTTCTTCACTCCATTTTCGGATGCCCATTTATGACACCTTCTCGGTCGTATTCTTCCTATAATCAGGTTATTTGGCTAAAATCCCTCTTATTAGCTAAACATTTCTCTTTTTGACCATTCAGAACCTCCCTAGTTCTCTCTAGACCACTTCTATTGGCTTCGTAGGCTATCTATCAGTCATAATTGGTTATCCAGACTCCTCCTAACTCTCAATGAGTCTCTAATCACTTGCTAATCAAGTTTAACTAGCCTAAACCCTAGTTAACTAGCCTAAACCAAGCTTAACTAATCCTAAAGCATGTTTATCCTAATCTAATCTAAAAGTGCTTTTTGAGCTTTAGTCCCACATGCACCCAAATTCCAAACTCTTCCAAACCAGAAACTATAAATATAAGGCTAATCCTACCAATTCAAAGACACAACTTTATATAACATAAAGTGAAAACATGCCTAAGAAAGCTTAAGAACTTATTTGCATCAGCCAAGCTAATAAGGCATTTTATCTTGGGTCATCAACTATTAAAATAGCTTCATCTTGAACCCATGTTAGCTTACTAGGCATATTTTTGTAAGCTTTCAAAAATAGAGGTTAATGCTATTTGTTAGATTTCTAGTTTATTTCAAGTTTTAATACATGCAAAAAGGATTCCTTTCTCATTTCTTATCATATGGTCCATTGAGGACTTTGCATAAAGCTTTGGGGTCTTACTCCATTTCAATAGCTTTCGCAAAACCTTCATTGAACACATTTTCTTGAACACAAAATCTTGGTCAGGGCACCACAAGTTGCAGCACAAGCTATACCTTTATCTAAAGCTAGGATATCTTTAATATTTTAGTCATCTTCAACCATCAAACAAACACCACCAAGAAGATTAGAAGCTACTACTTCAATAAAAAATAGTCCATCATCAGATAGCCCTTTGTAGCAAAAAACAAGAAGTCTTAGTGAGATTTATAATGTTGATACAACTAATGCTTTTTAAGTTTTTGCATTGTTTTCACTGCCTATAGATTCGATATACTTTGAATAGGCTATAGACAATGAAGTTTGGGTTCAATCCATGGATCATGAGATAGATGCCATAGATAATAATTAGACATGGGAATTAGTAGATTTTCTAGAAAGAATAGACGTGATAAGAGTGAATTGGGCCTATAAGACCAAATATATTGTTGATTGTAATGTACAGGAACATAAAGCAAGGTTGGTTTCCAAAGGTTTTTCACACCAATATGGAATATATTACAACGAGATGTTTACACTTGTAGCACGTTTATTATATGGACGTAAAATCAAAATTCTTGAATGGTTTTATTGAAGAAGAAGTTTATGTGAATAAGAAAAAGGTTATGATATTGAAGGTCATGAAGGAAAGGTATACAAGTTGAAAAAAGTGCTCTATGGTCTCAAATAAGAACCTAGAGCTTGGTACAATATGATTGATTCTTATTTGATATAGAATGGTTTCAGTCATGGGGGTTCATTATCTAGGAAATATCCTAGCACGTGGGTTCATATATAGGTAATTAAAATTAATAAAATTAAAGTCAATATACCGGTGGATATGAGGGGATGAAAGGGTTTAATTTATTAATGTATTGAATCTGGTATTGGGGTAGGTTAGAGAGGTGGGCCAAAGGAAAGGGAGGTTTAAATTTTATATAAAACTAAAACATTTGAACCCAATTTTTAAAAAGTAAATTCCTTAAAATTAAAAAAAGAGTGTGGTCATAAATTAAATTATAATCTCTTTTTAATAAAGAAATATCAATTAAGAGATTCTTAACCAAGAAATAATAAGATGGTAGAAAACTAGGATTGAGAATGCTTTTCAACACAAGTGATCTTATTTCACCATCTTAATTATTTGAAGAACTATTAATAAATGATTAAATCTTGACATTTAAAAGATGATTTGTAATAGGTTTTCAATGGCTTCAAACTATCTTTGAGAGGAAATGCATATTAAAAAAATTGAATGAGCAATATAATATATTTTCTATTTCATATATTGGGGTAGAAATAAAAAGGGGTAAATAAAATTGCAATTGAAAAATGGGTAAGTAAGGTACATGGAAAAAATAAGGGGTATTTTCATTCTAATAATATAACTGGAGGGGGTATTATCAATTGAATAAGTAGAGGTAGAAACTAGAATTATGGGTATTCTTTAATACCCTTTGTATGCACGTTTTATACCATACATTTACTAGGTGAACCCCCGTGGTTTCAGTTAGAGCAGCAATGATCCTACCTTATACATCAAGATCAATGAGCAAGGAAATTTTTTTATTATTTGTTTATATGTGGATGATTTAATCATCACTGGAAATCTATCTATAGATTCATTCAAATCAGCTATGAAGAAAGAATTTGAGATGACAGATCTAGGCCTCATGCACTATTTTTTGGGCATAGAAGTTCAACAATCAGAAGTTGTATTTTTATTTCACAAACAAGGTATGCTAATGATGTTTTGAATATATTTAACATGTTAAATTGCAAGCCAACACCAACACCTATTGTAGTAGGTTTGAAGTTAAGCAAAGATGATAGTGGATCATTTGTAGATCCAACATTGTTCAAAAGACTAGTTGGAAGTCTCATGTATTTGACAACCACAAGGCCAAATATTATGTATGGTGTGAGCCTCATCTCAAGGTTCATGGAATCTCCAAAATATTCACATTGGCAAGCTGGAAAAAGTATTTTGAGGTATGTATGTGGAACTAAGAATCATGGAATTTTGTATTCAACATTAGATGAGTTCAAACTCATAGGTTACATAGACAATGACAATGCCAAAAGTATTGATGACAGAAAAACACATCTAATCTTTTCACTTTGGAACAGGTGTAGTTTCATGGGCATCGAAGAAGTATCCCATAGTCATACTATTTACAGCAGAAGAGCAGAGTATGTAATAGCAAAAGGAGTAACATATGAGGCTGTTTGGATGAGAAGAGTGGTGAAAGATATGAGGCAGAATCAAGAGGATGCTACAAAATTATTTTGTGACAACTATTGAGAGATAACATTGTCCAAAAATCATGTGTTTCACAAGAGGAGAAAGCAAATAGAAATGAGGTATCACTTCATCGGGAGTTGGTTAACAATAAATAAATTTGTCTTGAATTTTACAGATCTAAAGATCAGTTTGTTGATATCTTTACAAAAACTTTGGGAAATGAAGTTTTTGAGTATTTGAGAAGTTGTTTGGGAGTTTGTGATTAGGAATATGTCAAATCTGGAAGTTCACACTCAACTTCAAAAGAATAAAATTTTGAAGGTAAAAATTAAGGGGGAGTGTTAGAAAAAACAGTTTAATTTTTCCGTAAGATAAGAAAAAGAAGAAAAAATTACTTGCTTTTTATTTTTAGGTAGTTCACTTTTAGATTCCTACTTTTAAGAAAAGCTAATAAAGAAAATAAATCAAAATCTTTGTATTGCACAAAATCATGTGTTTTTTAGCTCTATTTTTATGAGTTGAGTGTTTTATTGTTAGATGAAGCCATCTATTAAGTATAGGCAATTGTCGGTTATTTGATATACCAAACACATTCAGAGAGATTGTATTGATCTAAATCCCTAGAACTAGAAGAAGAAATATTTGCACAGAGGTGTTGATCGAGTTTTCAATAATATGTTTTATTTGTAATTCTTTATTTTAAGTATATTATTTGTTAATTTATGTGCTCAATTTCTACAATTTCATGTATAATATTTTGCATGATACTTAAAATTTTATGGTGGATATGTGGTGGAGATTTCGTGCGAGTAACTTTGGAGACGAAAAACATTATTTGCGGGGTAATATGACATGCACTTTACTGTAAAAATTCCAATTGGTAGTTAAAATCTAGCGATGCTTATTCTATATACACCATATACACGTTACTCAAGGAGTTGGACATTAAATGAAAAACATTGAGATCATAAAAAAACCCATTTCCCCATATTTTCTAAAAATAATATATTTCTTTTATTTTTGTATGATCTAGTTGTTGGCATCATGCAATTGATAGACAATTTAACAAAGTTGATTGTATGACTCATCCTTGTTTTCTCCTTGATATGGAAAATAGTTTAATAAGACCTTCAAGACATGTTAAAATATCTTTCAAATACAATGCCCACTCTAATACCAAATCTGTTGCCCACATTTTACAAACATAAATACAACAAAGATAATAATACCAAGATAAAAAAATTGACTTACATTGCTCTCTACAAAACATCACAAGGTTCTAAGTACAGGAACTCAAAAATGCATATGACACTTACACAAGTCATCAAATCACATAGACACATGACAACACCATATACATGTCGATGCCACACTTTCCCCAATGAATGAATGCAAGCAATAATCCCAACCACAAGAAAAGGGACTCAAGTATTGGTAAACCCACAACACATCATTACCATGATTACATCTTCATTATGATTAACATTCCAATAACATTATTATGTAAGAATAATTTTCTCCCTTTTCCACCTACATATTCATAAGTTCATTCCACATTCAACTTACAATTTGACCATTTAATTTTTCTTTTTATCACTTATGACAATCTCCATAACTTACATAATTATTTTCCATATTTTAAATTACATATAAAGTTCCTAATTATCTCGCTCTTATGCTAAAGGTTTGTTTCTAAAAATATGTTTAGTTGACATTTAATTTTACCCTCATTATGCAAGGGGACAAACCATAAGTTGTCGAGGGAGAAATAATACGATTCAAAGGAGGTGAAGGTTCAAGTTTCCCTTTCCTATAAACTTCCTTCCATTAGAAGCACATTTGTTGTCATACTATGGTTGTTTTAGTTCCAAATTTAGTTTGATTCAATTAAGCATTTACATGGAATAATTTTATTTTATTTTATTTTTAGTGGACTCTATATTGGCTCAAATGCGTAGTCCCACCAAGAACAAATTGTAACTATTATTAACAAATGTTAATGCTTAAATCAACCATGATGACTTCAACTGAAAATTTTGTTCCTAAACTATTATCACCTATAGTCTTGTTTCTCATTTCTTTTACATTTTTCTTAGGTTTCTTTTTGGCATCATTTTTAACATAACCATTTACAAAAGTACTTGTTTAACATCTTAAATAAGTAAAAGATTGGAAACACTATAACTACACATGA
Source organism: Taxus wallichiana var. yunnanensis (assembly GCA_018340775.1). Lineage (NCBI taxonomy): Eukaryota > Viridiplantae > Streptophyta > Pinopsida > Cupressales > Taxaceae > Taxus > Taxus wallichiana. Next base: position 726,133,745 of record CM031234.1, on the reverse strand, counting down.
ACCCCAAGTTAACCTCCTAATCAAATGAGGTTTAGTTTGATTCCAATTGCACCTAAGGATCTATGACTGAAGTATATATGAGTTTAAGGTGAGAGGACATATTTATGATAAACAAATTTTGAAAGACCAAGGTGTTATGTTGTTAATAACCAAGGTAACATATCTAGATGAGAGAAACTAAAGAATTTATTAAAAGGAGTTTAAGTCATAGATCAACTATTTCACTCTCTCCATTTGTGTCGTTTGGCGGTCCCACAAGGAAATTCATTCGATGAAAATAAAAATTCTATATTGAACTTTGTAATACGTATTAGTCTAGACTATGATACTAAGGGATTAATAGTTCTACTTACTCTATAAATGCTAAGGTTACATTGTAAAGTCGTTGCTTCAACAAGGACTCTTAAGGTGACTTCCAAGGTGCTCTTCACCACTCAATATTGTGTTTCTTTGAGTGAAAGTGTTTAATTTCATTCTACGGTTTCAATTTCTTCTATGGTAAGAAGGATCACACATGAAGACATATTATGCATGAATCTTATACTAGGGTTGAGTGTTTCGATTAAATCTCTTTATTACATTTACAAGGTAAGAATACAACACACTAATTAATTAATCATTTATTGAACATTGAAAATTCACTACAAGATATTAACTTCAAATTCATTTACCATATATATATCAAACCTTTTTACCATACGTAACTATGAATCAAATTGAACCTATGATTAAATGCACATTTCCTAAGATATCCCTAAAACTAGCATCTCATACATATTAGGAAATTTCAAATATAAATTTTCTATAACATGAGACTATATTATACATAAATTCATTATAAAATAACCTATATAAATTACAATAATAAATAACGAATTACACATCACCTTTTCACCAATTTTCTTCCATCTTGCAAAACCATGTGAGCTTGAAATCAATGATCAACCACTGGTATGGAATCTACCCTAATCTAACATAATTAATTTCTTTAGTTCCCATTTATATATAATAATAATATTAATTTTCATTTGCAAGAAAATGTTTAGAAACATGTACTCATTTCATTCTATTTCACTTCATTTCAGTAACCAGAGAGAGAGAAACACTATTTTTGTAAAAGTCAAATTTCACACAACAAGCCACAAGATAGAGTTCTAAATATTTATTTACAAGTGTCATCAAGTTTCCATAGTGGTTAGGCAACCTGACATGGGTCGTACAACTTCCTTCTTACATTTTCCTGTTAGCCGAAAACATTCAATTAATGCTCGGAGGCTAAGAAACCAACTTCAAACATTGTCCTCTAAAGAGAAAACACACTCGAGTAAGTTTCTACGTGTCCTCCTATACACCAAGAATTCATAAGAACTAACATAATTCAGAACTGGTAAATGGTTTACAAATAGTGACATGCTTTCAAGAGTCTCCAGTTATAATTGGTTCAGTTTGACCTAGTCAAACTACAACCGAGAACGTATAAAATGGATTTTCCAAACTATCAAGAAACGTGTTTTTCCTAAGACTAAAAGTTACAAGAAATTTCCTAATAAGAATACTAGATGTTTGTGAAGACGGATAAGCATTTCACTGTCTAGGATTTAAATGGAGGTTCAAAATGAAAGACACTTTTTAGTTTTAGTAGCTTCTTACAACTGCAAAACGGTGCAACGGGGCTCTGATAAGGGCATAAAAAAGGTCAAAAATGTTCATTTTGGATTAATCTAAAGATTGAGATGACACCTCACATAACAAGGTACATGAAAGAAGCTTAATCTCCCCTTTCAAGAGTTACAAAGGTTACTTTACAAGTCTCCGTAAGTCATAATTTATCTATTTAAACCAGGAGATGGTCAACATATTTACCTGGAAGTCAACTTGAACTTGTTAATAAAACAAGACCGTACTGATCTAGTTTTTAGGAAGTTCTCTAAATCACCTCAAAATGAGGGTTGAAGTTCATGGTTTGCTACAAAATGGTTATTTTGATTGCGTGAGTTACAATATGACATTTTATTGTTTTGCAACAAGTTAATATAAAACAATTAAATCTTATGATAATCCTAAGCTTTTAAAATTATATTTCATTGCAAAAGAAAAACTAAAGTATGAGAATTATGAAAGATAAGGAGAGATGAACCATGCTTGGAAGAATGAAGCCAATCAAACCCACGGGTTTCAATTTAGCATCTCACATAAGCAATTTATTGAATAGTTCATGATCATCCACAATTTTACTATTTCTCCTTTGCTTGAAAACCTTAAAGTATTTTCCAATGTGTTGGCACCCAAATTGATTCTCCTTCAAATTCTGGTATCATCACAGGTTTGGCAGGAAGCTTATAGATAGATAGATCATAGTGATTCATTTTGTAGCCAGGGATAGGATCCAATTGGCCCTCTGTCACTCAGATGTGGAGAAATGGATAACACCATGAAAAGGGTTTCATCTATCCTCACTACTTTATGGTTGTGCCTTTCAACCGGGGTGAGAGAACCATTGTTTAGCCTATTCTTCATGGAGGAGATGGGGAATTCCTTCCTTGTGAAGTAATTAAGAAGACCTTGAAGAAAATATGATCAATACAAAAATACCTAACCCTCATGAGTTGTCACTCTAGATAATGGAGATATTTTCTAAGAAAGTTATAGGCCATCGAAGACAATGAAAGCCTAAGTTTTTTTGCATGTTTTTGTAATGGAAATTATGCATCAAAGTATACACACATGAAAAAGAAGGGTAGCATGGCCAGGATTAATTGTTTTTGAATGATTTTGGTGGATGGTGAAGTAGGATAAAGTTGATTATACCAAATATTTGAGAATGTTTACAAAAATGGAGAGCTCAAATAGCAGAATGCTTTAGAGGAGTTAGGATGTCCCTTTAACTAGAATATGTGCTTCAATGGAGGCTCAAATCAGCACTTTTCACATAAACTTCAAGTATCCAAAATGAAGGCTCAAATTGGAAAACTTAATTAGACATTATCAATCTCTATTTCATCGCGCCTAAGATACCCTCAAAGGCTAAAAAACAATCTTATAATCATGCTAGGAGTCACAGTGATTTTAAATTTGTTTATTTCACTATCAAATGAAAGCTCTTCTCGATAAATGAAATTACAAATGCCACCAAACTATCACAAGGATAAGATCTTGTGTGATTCACATAGATTTCAATGCAAGAATGCAACGGGAACAAGAAAAACTACTTGTAGACATTCAAATATGAAGAAAACACAATTTTTTCACAAAAATAACACAGATTAATTCAATTTTGGTTAAATTTATCAAGTAGAGGAAAGTTTCTCGAACAATCTCGAGCTTTGTCAATGGCTATACACTCCTAACCACTTTGAAATGATCAAATTTAATATAAAAGTGATAAATAGGTTTCTTAGAAAGACGGGTTCTCTTAAGATTTTTCTTATAAAATTAGTTTTGACCTCGAACACTCCAACCTTCAACCGTTTTTACGGAAAATTCATGCCTATTTACAACATTTTACATGAGAGCCTTTTGCCCCCAAAAAATCCAAACATTGAATGCACTAGTGCTCACCATGATTTTCGATCACGATTCCTATAATCAAATCTATAAAAAGTTGTCAGGTGCTCAAGGGGTGGAATCGTTCAAATATCTCCCGCATTCAATTCCTTCTTCTAGTAGATAACTTTTCCCTCTACTCACTAACCACTTCCACCCCGAATTTGTCAAATCTAGTTCTTTGGGTGTCTTTGTGGAAGAAAAAATGGAAGATTAGATCGAGCCCAAGGTCAAATCTCATCTTAATGGTAAAATACAACCCCAGATTTTCCTCACCAAACTTATATATCAAATATACTCCCCTTTCCTATTTAGCATGCAAGAAATATAGAAAAATCATGAAGAGTTGCATTTGCGGGAGCTCCGGAGTGAAAATGGCGAAAAATATATGATATAGATGCACAAGTGCCATTGATTTCTATTTTGAATTTGGACCATCCACGTGGGAGATCCACTTTAAAATGGGCCTGTGGGTTCTCTTTTTCCTTTTAAAACTTTTGAAAAAATGTAAAATTTTCACATTTTTCTCTACACCTCCTCCTTTGAGAAATGATTTTGACACATGTCCTAAGGTGGGTGCCAGAGAAACCGCTCTCTCCTTTTATACTTTAGCTCCTTTTTTCACAAAAGGAAAATTTTCCAAATTTCCCCGAAAGCCTGCACCTCTGTCGTTGACTAGAACAAAATTTTGACAATCCTTTGTCAGGCTCGTGGGCTATTTTGATGTTTTAATCCTTTTGGTGAGAAGAGGAAAAAAATCAAAGTTACCTTAGATGGTCCACCCCCCACCTTTTGACTTTTCAAACTGCCACGTATCACAATGGGGCATCTTGAGATGGTCCCCAAAAGTTGAAACCTTGAATGAGTGTGGGCCCTTTAAGAAGTTACTGAAAATTCTAAGGAAAGAAGACCTGACAGAGACCTCCACATGTCTTTATGGTACAACTTCAAAAACTTCAAGGCTTCAAAATGACTCGGTGGTGGCGTGCTTCCATTTTATAATTTTACTCAATTTTTCCAAAAGGGAAAAATATCCAACTTACCTCCGAAGGCCCGCATCTCCACCTTTAACCTTGTCACATGTCCTTCTGCGGGGTCAAAGTAAGACTTTTTCCATGTCACTGAAAATTTTCTTTATTCAAAGCCTTGTGAGGCCATGGGGTGTGTTCAAATTTTTTTCCAAAGTAGCGTAAAAGAACAAGTTCAAAAGTAAACCCACCACACACCATCCAATTAGAATAAGCCACGTAAGTGTCCAAAGAACTAATCAAAATTGAGCAAAGATATGGGACAAAATTTTCCCTCTTGGAAAAAAATAAAAAGAGACAAGTTAAAGCATTTGCCCATTGTCCATTGACCAACCAAAATAATCCACGTTTGTTGTTGATGCAAGGATGTAAATTTGACTGGGAGAAATGCCCATCAAATCAGTAAATGTAATAAAATGACCATTTGAGCCTGGAGATGAAATTTTCTCTAAGGACAGAGAATTTAGAAATGTTACAAGGCTCAAATACATTCCTCCGAGCTACATCCATTCATTTTTCCTCTAATACGAAAATTATGACTGTGGAAAGTGGAAAGAATAGGAGATCCTGAGTTTTAGATGAACAAAGAACGAGAGACCCAAATTACAGACCTTTTCCAGACAAACAGAGAGACAAGGAAATAACCATTGATCCATACATGATCCTCGACCAAGGAATAGATTGATTACGAAAAAAAAAGGAAGGCAGAGACTTCTTAGGCACAATACAGGGAGATAAAATATGGAAGAGGCTGTAAATTGATAGATTTTCAATGGAAAAATGGGGCAAGACTACTTTGAGCACCAACACAATGAACCCACTTTGGAAAGAACCCATAGTAAAACTATAAGTTTAAATGGTATGCCGATAATAAGATTTTAGAGCCCCTCAAAGTAGTTAGCATAGTCCTCACATTCTTATGTGATCTTCAATAACCAAGAATATAAACCTAGAATGGCCAACACATGTTTAATGGTGTTTGATGATAATGTTTTGAGCTCCTCGAGATAGCCAACATGACTAAGAGATCCATACATACCCATATATAGACTTATTGTAGATGCAATGCAACAAGATTTGTTCACACCAATACTGGAAATCCCTCCATTGAAACTATAAGCTTCTATCAAATACAAACAAATAAGAATCTTACATGGTTAGGAAAATCCATGTGACCACATCTCTTGAGGCACTTGTTAGGTAGACCACAGACCCAGCTAGGCATCCATATTTACCAGGACACCTGTAACTATTAAAATCTAAAAACTCATGGTTGATTTACATACTAGATGACTAGGTGCAACTCTAAGCTTCCTTGAATTTAATTAGGATGGGTGTACATGGCAAGGCTAGATGGATCTACACCTGAGTATAATTTTCAGCATGTATACTAGAAATCCTAAGACTCAGGCTATTGTGAATGGATTTACCATAGGAAAACTGCTGAGCTCGAGAGGAGAACTAGAAACAACACTAACACAAACAAAACTGCATCATATTTAATGAACAATAGCTTCCACCATGTTATCGTTGAACCAATTTATGGCACAAGAATATGGTATCCTAATCTTTTGAGCACTCCTTATGAGTAAAATATACATGAGTAAGAAACTAAAAATAGTAAACCAAATAATACTCTTTGCAAATGAGAGTCAATAACTTATGAAGAGAATAGAAATAAGTCCAAGGCATTTTCTTGAAAAATTCAAACCCTTTTCCACAAAATTCAATCTACACAATTTTTGGCATGTTGCATTCCGCGTGGCCATCATCCTTTTTGGGTGTTTCAAGTAAAAATTTCACATGCCAAATGCATGCTTCCCCAATAGCATACATATCTGCTGCAGAAATTACAACAAAACATATGAGAAATCCTCATTTTGGCATAGAATGGGAGGAAGCCAGCAAAGGTAAACTGATCAGGATGAAGATCTCTTTGTTACATATGTGAGACCATGTCACTTTCTTGTGAGGGAAACTAGGCCTTATGAGAAATGCCACAACATATTCCCTAAAAACCTGTCTCATTCTTTCACACGGTCAAACATTGTGACAACGCCCTATTCGAAATAGGCCCTTGTTGCATTTAATTGATTACTACTAAATTTGTAACATGCATTGGGTTTCAACATGGATTTGGCCTCGGGATTTCAAATAAATCAAATGATTTTTTATTTTAAAATACAGAAATGACAAGACTAACTAGTCGGTAGCCTACCCATGTGCTCTGTCATCCCATCTTCCACCAGTCTCCATCTCACCTAAAAGTAATAAATTTCTTCCATTTTATTAATATTTAATTGAGGAATTATATTTCTCTCCTGTTTAAAGAGCATCATCCTTGATGCGACACAACACCAAAGCTTGAAGGGGTACAAAGACAAGAAGTTCAAAAATGACACATGTCATTTGACAAAACAACTTATTGGTACAATGCGACCACAAGGAAGCAACTAAATTTGGAAATATCTTAAATTTTAATTTTTGTGAAGATTGGAAGTTCTATTTTTCTTTATTACTTAGTCTTTTCCTTTAAATTATTTATTAATCTCAACTCTCAGTATTTCATTATTTAATATTTTAGTTTTCTTATGTTTGTAGGTGCCCAACAGAATTGACATCACATTACCACATCAGGGACAAACACAACACTAATGGTTCACAAGACATATTGTTACATACTTCCACAATTGTATCACATCAAAAGAACTCAACCAAACCATAACTCACACAACATAGTACTTATTACACATGCCCCTGACACAACAATACTCATAACATAAGTAGACCAGACAACATGGAATTCCCAACAACTACACATATAAAGGTTTCACGTAAATCGAAACAATAATTATAGCTACATAGTGTCAAGATGGAAGCAACATCACTAGACATAACCCAGACTCATAAGAGTACACATGACTCCCTAAACCAACTCCACACATCACAAGACATCACAAAATAATCTCCATATATCTCCCAAAGCATCAAAAACAAATACATATACCTCCCAAGAATCACATAACAACTCCATATACCTCCCAAAGCATCAATCACACCCACACAAATCTCTTATGCCTCCCTCAAGTCTCTTATGCCTCCCTTAAGTCTCTTATGCCTCCCTCAAGTCATAAAATAAAGATAAATTTTCCTTTTAGCTCCACAAAAGAGGTCGGTCACCCTATGGCCCTGGGCACATAAGGTCCAAACACCTCTAACCCAAGTGACATAATAACTTGTGGTTCAACAACCCACTAGTTATCTATAACTCCTTGGGGCATACCCCTATACAATGAAGTGGGTCCATAGGTTCCACCACTCCATGGTGAATCCATGACCATATTCCAACACATTACTACATTAGAACCAACATAACAATCCATTTCAAATGCCAAGTGGAAACAATCCCAAGCCTTGGGCTAGGCTATAAATTTTTAAACTCAAAACGGATATTTAAATCTAAGCAAAACAATGGCCAAATAACCATAGTTAGTGTAACAACCTTATAAAATGCCCAAAATATAAGAACATATCAATCAAGAAAATGTTTCTTCTAGCAAGAAAAGGAAAGTGTTCAATTTATGAATAAAATCCTTGTAGGGAAATAACACATCACAATAACTATGTGGCCTTATATGGCCACCAAAGGGGTACTCAATGAGTTATTGGCACTCGGATATTGAGCCTAATCTCATAAAATAACATATCAAATACTACAATCTGTCATCATGTCTCATGTCAGAATCCTCCATTCACCACTTCCACAAGGCATAACATAGTTGTAACTACACTTAGGTTGAATCCATATGATAACCATATATGGAGAGAGAAAGGAGTACAAGTCGCCATCTACTAAGCCTAAGGTTTTCGTGAAACACAATATGCATGACACCCATTGAGCAAGTGTCATACATACCAAATGAACAAAAGTGGATTTTCAGCCTATGTAAGACTCCACTTCCTATATTGTACTTGGCTTGCTCGGTATTGGTCAATGTTACAAATTTCCTCACCGAAAAAAATTCACCTTTTTACCAATTTCCCTCAGGTTTGGTTAGTGTAGGGTCCACAACATAACACATAACTACATCACTAACACAATGGTGATTCACAAAAAATAACCATAACATCTTACATGTGGTATATATACATGTATAACACAATCATTACTTTCACAGGTTACGATACATCACATTACCACATTCGCACCCAAAGTACAATCATTATACACTAGGGATCATACACTCACCATATTCCCTAAATCATGACACGAACCATCACATATTACATGAATTATATGTATGAGGAACACAAAGTCTTACCTTACAACATATAGTCAATTACAATACATCATCGTGGAAAACACTATTTATCACAACACAATGACGACATCATTATACAATCTAGTTGACTTTACAAAAAGATTGTAATGCAATACATCAACACAACTTCATATCACATAATGCCAAAATGCTCCAACTCTCCACAATCCACAATAAAAAAAAATTCACACACAATAAGGTAGTACATTAAATGTGAACTATTCATAGAATCCATGAAAAGTAGAGAGAATACTCTCATCACAAGCACATCAACATGATAAAGAAAATATGCACTAAGTTCCATACACAACATGTGCATTCATAATATCACAATTAAGACATATATCACATTACTCTTCCAATTTCTCCCACGACCATGCAAAAACATCACAACTCCAATCTTCCCCAGAGGTTCAAGAGTGTGAACCTCCGCTCTGATACCAAATGTAACACCCACATTTTACACACCCAAATACAACAGTAATAATACCAGGATAAATATTTTTTGACTTACATTGCTCACTACGCAACACCACAAGGTTCCAAGTAGAGGAACTCAACAATGCATACAACACTTACACAAGTCATCGACTCACATAGACACATGAAAACACCATATACATATTGATGCCACACTTTCCCCAATGAACGAATGCAAGCAATAATCCCAACAACAAGAAAAGGGACTCAAGGATTTGCAAACCCACAACACATCATTACCATGATTACATATTCGTTACGATTAACATTCCAATAAAATTATTATGTAAGAATAATTTTCTCCCTTTTCCACCTATATATTCATAAGTTCATTCCACATTCAACTTATAGTTCGACCATTTAAGTTTGCTTTTTATAACTTATGACAATCTCCATAACTTACATAATTATTTTCCATATTTAAAATTGCATATGAAGTTCCTAATTATCTTTCTCTTACTATAAGGGTTTGTTTCTCAAAATATGTTTAGTTGATGTTTAATTTTACCCTCATTATGCAAGGGGACCAACCATAAGTTGTCGAGGGAGAAATAATATGATTCAAAGGAGGTGAAGGTTCAAGTTTCCCTTTCCTATAAACTTCCTTCCATTAGAAGCACATTTGTTCTTGTACTATGGTTGTTTTAGTTCCAAATTTAGTTTGATTCAATTAAGCATTTACATGACATAATTTTATTTTATTTTATTTTTAGTGGACTCTATATTGGCTCAAATGCCTAGTCCCACCAAGAACAAATTGTAACCATTATTAACAAAATTCAATGCTTAAATCAACCATAAGGACTTCAACTAAATTTCATTTCCTAAACCATTATCACATATACTCTTGTTTCTCATTTCATTTACAATGTTTCTTAGGTCTCTTTTTGGCATCTCTTTTTAACATAACAAGTTACGAAAGTACTTGTATAACATCTTGAATAAGTATAATATTGGAAAAAATATAACTACACATGAACACCAAGTTAACCTCCGATCAATCGAGGTTTAGCTTGATTCCAATCGCACCTAAGAATCTACACCTTAACTATATATGAGTTTAAGGTGAGAGGACATATCTATGCTAAACAACTTCATGAAAGACAATGGTGTTATGTTGTTAGTAACCAAGGTAACACATCTAGATGAGAGGAACTAAAGATTTTATTAAAAGGATTTTAAGTCATAGAACAACTATTTCACTCTCTCCATTTGTGTCATTTGGGGTTCCCACAAGGAATTCATTCGATGACAAGAAAAAATTCTAGATCTAACTTTTTAAGACTTATTAGTCCACTAGGATACTAAGGGATTAATAGTTCTACTTCCTCCATAAATGGTAAGGTTACATCACAAAGTCGTTGCTTCGAACAAGGACTCTTAAGGTGACTTCTAAGGTGGTCTTCACCACTCAACATGGTGTTTAACCTGAAGAGAATAAATTCTCCTCGCGGTTACCAAACCTAGAAGGAAACCACATACTCCAAATAAAGTTGGACCATGTCATTCCTAAAATATGGGTTCATGACAATGTCATTAAACATAATGAAGTTATGATGGTAAGCTCAAACTAGGGTTTTATTTGCCTAAAATAGGAGGTTCCATCAAGTGCAATTGTTTATGTTCATTCTATGGATTCAATTTCTTCTATGGTAAGAGGATCACACATGAAGGCATGTTATACATGAATCTTATACTAGGGTTGAGTGTTTCGATTAAATATCTTTATTACATTTACAAGTTAAGAATACAACACACTAATTAATTAATCATTTATTAAACATTGATAATACACTACAAGATATTAACTTCAAATTAATTTACCATATATATCAAACCTTTTTACCATACGTAACTATGAATCAAAGTAAACCTATGATTAAATTCACATTTCCTAAGATATCCCTAAAACTAACATCTCATTCATATTAACAAATTTCAAAAATAACTTTTCTATAACATGAGACTACATTATAGATATATTCATTATACAATGACCTATTTAAATTACAATAATAAATAATGAATTACACATCTCCTTTCCGCCATCTTTCTTACATCCTGTAAAACCATCGAGCTTGAAATCAACGATAAATCGCTGGTATGGAATCTACCCTAATCTAACATAATTAATGTCTTTAGTTTCCCATTTAAATATAATATTAATAATCATTTTCAGTCACAAGAAAATGTTTAGAAACATGTATTAATTTCATATCATTTCACTTCATTTCGTAACCAAGGAGAGAGAAAGAGATAGGAAAGAGAGATAAAAACTATTTTCCTAAAATTCAAATTTCACACAATAAGCCACAGCGTAGAGAGTTCTAAACATTTAGTTACAAGTGTCATTAAGTTTCCATGGTGGTTAGGCAACCCAACATGGGTCGTACAACTTCCTTCTTATGTTTCCCTTCTAGCTGCAAAATGTTCAATTTACTCTCAGAGGCTAGGAAACCAACTTTAAATGTTGTCCTCTAAAGAGAAAACACACCTGTAAAGTTCTACGTGTCTTTCTATACACCAAGAATTCATAGGAACTGATGGAATTCAGAACTGGAAAATAGTTTACAAACAATGACATGATTTCTGGAGTCTCCGGTCATAATTGGTTCAGTTTTACCTAGTTAAAGTAAGACCGTGAGCCTACGAAACGGATTTGCCAAACTATAAATAAAAGTGTTTTTCCTCATGCTGAAATTTCAAGGAAATTCTTTAATAAGAATGCTAGAGGTTTGTGAATATGGATAAGCATTTCGCTATCCAGATTTCAAAGGAGATTAAATACGAAAGCCAACTTTTTAGTTTTAGTAGCTTCTTACAACTGTAAAACGGTGTAACAGGCCTTCTATAAGGGCATAAAAAAGGTCAAAAATTTTCATTCGGCATCGATCCAAAGGTTTAAATGACAGCTCACATAACAAGGTATATGAAGGAAGATTAATCTCCCCTTTCCGGAGTTTCGGAAGGTTACTTTGTGAGTCCCAGGTGAAGTGGCAATTTATCTATTTAAACCAGGAGATGGTCAACATATTTACTGGGAAGTCAACTTCAACTTGTCGATAAAACAATACTGTAGTGATCTAGTTTGGTCAGGAAGTTCTCTAAATCACCTCAAAATGAGGGTTGAAGTTCATGGTTTACTACAAAAATGGTTATTTTGATTGCGTGAGTTACGATATGACATTTTATTATTTTACAACAAGTTAATATAAAACAATTAAATCTTATGGTGATCCTAAAATTTTCAAGTTATATTTTATCACAAAAGAGAAACTAAAGTATGACAATTACGAAATACAAGGAGAGATGAACCATGCCTGGAGGAACGAAGCGGTCAAACTGCGGGATTCAATTCAGCATCTCACTTAAGCATTTTATCGAACAGTTCATGAGCATCCACAATTTTACCATTTCACCTTTTCTTGAAAACCTCAAAGTATTTTCCAATGAACCCATTTTGCACATAACCAATAATAAAACCACAAGTTTAAATGGTATGCCGATAATAAGATTTTAGAGCCCCTCAAAGAAGTTAGCGTAGTCCTCACATTCTTATGTGATCTTCAATAACCAAGAATATAAACCCAGAATGGCCAACACATGTTTAATGGTGTTTGATGATAATGTTTGGAGCTCCCTCAGGATAGCCAACATGACTAAGAGATCCATACATACCCACATACAGACTTATTGTAGATGCAATGCAACAAGATTTGTTCACACCAATACTAGAAATCCCTCCATTGAAACTATAAGCTTCTGTCAAATACAAACAAATAAGAATCTTACATGGTCAGGAAAACTCCATGCGACCACATCTCTCGAAGCACTTGTTAGGTAGACCACAGACCCAGCTAGGCATCCATATTTACTAGGACACCTACAACTATTAAAATCTAACAAATCTCCCTTGTTTTGCATGTTGGATGACCAGGTGCAGCTCTAGGCTTCCTTGATTTGAATTAGGATGGGTGTACACGACAAGGCTGGATGGATCTACACCTGAGTATAATTTTCAGCATGTATACTAGAAATCCTAAGACTCGGGCTATTGTGAATGGATTTACCATAGGAAAATTGTTGAGCCTAAGAGGAGAACTAGAAACAACACTAACACAAACAAAATTGCATCATATTTAATGAACAGTAGCTTCCACCATGTTATCATTGAACCAATTTATGGCACACGAATATGGTATTCGAATATTTTGAGTAGTCCATATGAGTAAAATCTACATGAGTAAGAAACTCAAAATAGTAAACCAAATAATACTCTTTGCGAATGAGAGCAGATAAACTTATGAAGAGAGAAGAAATAAGTCCAACGCATTTGCTTGAAAATTTCAAATCCTTTTCCACAGAATTCAATCTACACAATTTCTGGCATGTTGCAGTCCACACGGCCATCATCCTTTTGGGTGTTTCAGTCAAACATTTCACATGCCAAATGCATGCTCCCCAATAGCATACATATCTGCTGGAGAACTTGCAACAAAACATATGAGAAAATCCTCATTTTGGCACAGGATGGGAGGAAGCCAACAAAGGTAAATTGATAAGGATGGAGATCTGTTTGTTGCATACGTGAGACAATGTCACTGTCTTGCGAGGGAAACCATGCCTTCTGAGAAATGCCACAACATATTCCCTGAAAACCTGTCTCATTCTTTCACCCGGTCAAACATTGTAACAATGCCCCCAGTTATGAGAGAGGCCCTTGTTGCATTTAATTGATTACTGCTAAATTTGCAACATGTAGTGGGTTTCAGCGTGGATTTGGCCTCCGGATCTCAAATAAAATCTAACTATTATTTTTTTAAGCTAGAGAAATGTCAGGACTGACTGCTCGTCAGCTTACCCGTCTCCATCTCACCTAAAAGTAATAAATTTCTTGCATTTTATTAATATTTAATATAGACATTACATGTACGACCTCTCCTTATTTTCTCCTTGATATGGAAAACATTTTAATAAAACCTTTAAGACATGTTAAAATATATTTCAAAAAATTCTCCAAACCATAATTTTTTAAAAACTAGACTATTCTATCAAAGCTACTATATTAAAAAGTTTCACGATTTTCTACCTACGTAGCAAGTAACTAACCTCAAGAAAAGATAGAAACATCACCCTATCTCTCCAAAATGATTTTAGAAAGCTAAAAGCTTATCACATGTGAATGATTTGGTCAATGATTTGGTCAATGGTTGGAGACTTCGGTTCATTCCGGACCCCTTACTATATTGCCCTTCCTCCCAAAATGTTTTGCTCCCTCTAATTTCACTTCTCAAATGCATCCATTTAGGCATTTCAATCGCACACCTTACATGTGATTGTTAGTTTAGGCTTGTCATTTGAAACACATAATACAATAGTCTTTTGCAGCTTTACATCTTCTGAGAGCTGGATGAGTCACAAGATATTACCCTCTGCTTAGAATTAATACCATAATATCCTCTCAATCCGATATTTTCTGTTAGAAATCCAACTTGACAGTACACTCAAAGATCTGACAATTGACGGCGTGGCGTCAGATCATACCATCAAGACGTGAAAATTACCCTTCTCCCTTTGGCACATCGTTCTCGTCTTTACTATTATTCATCAGTCTCAAATTGGAACTCAGGTGTCTTATTCATTATAAAGAAAAAACCAGTGGTCCTCCTGCGGTAATATTTCCTTATCTTAGCTGGCACGTCTGTTATTCTGTCTGAGTGGTCTTAACCATTTTATCTAAGAATTGAAAATGACATTCTCGTTTGCCATTGCATTTGTTTAAACACACGTTTCCATTTTGTTAATTTAATATTATGCAACAAAGATGTAACTATATCTGTTTATCTTCAATATATTTTCATTGTATTGTGAAAAGAGAAATAGGTTAGTTTCTTTTAATTTTTTCTTCTCAGCTTGTTATTCGTTTTAGTTTTATTTTATTTTAAAGAACACTTTGCAGTTTGACGTGGTTATCTCCATCTATAATTGTCGTCACTAAATGGACATTAGGAGATTTAAGAATTAAATCAAAGTAGGTAAAAATGATCAGCCGGTGATCAAACGAAAGAGCTAAGATAACCGTTGAAAAGAAGGAATTGGTGAAAAAGGTATAAAAACAAAGGATAGTGATGGAACTTAGAATTACGAAATTTTTACACTCTCATAATATAAAATATGTTATGTTGACACTACTCTAAAGAGGCCATACGAATGCAGCTCCGTTGTAATTTGAATCCACAATGCTATCCTATGTAGATTGCAACTCATAACTAAGAGGATAAATGAAAGGGGTTATAGGAAAATAAGAAGCTAAAATCAAGTAACATAAATTCTAAGTATCTAAGCTTTAATTTTATTATTTTTGGTTTGTTTAATTACTACTAACCATAAATGAATTTATTTAAATAAAAATTTCAAAGGATGTTTTTTATCTATTTTTATAGAATTTTACTACTCATTCAATTATACAAATTCATTCTTGGTTCTGGTGGCCAGAAAATCCCTTGCATCCCTGCCACTTGGGAAGGTGAGTACCCTACTTTATACATCCCAGATACTCTAATTTATAGAGCCGAAATAAAATTCAAATATTCTCTTCAAGGAACTTTTTTGGGTATCCACCCAAATATTTATTCTGTTAGAAGCTAGGCATAAAGGAAATGGAAGCAAAAAGGACATCTGCAGCTTGTGGTTTTGGCTCATGATTCCTTTCTATTCTATTTTCTGTTGGAAGAAGAGTTGATTAAGGTTTTGCAGGACGTTCCCTGGTTCTTTTGGAAGACAGTCTTGAATTTTTACAAATGTGTCCTTGAAAATTTCTTTGGAAAATCTCTTCCTAGTTCCTTACCTATCTACGTGAGGTTGTCTTCTCTTCCTGTGGAATTTTGGGAGCCTTAAGTGATTATGGGTATTCTCAGATTTTTGGTATTTCACTTGCCATTGACCACACTACAAGGGCTTGCTCCAGAATGATAGTTTCTAGATTTTACATCATTATGTCGGCTGATAAACCTGTTCCTTCCTCTATCTTGATAAAAATAGGACGTGGGGTTTTGTTTCAGGATCTAGTCTTTGAAGATACCTCCAAATTCTATGCCAACTATCAGAATGCAAGACATAGAGAAAATATTTATAAGGCACTGCGGGCATGGGTTAAAAAAGCAAGTGACGAGAGAGATCAATTAGTGGTAGGAGAGGCTCTGCACAACATGTTGGTTAGGGGTTCAAACCTTGCTCCTACTTTGAGATTTGGGGATAAGTGTGGATAGCTTGATAATGTAGGTTTGGAGCCTTTTAAAGCATAGGTGGAGGACACATGCCTTATTTTTATTAAAGTAGTGGAACCCCCTTCCTTAGCTCCATCCCCGATTGGCTCATCCTATGGCCTCTACATTGTGGACGAGTCCAACTTGTTAACTAATGAGCAATCCATGGTTGTGGAGCAACATTCAAAAAATGGTGGGAGTGATACGGAAGGCAATGAATCTATCAAGGAGGTTGAGGATGTGGGTAAGGATGTTGATGAAGGACTAGTGGATTTCCTAGATCCTGGTAACAATGAAATGGATTTACCTATCAAAGATCCGTGGAATTTTGCAACCAAATCTATATAATTAGATGATCTAAAATAATCTCTAGAGTCCCCTATTCTAGTGAGACCAAATGGAACAATGAATTCATTTAACGAAGAAAAATGTAAATTTTATGGGGAAAACAGAGTATTAGTTCTATAGTGTAGATCACAAGGATCCAATGGATTGTGATATCGTAATGGCTCAGCACCAAAGTTTGTTAATACAAATATACCTTAGAAATAACTCCACCAAAAATTGATCCTAAATTCCTCAAGTTACTCCAGTTTTTGTAGGGTGAGGGATATAAAAACTATATCAATTCAACATTTTGGGGTGGAGTTTTCAAAGGTTTGGATGATGGGTGGAGCACGATGCAATCTAGAAGAGATAAATGTAAGCATATAGTTTTACATTGTCACATAATAAGGAGTGGATAAAAAAATTATCTTGACCTAGCGCCCCTTTGGTAATTTCCTCTTATATAACGCCCACATTATACACACACAATGCAACAGTAAAAATAATGGAATTATTTTTTTACTTACTGATGTAGTATACATAACACTAAAGGAGATCACTTAGGATGACACACAACACAACATATATTTTCCAAGACAATAACTCAGATAGGTAACAAGAACCACATGACGCACATCAAGGCCACTTATTTTTAAAATGACCTGGACCAACATAACCATTCAACAATAGGACACACTTATTGATAGGGTCCTCCCATTGTAATGCCCCATTCGGCGTCGATTTCCATCTCTTCCACCTGCCTCCATTGCCACCTTGGCCGACTGTACTGGCTGCCGCGTTTTTTTCTGTCCTTGCGTGAGGGAGACGGGAGTGGGTGGAGTCCCATTTTCTTCACCATGATCTCGCTTCGATCCTCCTTGATCAATGCGGTGGGTGTGGGTCTCGAAAATCATGCTGTGCAGGTAGTATCCATGGAGCGTTGAACTGAATTTCTCCTCGGAAAGTGCTTTGTGAGGAAGTTTTGGTTATGCAGCAGCTACAGGGTCGAGAGGTAAACTTATCTCAGAAAACCAGCGGCCTCAAAGAGAGTATGTGCGGCAATTTCTTTGCAGGCGAGCCTGAGGAGCCGTGGTGTTGATCCGATGTTTACAGTTGCACGTGACACGTCGAGACTGTTGTTGCGAGAATTTTTACACTTGTAGTAGAAGAACGAGGTAAAGCTTTAGTTGAGTTGTCTTGCCTTTTCTTTTTGGAAGTCGCTTCTGTCCAGGTGGTGAAACTAACATGGAAGAAGCTCGATCAAATCTTGAGGCAAGTTTTGCAGGTGAGGTGAGATTTCGTTCACTCTGCTTTCTATTATCGATGTTGGAAGTTTTCAGCACCTAGCCATGGGTTAGATATGGTGGTTATAGATGAAGGCTGTGAGCTAGTGTACAGCGTGTTACCTCCTTTTCCCTTGGGTGTCATGAGGCATGTTCTGTCGCTGGGATCCACAACACTGTCCCTACAACCGTGATTAGCAGCAGCGGGCATGTTGCAGAGTAGTATAAGCGTTTTGAGCGCTTCCAACAGCATTTGTCCAACTATGTTGCGTTCGGTTCAGTGTCGACTGCATCTTCAAATTCGGGATTCTCCTTCAAGATATTTTTATCAAAATCGATTAAGTGACAGTGTGAGTGTTACCAGGAGACCCGATGAAATTTATTACAGAGATTCTCTATTGAGACCTTACTTGCTGTTCGATGTAACTCATGGGAGAGAATCCCATAGGTGTGGATCTGTTTCATATCAGAATATTCATGAAGCACATTTTGCTTTGCAATTATATGAGCATCTTCAACGAGTCACTATGTTGGCAGGCATAAAGGGTGTTGTTGGAATTATCACACCTTACAAGCTACAACTGTACTATTTGACCAGAGAGTTTGATGTTGTCCACATATATCACAAGAGGAAGGAAAGATTGGTTGTTGTATCTGAGGAAACAACTACTGGTGTTCACAGGCTATACCAGATGCAAGCTATTGGATCACTGCTCTTCCCTGCTATTAATGACAATGATTCTATTACCAAGAGCAAGTTCGATAGCTTGTACGGATGCAGGCACTCTCTGCTAGATGGTCTGATGAGAGCCACTGATGTGATGATTGCTGGCAAGGTTGCTGTTGTCTGTGGAAATGGAGATATTTCTTCTGTTTCGTCACCTTCACACAATTTTTTTACCTCCGTTGAGTTATTCCACTTCAGCTGCTCCACCGACTACGGCCTCTGTCTTCTCATAAATTGGTTTGCTGTCCAGTTTGTAGGCAGCTTGTTTACCCTAATGAGGCTTTGCAAACCCGATGCACACATCTTTACTGCAAGCCTTGCCTAGCTTATGTGCTGAGTACTACTAGGGCCTGCCCTTATGACGGGTATTTGGTTACTGATACAGATTCGAAGGCATTGCAAGAGGCAAATCTGGTTCTGGCTGATGCTATAGGCTGTGTGACAGTTCATTGCCTGTACCCCAAAGCAGCTGCATGAAGCAATCTAGTGTTTGGACAACCACCTATTGCATCCTTCTAGTCGTGCCTTCAAAAGGGAATCCTGGTGTGGTATATTGCAAGAAAAGACCAGTGAAGCAGAGGATAAAGCGAAGGGCATGTGGCTATAGCAGTCCTTGCTTTGGATGTACACGACTGGTGGATGCGTTAAAATAGGCAAGATAGACTAACCATATACATAATATGCTAGTATCTAATAACCTCTTGAAATGAAACTTTTTCTTTCTAGAAATTGGTTTAAATCTATGATTTTGTGGATTTGCGTTCAGTACATGGTTAACAGTTTGTTACTTCTGGATTTTCCTCTGTTGGTTGTTCTTGTTGACGTGATCAAACCCTTTTATATATAAAACAAACAAAGGTTCTCAGTGTATGCTTCGATTGATCATATGAATATATATATATATAATATATATATATATATATATATATATATATAATTTTAAAGTTACTTCCTTCTGCAAAAATGTCGTTGTTTTCTTTTGTGAACCTGGGTATGTAATCGCCCCTAGAACGTTGCAGCTTTGACTAGTATTGGACTCCTATTATGTTATTGCCCTGGAGGAAAATATACAGTTAAATTATTTTTTTTTTTATGATAAGCGTGTTTATGCACTTCGTGTATTGTGCAAATTATTAGGGCTTTTGGAAATTAGAAGTTCAATATATATGCTTGTTAAGAAGGAAGTTTTGGGCCAAAAATATGTCCTGGGTTGATAGAAGGGCATAAATTATTGATAGAACCCCATTTGATTCTACTCTTTCTATGAGTAAAATTTGATAAAATTAATGACCATTATGGTGTTAAGATATGGTATGTTGATGATTCCTTGTGTGATCGATTTAATTATGTATAGACATAATGTCTTGATGGAGTAAGGTAATATCTTTCACGGTTCGTGAAAGTTAAGATTTTCATCAACTGCTTAAGGTAACATGAAGTTCCTTAATTTAGTCAAACTTGTTTTGTACTTCCTTCTTGATGAGTGACCTTTCATTGCAAATTTAGAATGATTGTGATGGAAGGTCGTGAATATATTTTGTTGTCAAAAGGGAAAAGAAGCTATGAAATAGTTTGTTTTTGTGTCGAACGTAATAATTGTAATTACATCGTTATAGAAGTTCGTTATTGGAGGATATCTATCTTCAATGGTATATTATGTGTTTAATCACTGCATAGGTTACCATAAACTTAGTGATGAGATGTAAATTAAGGAGAGTTGAGAGACCTTTTCCTTTGTATACATCGTTTATGATATTAGAAAGTGAGTTGACGTCGGAAAATTTCAACCAAGTCTAGATTCATGGCTATGTTCCTCTAGAACGGGAGGGTTATAAATCTAAAGTATTATGAAAATTGAAAGGATGTGTTTAGAATACTAGATTTCCTACTCAACTTGGGTATTAATGAGGCTTGTCGCTATTCCGACCCTGGTTATGTTCAGTAGGTAGGCTGTTAGGCAATGCCTATTCCGGACATTCTTACCGTCCTTTCCTCTCATCGTTATTAGCTATGAAGTCACTTATTACCTAGGATATAATGGTTGTGGGTTTGAATATAAGTTTTTCATCCTTTAAACCTTTTTGATTACATGATGGAACTTTGTTTTACCCTCGTTGTTCATTTCTAGCCTATTAGGCCTATGGCCCTACGGAACGATTCCAAAACTATATTCTTTTTGGCAGCTAAGATCGGGTCTGGTTTTAATCTTTTGACTTCTCCTTGAGAATGTGGATTGATGGGTTACACCTTAGATTTCAATCGCGTAATCTACGGGATCACATAATTGAAATCCTAATACTCTCAACTCTTGTGTCTAATCATTTAAATTTCATAGTCTTGCGTATTTGGTTGTCAAACTTTTGTAGTTTTCGAGGTATTCTTCATAACTAAAACTTATGGATTTCTTCTTGTTGATATGTTGAAAATTATATCTTGTTTCAAAAGGTTGTTAGAGGTTAGAACTTTGATCCATTTCCTGAAATAGAATGTTTCCTTTCATGGTATTATTAGCTAGTAGCTTATTGTTGCTATGTATAGTCTTATCTTGCTCAGTTCTTCGCGAACTGACTTAGGTTATTAATTGTTGTAGATGGCTTACGTGGTTAGATGAGGGAAAGACTTGTAGATTATTTCATCAATCTTGGTTATGATGTTCCTTTTTACGAATGTGTATTATGTTATAAAAATTTGGAAAGGGCCTTTGGACATTTTAGAAGAAGGGTCAGTGCCTAGTAAATGTATTGTAGAGTATTGTTGTTGTAACTGTTGAAAATTTGGCTTGTTTGGTTATCATGTGAAAGATGAAATTTGATTACCGCTTAGTTATGGGATATTCTAGTGAACTTTAACCCTTAGTATAGTAGCGGGGCATGTCCCATGTTATTACTCTCTTGCTCCCTAGTCATGGTTCAATATAGATGGTATGTCCCTTTGATTTGTGCATCATGTTGGAATGAATTGATATAACCTTGTTTTGTTTCGAAAACGAGTCTTTGTTAAGCTTTGCTCTTGAGTTAAAATGTTGAGTTGTAAATCCTCCTAAGGCTTAGTAGCAATGAGTTTGTAAGTACTATGAAGTGAGTGGATAGTCCTTATTAAAACTAAACTAATAAACATTAACATTATCCTTTTATGGTGAAATATTAAATGACCTCATGGTGAAAGAAATGGTTAGATTTTAGAAGATGATAGGATTTAATAAGTAGGAGGAAATCGATTAATTAAACCTTAAATCTCTCTCTATCGTTTGGAATGTTTTCCTTTGTGAAACTTAATTAAGTAAAGTCTAGATGGAACATTTAACCAATCTTGATAAACTCCTAACCTCAATGAAAGACTGTTAGTAAACAATGTGACCCTGAAGCTAAATTCTATTGTCCTGTTCTGTTAACCCATGCCTTAATTCATGGTGATATTTCTTAAGCAAGGTCAAAATTTGATCCTTAAACAAGAAGGTTATTGTTATGAACCCTAAGCGGTACTTCCCTCAATCAGAACTTATGCCTTCACCTGTGCAACAGAGGTGTGGAACATGTGTTAGTGGCTTGAATAAGATTAATTAACCTTTTAATAAATGGAAAATGTTCTAAAATCAAATGAATAAGAAATATTTGGACATCAAATTGAATATCCCAGTTTAGAAAGCTTGGCCTTAAGCTATTTAGTCAAATGTTGAAAAGAAAGAAGTTCTCCCTTGTGAAAATAATTGTGTGAATCATTACATGAAATTTTATAAGAACGTAAGTTAAGAATTAAGAGACACTTTAGTAAACAAGAAAATTTAACAAGAAATTCCTCATGGGATGCCCTAGCTGTGAGTGTGTCATGTGGATTGGACTTCCATGTTGTCTTGTCAAAAGAAGAGTACATTGTCCTTGATAGGTGTGAACGTTTCCGTGCTGACCTTGTGGTCTCCCCCGTAACAAGTGGTTCCTAGTGTTGGTTGTAACCTTGTGACGACATGTTGTGTCGTGTTGTGCCAAAGCAAGTAAAAAAAAAAAAAGTTATCTTGTATTTCACTGTGTTGTCCTTGTGTTGGTATTTTTGGTGTGTTACACCCATGGCATGATATTTTAGGATAACACATTTATTACAATCATGTTTCAATCTTTAACTTCAGTCCTAGAAAGGTTCATAATATGTGAATCATACATTCCCTTTCCTCCTTTTTTTGCTATATTTCCTCTATATTTATTAACATTTAACTTTTAGAGTATCTCATTAAATAAGGACCATCCACATTATTTAAATTACTTGTTTAATTCATTCATTTGTTAATATGTTATTTATTTACACACAAGGCTACTAGGTATTACCCATTGGATTCACATCTATGGGAATGCATCTTGATCCAATATCATACCTACGTTACACAAAAAAACTAGTGTAAATCAAAAGGATGTGAAGTTCATTTTTTTTTTTGTTTAAGGATTTAGGGTCACGTTTCTTTCAATCATTTAGAATTGGATAATGGATTTAGTACCCAATAAGTATTATATGAATGAGGTTCTTTCCCACGATAAGAGTGTTTAATCACATTACAACGAAGATCATGTTTTCAATTTACATGAGGGATAACATCGCATTCTTACGCTCCCTAAGGCCAAGCGTCAATTATAGTTTTACTATATTTATGCTCCAACAGATTAATTAGGCATTCAAAGGCTCTTAAATTTGCAACATACTTCCTTATGTTTTGTTCTAGATTATGTTTCCTCAGTATATTTTATGTTGAACAAAGAGGGTTTTCCCTAACTAGGTTCATATGCCTTTTTTAGTGAAGTGTGTAACCTATTTCCTATAAGGGGAATCTGAATCCTTTGGTAACCACTTGTTCTGTCTTAGGGGGATTTATCTCTAAGAACATTATCACAGTTTCACATCATATATGGATTACATAGAAGGAAAAGGGGGAGGACAAGATGGAATAGTCCATCACTTAAAGGTTTAAGGTTGATTATAGTTTACACAACCTATATCTCACTTCTCACCACAAGATGATTTAAAAATGATATGATAATGACCTAAATTTCACCTTTATCCAATGACATCATCTAATGGTTACATTTTCACAAACTAATTATACACTACAATGTCGTTAAGTTTCGTAATAAAATATTATTATCACACCATAAAACCCAAACATAATTGAGATTAGGTATCGATCCCAGTTATGATCCCAACTCTTAAAGGTGACATCCAAGGTTAGTTGGTGATCTTTGCTACTCAACATGTATGTCAATCTAAAAGGATTTTATACTATGTTTAATGTTCGTTTCCAAAGGAGCACTATCTTGAGAAAACACATTCTCCTTACTACACACATGATTACAAGTCCTAGGAGGGGACCACATACTCGAGACAAAGTTTGACAAAGTGTCATTCCTAACCATTTGCTTCATGACGATGTCACTAAGCATACAAAAATGAGGATACACTCGAGCTTGGGATCTTATTTACTTAAGCTAGAAGGTGTTATCAAGCGTAAATATTTAAGTTCATTCTAAGGTTTTAGTTTCTTTTTGCTAAGAAAGATCATGCGAGAAGGGTAGAGATGCACAATTTGTATACCTAGGTTGGTTGTTCAATTTAGATTTCTTTTCTATATTTTCTAGTTACATAACAAAACACTATGGATATTTCATCATAAATTTCATACCAAGAATGCACTATAATATTTTAAATTTGATTTCATTTAACATACATATGTAACTTTTAAAATACAAATCTTAGGATAAAAATAACACCAATGTTTAGATGAACATTCCCCTAAATGCTATCATCTTAAAAATGTTAAAAACTTTACTAATAAACCTTTCAATACTTCGCCAAATGTTGAACTATCCTCTATAATATAACTTGTATTAAATATCTAACACATTTTTCTTTAGCCATATGTAAATTTGAATACAAAAACACCTATAGTTGAATACACGTTTCCCAAACCACCCCTAAGACTAGTATCTTATTCATATTGCCAAAATTTTAAAATAAACTTTAGTGTAACATAACAATACAATTTTTTTCATTAACATATATACATTACAATTATAAAAATTAATTACAACCACGTTGTTTCGCCATCTTACTTGTATCCCGTAAAACCATGTGAGCATGAAACAAGCAATAAATCGCTAGCATGGCATTCTCCTAAATCTAGCATAATTAGCGTTTTTAGTTTTCCATTTACAAAAATAATATTAATTTTTACTTGTGAGTAGAGGGTTAGAGAAACATATTCATTTCATTTCATTTCACTTCATTTTGTAACTATGGGGAGAGGAGATAGGAAGAGAGAGAAACATTGTTTTTCCAAAAGTAACATTTCACACGACAAGCCACATACGAGAGTTTCATCGATTACAGCATATACATTTCAAAAGTTTTCATGATAGTTTATTGTCTTGGATTGGGTCTTGTGACCTTATTTTACATATTTCTACATGTTGCGGGAATGTCTCAATTTGGCTCAAGGCTAAGAAACAACATTTAAAAATATGTTTCGATAAGAAAATCACAACATATAAATTTCTACTTGTCCTCCTATACACTAAAAATTCACGGGAACTAAGGTAATTCAATAGTTGAGAATGTTTTACAATTGGTGAATGGTTTTTGGAGCCACTTGTTGTAATCAATCAAGTTTGACCTAGTCAAATATTGACCGGATGCCTACGAAACCTCTTTATCAAACTAACCAAGAATTTTCTTTTTGGAACCGAAGGTTCAAGGAAATTATATTGTAAAAATAATGGAGGTTTGCAAAGGCAAAAAGTATTTTTTATTGAGGGTCCAAATGGTGAGCCGATAAGAAATCCAAATTTTCAATTTTAGCAACTTTATAGTAGTACAACATGGGGTAACTAGGCTTCTAAAGGAGTAGTGAAGAGAGCAAAAACAACCGATTGGGGTCAATATAAATATTGATGTGAATCTCCCCATAATAAGGATATCATACAATATTTGAGACCTCTTTTCCAGGGTTAGAAGGTGGTTTTGAGAGTCTCTAAAAATTGCGTTTTTCTAACTTTGTGAGGTAGGTAAAAATGGTTATTTTATTTGATGACATCAACTAACTCTCACCAATAACGGTGGACATGATTACCCAATTATTACATCCTGGCTTAACAATGTGTGAGGTTATGGGAGGAATCTCTTTTGATGGTTGTGGTGAACCTTTGTTATACAATTCACAAGGTAAACTTTTGTTGTTTTAAACTATCTAGTTTGGTTAAATATCCAAATGTATAATCATCCACTGGTTTACTATTTCTGTTATATTGCAAATTAAAGAACCAAAATACAAAAATTATAAAATATTTTGGTAAGGAGACCATCCCTGAGAACGATGAGTGAAGCAGGGTATGAGGGGCTCCAGGTGGTTTATACTCATGATCCATTGATTCCACCACTTTACCACATGTCTGTGATTTCTACCCTCTATTATGCTTATGGATTCTTTCCGCCAATACTAAATCTCCCAAGCATTTGTAACTATAGTATCTGATAGAAATATTATTCAATTTTTTTTTATAGATCCATACAAATTCCAAGGCTCTCATTTTGGCACGACCTAAAGGAAATATTTGCAAACATTTGGAGATCTAGCTTTAAATCTACCGATTGCATATTCTCAAATTTTTCTAAATCCTTTTTAAAAACCCATTTCTGCATATCCAAAATTCAATTTTGTCCACTAAAACAACATATTTTCTTTAAGACATTTCACAAACAATTCACCTTGAGTGTGTAAGGTTCCACATTTGTATACACATCAACTAGAGCATTTGAACTAAAACATCTAACAAAAATCCTCTATATTTTATGCTTATGGGATGTCCATATATTGTTCCAATAAGAAAATTAAAATTCATTAGGCTTAAGACTTTTTGTTGCATAGATGAAACATTTTGAGTGGACCATGAGGAACCCCATGTCCGGTGTACATTATTGTAGTTGTCCATGAGAAGCTACCTCATTCTTTCATTTGGTTAAACATTGTAGCAACATCAAAAAAATTTGAGTTACCCTAACACATTACCTCTTAACCTTACCTTACAATGGAGAGCTTAGTGCTAAAAACTTATCCAAGCACATAAGCTAGTAACAAACATTATAGTGAACTAAACGCTCTAAAATATACAAAACAGCCGAGTTGAGGTACATAGAAGTGACCAATAAAACAAAACCGAAGTGTCGAGATCTATGTGAGAGGAGCCACAACGATATAAAATGTCACAACACCGAGACGAGGAAGAGATAACATGACCAAACTAAGATACAACGACATCTCCCCAAGTTCCAAACAAGACCCAATGGAGATGCAATTACATCTCCATAACCAATCATGGTGGAGATGGCCTAATGGATGGGTCAAATCTAAGCCGAGAGGTTGCAGTGCTAAGCTTGAACATAAATCTAGTATGGAACGAATGAGCTCTATCATTGAACAACCAAGTTATGTAAGTGAAAAAAACTCTAAGCCCAGATCTATGAATAACCAAGTTGAACATTGGAATGCCAAGCTCTCAATGAAATAAATTACCACGAAACGATAAACATAGAATAAGCGTGGTTAATAAGAAATGAAGGGAGAGTCAAATCAATGTTAGGTCACAAGTTAAGGTCTAGCCCATAATGACAACATTGAAACATATGAACTGAGATAGGTAGTGGGACATAAGCAAGAAGAAACCAATTAGATATTTGGAGTCATGACCGGTGCGTAAAATTATAAATCACAAAAATATTACAAAACTTGAGTAAGATGTTGCAGAGTTTGATGGTGATAATGGGCCAAAGTGAAAGAGGAAGAGTGAAAGAGATAAATATTGGCAAGGACATAAGTGGGATAGCAGGAAACACACTTTCAATATAGATCGAGACTTAAATAAATCAACTCGTATATATTAAAACGAGGAGATATTTTTGGAAGAGTTTATCTTTGCATGAAGGACTAATTTGAATCATAATGGCTGATTTTAGGTGAGGTATTGGTAAGATCCATGTATAACTCTCTCCACACAATGTTAAATTTATTTCATTTTGATTGATTTTCACTCACTTGCAATTGTCCAATTCATCGTTAATATTGACAACATTGACTAGTTTTTAGCATGGTTACTACCTTGGATTCTAATTAAATTTGTTGATTTATTATGCAACGGAAATGATAGGTCTAAGCTGGTCATTAAGGATGGGACAGCCATGCCCTATCCACATGCCACCACCTAACCATCTCTTCCATCAATTCCATTGCCCAATCACTTCACAAAATATATATCTTTTAAATTTTATTTTACTATAAATTTAAAGTGGGCACTACATTTCCCCGCCCTTATAAGATCATCTTCCTTGATCAGAAAAATAATTGAGTCTCGAAGGGTATGTAGAAAAGAAAGTCAATAATTACACATGTTGTTTAACAAATCAAATTGTTGGTCTAACGCGACCACAAGATTTAAGGCAAGTCTTAACAATTTCTTAATGTTCTGAGAATATTGGTAGTTAGTTATATTTTTCTTTATTACTTAGAATTTTTCCTTTATAATATTTCTAAATTTCAAGCTCATAATATTTCATTTAAAAAAATTATTTATTTATTATTGAGGATGCCCAAGTGAGACTAACATCACAATACCATATAAAGGTTAAACGCAACACTAATGGTTTATAATATATTCGTTATTTGATTTTTCCCCTTGGGTGAATTTGGACAAACATGACCTCACACAAAGAAAATAAAATGATCGATTTGGCACAGAGCTCACATTTGAGGCTCGAGGTGAGTGAGTTGAAGTCGGTCAAGCACATTGCAAGGAATCTTAGGAGTTTGAGCTAGTTCGGGGAATGAAGAATCTCTAAAGTCTGAAATCAGAAATTTGAAGGTGAATTCGTTCGGTGGTGGGACCAATTGAAAAATGGTGAAACCCGGAGATAAAGAGTGCAAAGCTCTAAAATTTGGAGGTCAATGCATAAAAGGCAGGTCAATTTCGGAGTTTTGGAGTCTTGGGAGCTCATGATGAACAATACCACGTAGTGTGGAGGAAAGTCAAAAACTTGAAGTCTAAAATATGAACTTTAAGGTTTCAGGAGTTGGAGTTAGTAGTAAGGTCAAAGCAGATTAATATTTCCTAAACCCCAAAACCGAACCCTTGAAATCTTGAAACTCGAATCACCAAAACCACGAAACCACGAAACCCAAAGTCCCAAAACCCCAAAACCCGATGTCCCAAATCCTCGAACCCCCAAAAGTAAAAAGGTCCTAAACTCGAAGTCCAAATTTTGGACTTTGGGGTTTCATTATTTTGGAATGTTGAAATCCTTGTGCCCAAAAATCAAAACTTGAAGTTCGAAACCCAAAAGTTTGAATTTCAGAATTCAATTTTGGAGTTTCGAGAGGTTTCACGAACTCATGTAGATGAAAAATAACCCAAACTTTGAAATTAAAATGCCTGAAACTTTGAATCCTAAAAGTCTAAAATTTTTGATTTCAAAGGTTGGGATGCGATTCAGTAGTCTGAAAAGAAGATCAACCACACTGTATTTATTGCAATATTGCACCCTCATCTTCAGATGGCCATAAATTTTTACTCGAAGCTCGGATTTGTACAAATTTTCACTTGTTAGAAATCTCTTTGTTTCCTTTGAACAATTGGCTTTCTTAATTTTAGTGAGATTAAGTACTTAAAAAGGAAGAAATGTAGTCCTCTATTTTAGAAGGTGTTTCTAGATTTATCACCTACCAAAATGATGAGGCATGCATGGGCTTCCTTTCTTTTCCAACAATGACAAGCACATGGAGGCACGGGTTTTGCGGTATCATCGATCATTGTTGTAGGTGATTTTAATGCATATTTGGGTGGTTGAAAAAAGTTTTGAATTCCTCTCTCCCGCTTCTCTCATTCTTCCTATATATTGTAAGGAGGGGCTCATTTCAAAAGGTTGGATAATCTTTATTTGCACCATCCCTTCTTCTCTTATATGAAGTGATCTTGTGGAGTTAAAACCTCTTACTCAAATTGTAAAATGTAATTTTTTCCTCTTCTCCATTGTAATGCACCGTATCAAATTTGTGGAAAAATCATATAATTATGTGGATGAATTTCAACCCTCTTTTGTGTTCATTGCATATTTTTGATCTCTCATTACAACTTTGGTTAACTGTGTAATTTACATTGTGTTACATGATAGTTTGTGTTTAATGGTGAATGAATTTGAGATAAGAAACTGATTTTTGTTGATGTCCATCCTCTTCAATCTTGTTTCACATTCATTTCCATGGAAGGAAAGTTATTCATCATTCCCTTTAGTGCATCATCTCATGTATATTAGGTTTAAATTTTTGTAATCTTTTCAAACATGTCTCCTTGGCAAGTTAGAGTAGATTTTAGGATAGATCCTCTATAATTTGAATGTGTGTATCAGAATAAAGGAATAGGAAACAAACATCATCTAGAGTGTTTTTCAAATTTTAAATTCCCACACTTTGGAAAAAGCTCCATGTTATGCAATCACACTAATGATTCAATCTATCGAGTTGAAACAATTAGGGGTACTTTGATTCCACATAAACAACATAATGATATGTACTTTCATTAATATATTACATCATAATAACTCAACCAAACCATTCAAATAACATACACAATCCAAACAACGTAGTACTTATTACACATTTACGACATAACATTATTCGTAATATAAGAAGACTACTACAACATGGTATTTCGAATAGGTGCACATATAAATGTTTCATGCAAGTTGAGACAATAATTTTAGTTATAATGTCAACAAGGAGATCAAATCATACTCTCAATGAGGAGAATCAATCCTCAACATCACAAAACATAACCAGATGAGTACACATACCGATAATACCAACTCCACACACCTAGAAAAACATGACAAAACAACTCCATATACATCAAAAAGCACCACACAACAACTCCATATACCTCCCAAAGCATCAAAAATAACTCCATATGCCTCCCAAAGCATCACACAAAAAATCCCTCCATGAACACAAATATCTTATCCCTCCCTAAAATCTCTTATCACTCCCTTGAATCTCTTATCACTCATTTGAATCTCTTATCACTTCCTCAAAGAGGACAGTCACCCTATGGCCCTAGGCATATAAATTCCATAAACCCTAACATAAGTGACATAATAACTCATGGCTCAAAACCCTCTACTTATCTGTAACTCCTTGTGGCGTACCTCTATATAAAGAAGCAGTCCATAGGTTCAACAACTACATGGTCAATCTCATGAGCCTATTCCAATACATTACGACATCGAACAAGAATAACAATCCGTTTGAACTAAAAACTAGAAAAATTCCCAATCTTTGGGCTAGGCTATATACAAACTATATCTAAACATGAAAAAAAAAATTTAAGACTAAGTAAAACAAATGTCCGAATAGCCATACTTAGTGAAAAAACTGCATGTTAGTTCAACCAAATAAAATTTCCAAAATATAAGAACACATCAATCAAGAAAATGGTTGGCTCGACCAGAAAAAGATAATGATCAATTTATGAATAAAATGTATATAGAGAAATAACACATTCTAATCACTATGTGGACTCATACGACCACCAAAGAGGTACTCATCGAGTTCTTTGGCACTTGGACATTGAGCCTTGGCTAGTAAAAAAACATATCAAATCATACAATTGTCATAATATCTACCTGAATCGTCCCACCATACTCCCACAAGGCTGAACATAGTCAAAATCACATAGGATTGTTTGATGAAAAACCGATAAGATAGACCAAGCAATGACAGTTTGCATAAGCTAAGCCTAAAGTGGTTCACATCCACAATATACATACAAGCTCGATGTATACTAAATAGATAGAAGTGGGTTCTATGTCTAAATAAGACTCCACTTCCTCACTCGTTCTTGGCTCAAGATTATGAAAACTTGGTCAACACCTCCTCTCTCCACACATACACTCGTAACGATCACCTCCCTTAGCATCATCTAGTGTAAGGTTCAAAACATAACACATAACTAAATCACTCACACAATGGTAATTTATGCACATTAACCATTTCATCTTACGCATGGTATATAACACAATCATTAATTTCACGAGTTACAATACATCACATTTCCACATAAATCACCCAAGGTGAAAGTACTACATAATAAGGGTAATAAAATACCCATATGCCCCTAATTTATGACATGAATCATCTCATATTACACAAATTATATGCATGATGAACACAATGAATAATACTACAACATAAAATAAATTGCAAGACAATATGGTGTTGTAGTGCCCACTTCCCTTCGACCTCATTTTGTTTTGTTGTTTTTCGAGACTGATTACTTCACTTATGGATTATTATGGCTGCTTGATTTAGCATGCTAGTAGATATCATAGAAATTGGACTTTTAGTGATTTGATCTTTATATGATGCATATGGTTTACTGGTGGACATTTGATGACGATATTTGTATACTTTTGACAGGGTTATTTATCTTTAATTATGACATGTGATATGTTTAATCATTTTGAGTAGAACTTGATAATTGGACTAATGTGATGATCGTTTTGACATAAATGAAATGTGGAATAGAAATGTGCTAGAAAGTGTTAGTGATATCGTACTTGCATAGATGATAGTAAATCATGTGTCATTTATTTTAGATTATATTGTATATTTGGCATGAATGTTTTAATGCGGCCAACAGGCCGAAGGAGGTATTTTATGTTCTGTAGGTATATTATATTCACAACAATATTGGGGATTGGAGACCAACCACATCGGAATTCGAGAAGAATCCAACTAAGGTCACCATGGCAACAAGTAATTGTGTGTGTGTTAGAATTATCTGGTTAAGGGAAAATTGTGACCTAGGGGTCATGTGTTGTTTTGTTTTAATTTTCCTTTTATTATGTTAGTATGTGTTTCTCTTAGTAAGTGAAATTTTACTTGTGTTATTATTCATACTCTTTGGATTGGAGTTTACCCCTTTGTTAGCCATGGGTTGTAGTGGCTTAATTAAGTTAATTTGAAATTGTCCTAAACTAATTAAAAGATGTGACCAAAGAGAGTTCATTTATTAGGATTTGATTTACTTGGGATTTTGTGTGGATTGATGTGTGTTTGAGTTTTGAGTGTAGCACACTCTACCCCACATGGGAAACTCGAATTTAGCCTTGGAGGCCAAATTTCAAAGCTTGTGGGACAATTCAAACTTGTCCCACACCTCTTAAAAACGCCATGCCAACCCTACCTATGGGTTGGAAGGCCAAATTTAGGGTCTTTTAGGTGTTTTGGGGGATAAAAGGATAAAATATTAATTGCACTTCCTTTCAAAATTTAATTTTGTCCTTTGAGGGAGTGGGCTTAGTTGGAGTGTGTAAGGTGCTTGCCTTTCTTTCAACCACTTATTAATGGTGCATTGGAATTTGATGTTGACCAAATGATGTGGAGTGGAGGGAAAAGGAGGTGGCATCCTACTTGGAGCCACATCATTCCTCCCTCTCTTTCTTTATTTATTTGATCCTCTTGTTTGTTTTGGGGGTTGGAAGTTTCATTTTTTAGTCTTTTGTATTTTGGAGAGGAGAGGATTTGGAAAGAGTTTGTGGATTTTGGAGCTTGTTGATACTTGTGGGAATTTTGTGGGAGCTTGTGGATGCTTGCTTGATCTTTGGAGGGATTTGAGACTTCATACTTGGAACAAGCTCTACCATGGAAAGGTAGGAGCTTCACCTTTGTTGTATTATGTTTTCTTCTTTTTGTTATATGAATGAGTACATATGTTGTGTTGAATTTTGTTGTTGCAATGCTTGTTGGGAATGGGTAGAATGCCTAAGTTGGGAGTGGGAGGAGACTATGGGGAGTTTAATTGAGGGAGGCATAAGAGATCATGTTCTTGAGGAGGGAGTTTGGGTTGGGTGCCCACCTTGTAAGAGAAATGCTTGCATTTTCTTCTTGTTTTACTTTGAGGGAGCCATAAGAGTTGAGGGAGGCATAAGAGTGAATGGAGGGATAAGGGGTACTTAAGGGAGGGATAAGAGTTGTTAGGGGTATTTTGTTTTGCATTGGAGGCTTTTAGGTGGCACCCATTCCCATTGGGAGGCATAAGTGGCCTCCCCATATGTCTTACTCTTATGGCTTTCTTGATAAGCCTTGTGACTTGTTGTTGTGATTGTTTTCCCTCTTGTTGTGTTGTAAATCTTGTTTTGAAGGATTATGGAATGAATGTGAAATGTTATGTTTAGTTATGTGGAAGCTAGTAGTTGCCATGAGTTGGATTTTCTCCCATTGTGATGTGGTTGGGGCTCGGGGGCCAATGGAGAGGATGGCTTCTCTTCTCCATTGGGTATCTTGGTTGGGAGGAGAGCGTTGCCTCTCCCCTTATTTTGTTGTGAATCAAGAAAACTATGGAGGAGCCACCTTGTTGATATTTGGAGCATTGGAACCTTGTTGATGACAATGTGAAACCACCATGTATTTTTACCCACCTTGAGTGGAGGAAAAATGTAATATTGCTTTGTATTTTAGCTTCCATCATTGTAAATTTTGTTCCCACATTAAGTAGAAAATGTTGTAACAAGATGTTGAAGGAAAGTTGTTTTGAACTTCATTAGTAAGGTTGTAATGTGGATGGAATTAAAAGTTGAAAGAAAGACAATCTATTTATTCTCCTTTAACTTGGCTTGGAACCTCACATGAGTATGTTGATCTTGTTGACATGTTAGTAGATCTTGCTTTAAAACTTAATGGAAATATTGTTGGACTCTTTTGTGGAATGTTAGGAAATTTACAAAAAATATACATATTAGATTTCATTTTGTTGCTTAAAAGAGATGTATTGAAAAGTGAGAATATTAGTGCATATTCTCTTCTTGTATTGTGGATGGAAAGACTTAAGTTTTAAATGGTTTCCAATATGCCAATAAAGTAATTTATGTCCTAACTCTATTATGTGTTTCCTCATTTAAGAAATTCTTGTAAATCCATTTGCAAATTGTAAAGGGAAATGAAATCGATTCTTTTTCAAATCCCATGTAATTTTTATTGAATTGTGTAGAAGGAAATTTTAATGCAAAGACTTTAAACTTATTAAGATCATTACTCAATACTCCTTAATGCTTAACAAGGATACTAATATTTTAAATAATATTTCATATTAAAGTAGTATTAAAAGTAATGGATTTACTATTATTAAATCATATTAATACCAATATACTATTGATGTTTCTTTTATATTAACAAAGTATATTAATATGAACCGCAACCAAGAAATTTTATCAATTATATATGAAATGGAACATACGCATGTACAAGTAATGTATGCGCCTCCCTAGGTCCTTGAATGATCTTATTTTTTTGGTTGCGTAGCAAATTGTGCTCCATGAGTATTCTGATCTGGAACAGATCCGCCTCCTTGTGAGTCTTCTCTATGAACTACATTGTAAAACAGGT
The DNA here is from genome assembly GCA_018340775.1 of Taxus wallichiana var. yunnanensis. NCBI lineage: Eukaryota > Viridiplantae > Streptophyta > Pinopsida > Cupressales > Taxaceae > Taxus > Taxus wallichiana. The sequence goes on along the minus strand of CM031234.1, from coordinate 726,098,311 downwards.
GAGGTCCCGATAGAGAATCTCTGTAATAAATTTCTTCAGGCTCCTCGTAACACTCCCTCTGTCCCTCACTCGCTTTTGTAATGCCAAGTGGGGGTCGCCATCTCTTGTTTTCTATGTGGATTCTTGTTGAATTTTGTTGTTATCGGCAAAGTGGGTGCATGGGAAAGAAGGCCACCTACTCCTTTAATTATTTCATTTATGCTTGGTTTTCCCACGTGTCGTGAGTAAGAAGTATCTCCGCCCGTTGGTAGTGGGCCGCATACTTTAATTTTGGTTGTTCTTGCAAATCTTCCTGATTTCTTGTTGTTCTTTGCGTGGGATTTTGGTATGTGTGCAAGACTTTTGGATGCCTTTTTACTCGCTGGCCGCACCACCTCCCATTCTTTATTATTTTTTTATTTGCTATCTTCTTTGACCTTTGTGGTCTGCCTCCACCATCCTACTTTGCTCATGTGAGATTCTCTAGTGAAAGATCTGCATTCGGGGGTTGTTGGTAAAGGCTTTGAGCTTTCGAGGACAAAAAAATTTGATGGTGGCGTCGGTGATCATTTTTGCACCCATGTTTGGACAGGCTGCGCATTCTGGAAATGGTTATCTCTGTAGGCCATTTTTTTTTACTGGCCCTGCTGGGCATACCTTCTGTCGATGTTTCCTTGAGACCACTCCTCATTGAGGATTTTCTTTCTTTCCAACAATTTTTCATGTCATGTAGATTCTTCCAACCTTGCTTACATGGGTGTTGAAGCACATGCTTCTATCTCTGAAAAATATGTGACCCATTTGTGCTTTGCTGGATGTTATCACCCTGTACTAAACGAATTTTACACTCCCTTGTGTTACGTCCCGTGTCTATTGCTATTCCATGAGACCCCAATCGAAGTGTGGAATTTTGCCATGTTGGCACACTTCGTGTGATTCACTCTCTCTTTGCATACGTTATTTTGGAGGTGTCTTCTCCTTCAAATTTCTTTGATCCTTGTTCCTTGTGCGTGTTCGATGTATCTGTCCTACTACTACGGTGCCCCATCTTTAACGCAGCATGTTGCGAGAATAATAGAAGCTTTTTTTTTTTGCGCTTCCAACAAGCGGGTTGTCCAACTAACTATGTTATTATCATGCTCAAGATATCGACTACCTCCTCAAATTCGGGTCTCTCCTTCAAGATATTCTTTTTATCCAAATCGACTATGTGATGGTGAGGGTCCTTGATCCGTGGTTGCATTTGGACTTCAATTTTCAAAATCATGTCTGAACATTCTCAGAAGCGTCATACGGGACCACCGCCTGATGCTGTCGTGTTTACTTGCATTTTTGTGGACTTTCTCTATCTCCACACACCTCTGATGGACTCTGCAATTTCATTTCAGTTTCCCAAATTTCTCACGAGCTTCGGACATGAATTTTTTTGTTAGAATACCAGGTTATTTGGAACAACATTTATGAACAAACTCGTTTCTGCATTGATGATAGATAGCAGTAAAACCACATTGGTTATGACACAAATTTGAAGTGCTAATGTGGTCTTTGAGTGAAAAGGAAAAAAGGGGTTTTCAAAATCTGTGCCACATGCCGTGCAGGTATATTATGAAAGCTTGTGTTTTCAATTAAATTCGAAAATGTTCTAGCTCCTGATAACTGCAAGTATAATTGTGCCTTACTAGCTGGAGCTTTGCAAAATGGTTTAAGCTCCCAATATTCGCTAGAGGGCCGTTCCAGTAAGCATTTGAGATTTTGTTAACAAGGTTAAGTCCTGATAGAGATCAGAAAATTTTGTGTTGCATAGCCTCCATGGCGCATGAATGCATCGAGAGAACTCCAAAATTGTTTCAAAAGAGCTCTCCTATTACTACCCTTTCCCCCAAGAGCTTGGGTCAGAAAGCTTGCTGCAAAATACTTGAAGTCTGTACCAAGAGATTCTTTTTGGTTATAAAGCCACCTTCTTCTGCTTCATCTCAAACTAGGGCTACTCCTAATATGAGAGCACCAAGGTTAGGAGGTCCAAATCGAAACAATTAGATACATATGGAGATGGTGGAGGTGTTTGGATGAATGACGAAGGATCAAGTTCAATTGCCAAAATGGGACCTACAAAAGTTCTAGAGCTAATCTTGGAGCGGTGTTGGGAGGATGATGGCAAGTATTTTAGACCACCCACCCCGGCCGTGAACTCCTTCCTATGCCATCGTGAAGATGATCGATGTTTGGGCGCCCAATGAGCTTGAAGAAAATGGAATTAGGCTTGGGTTGCCGTTGCAGGCCCTTTCCACCTTGTTATCGACTGCGGGAGCTTAATCAGGCACGATATTCTCTATACCATTGATTCTTATGTTGTTATTTAACTGATTCATTAAATAACTCTACTCTTCATATAAATGTCTCGTGTGATGGTATGCTGTTTGGTTTCCACTTCCCTTGCTCGTTTGTATTCTTTTTTGGCGTTAGAAATGATTGCGCTGGTTGAAGCCTTTTATATTGTTTTCTGGGTTTTAATAAATATTAGTTGGGTGAACTTTGTTCTTAAGACTAATAAAACCAAAGAGGTGGGGGTCCTGTAATGAAAATTCCCGTGTCCTTTGTGTTGGTCTCACGATTTGAATGTTTTATCAAACATTGTCATTGGACTCAACTTTATAGTTCCTGATTTATTCTTATTCTTGTTTGATTCGAGATCCGTAGTTCGGTTTATGTTGGGTATTTGCGAATTAGCGATTGAGTTCTGCGAGTGCATTGTGTATAGGTGAATGATGCTATTCATGTCTTTATCCTTTTCTTTTAGTTATTTTAGGTTCTAGTAACCCTTCCCGGTTGGCTTGGTGTGTGCTTAGCTTGACTGATTTTGAATTGAGCCAAGTTGATATTACTTTCAACTAGGTCGGTTGCTTTGGTTTTTGTTTTGAATCGCTCGAATAAATACTTTTATTCTTTGAGTATCATGGTTGATCTTCATAATTTGATATCAATTCATGTTCACCGTTTGGAGATTGTTGTCTTTGGAATCACCTTCTCTCCCCTTGGTGAGTGTGGTATGTTTTGAGGAATGTAATCGATCCTATGGAATGTCTTCTTTTGACGTTACTCACATTTCTTTTGGATAGCTTAAAATGTCGAGAGAAATACTCTTTTTCCTACCTTGATTTTGTTTCACACATGTTGGAGGATACGAGATCTCTTGGATCATTATTGAGGAAGTTTTCAAATCTTAAAATTGGGATGTTGGTTTTATGTGTAAGAAATTACTCTACGTTTTTCTCCGTAAATATGTTTATATTTCATTCTCCGTGACTTAGAGGTTAGTGTATTTGGAAACTCATTAGTTGACTGGTTTTTGTGATGCTTGTTGTGATTCGACCTCCTTGTTGTCATTTTAGTAGAATGGTTATGTGTTGACCGAGAAGGTGAAAGTCAACTTGTTGTTGACGCATGATCCTTAGAAGCTATGTATCCCGTGTTGTGTTCATGTGAATGATTGGGTAAACCTCTGTAAGATTCATAATGGTCATGTTTGGTCTTGCAAAGTTTGTCCTTTTTCTTAAGACATTCTCTTGATTAGAAGAAAGTTTAATAGAAGGATTGTTAGGATAGGATGTGGCCCATACGGGGTCATTTGTGCGTTTCATCCCTTTTCTTTCCAATTTATTTATTCTGTACTGACATAAAATTAACTGTTATAGGCACATCATCTTAATATTAATAAGTCATGTTGGTTTAGATATTCTCATGTCGATTGATTGTTTGGGATCTTCCAGTGGCATAGTGAATCCTTGGCTTGGTGAACTAACTTAAACAAATAGGGACAGATCACGTTTGAAATTAATTCTCTTCTTGTAATTGTTTTTGTTTCGAAATGTTATCTTGTTAAAATGATGGTCATTATTGTGATATGGGTGGAATTCACCATGCTGGTTGTTAACTTCTCCTATGAGAAAATGATAATTAAATAGAGTTAGTGCCTCCCTTTTTATTATGACGTTTTAAGCTTTTGGACAACTCTTTAATTGCTCTTGTTTAGACTCTTGGATTATTTTTCATCATCAACGGTGCTTTTCTTCCTTGAAACAGTTAGATAACAACATATTGTCTTAATGTTATAGATTTTATCGTGCTCGTTCTTGTGAACCGACATGTGCTAACAAATGTGTAGGAGGATTTCCGAGTAGAAAAAAAAAAAAAGAGAGAGAAAAAGAAACACGTGTAGAAAGTAGATTCCAGCGTTCTTAGGAATTCTTTGTTGTACGAATGTTTTTCTTTTGCTTTACAAAGACATTGGTATGGAAATTGTGGAGACTATCTAGAAGGCATTGCGTTATAATTTTGTATTGTTCTCATGTAGGTTGTTGTTATCGTTTAAAAGTCAATTTGAGAAATACTTTTGTCAATAAGATTAAATGAACTTGTTTGACATGCGCATCCTTTGTTGAATTTTCACTTTTCAGAATATGATTTATCCTTGAATTGTCAACCTGATTATAATTACCTAAACTTGAATCAACTTACATCACTTTGGTTACCTTTGGTCATGTGTCGTTTGGTAGAGGACTATGTTTTTAACATAGCAAAAAGAAAACAAAAGAAACAAATATACTGGTGATCCCACTTAAACTAATCAACAATCTCTTATTGTGGTGAGTCCTTAGAACGGTCTTAAGGTGAAATCAATGATTAATTCTTGGAAGATAATAGGAATATAATAAATTGAAGGAATTGGACTAAGAAAACTCTTCGATTCATCTTACCCATTGAAAATGTAAACAAGTATACTTATGTCTATCTCTTTAAGTGAAGCCCAAGTGAAATCTTTAATATTTCGGTTAGACTCTTGATCCCAATGAAACCTTATTAACAACTAATAAAATCTTAATGATGAATCCAAGATTTAGGCAGTCATGTACTGGAATAAAATAAAATAAAATAAAATAGACCGCTTGAAAAGATAAAACATATATGTTCAAAAGCACAACGTCGAAAACAAATTGATGAAGTTAAGAGCCTTGAGAAATTAACTGCCTCCTCACAAATGAATAAGTTAATCAAGTAAATGAAGTAACCTCTTACCATACAATAATTGGTTCACACTGTATATTAACATTAACAAGGTAGGAGAAAATTCTTCAAAGGAGACATGAACTTCAGATTCTCCTATCATGATTTCTCTGGGAAAAGTAAAGAATGTAAAAGCACTTACAGCTAAAACATGATTCTAAAGAAACCTTCTGTGGGAAAACCTTGTTGTAAAATTGCATACTTTAGATGTACCATTGTGTCCTAAGTGTGTGCCTCATGTTAGTTGTAACCAGTGTGAGTCCGTGTTGTGGAAAGCATGTCTTTAGTTGATTGTATTCCCTAGAGAACTTGTGTAGCGTCGTATTATCTTCAAGCAAGTCAAAAAAAAATATCCTATTTTTTTTTACTGTGTTGTTTGTGTGTGAATTTGTGGGTCGTCTACGCTTTAGACAATAATGTCTTGAAGGCGGATCCCGGAATTTTGAGGATGTATTCGATACTGAACTGATAGCAACATAGTTGGATGATTGCTTGTTTAAACGCCCTCACTACCTGACTGTCCCACCGTGTAGGCGCGACTGTGGATCCCCGCCAAGCACACACCTTGCAGCACCCAATGAAAGTGGAGGTAACTCGCCTATCTCACGCGCCATAGCTTCATCTTCAACCACCATATTGTTTCCACGCGGCCAGGACAATATAAAATAGCAGGCCGACTGTGTGGAGTATTGGATTTGCAAATCTAAGTGATTAAATGTTATGTGCGGCCCAGTAGGAGCTAGTTAACACGCAAGGAGAGGGAGGGAGTCTTAAATTTTGTCAGGTGGTTGTTGAGCGACCCACCGCCCCCAACCATAAAAATTTAAGAATAGTTCGAATGCTATATCTTGACAAATAAAGAACCCTAACATTCAAATAGGAGGTCTTATATTTGAGTATTAATTGGTACTTGGAAAATAGTAAAGCATTGTAATATTCAAATACGAGGCCTATGTTTGAACCCTAACTAGTCCATAAAAATACAATTAAATCTCCAACACTTTCTCTTAAATTTTGTTCAGTGTCCTTTACTACTATTCATATTTTATATTATAGTATAACTTTTCAAGACATTCCACTTGATATCTTTCTAACAATTATAAATGAATTTAGAAAAGCCTCTTTTTAAAAATTCTTATTTTGCAAACTCGTATTTCTCTTAACTTATTTCAATTAAATCACAGTTAAATCTGAATTAGTTTTTGTTTACTTCTAACTCCATATATGTTTATTAGTTTTTATATCAATAAGTAGAAAAGTGTCTTGTCTAATGTTAAATAAGTTTTCCCATTATAAAGTTTTTCTTATATTAGATGGCATTAAATGAAAATATCCATTAACCATTTTTATACCTACTTTAAAAAAAATTGATGTCCTAATTTAATATTCAAATCTTAATCGCAATATATATTTAATTTTTTTAAAATATTGATTATTATAAAACATTATAATTTGAATTTGAATATCCCAAAAAAAAAATCGATGTCTCAATTCTAATATTCATTTCATAATAAATTATATCATACTCTAAGGTTAACATCTAGAAATATTGTTATTATGATATTATCAGACATTAGACTAATCAACTCGAAAGACGACCCTTCTTAACTTTAGTGAAACGTCGAATGAGATAAATTTAAATATCTTTGACCTTGAAGCATTATCGTGACTTTTGTAGTTTCGAGCCTGTATGCGGGCACACCCTTCAAAAAAAAATTATTCCATAATTTTTTTCTAACTAAATCTAGGTTGTCCTTGAGTCTCTTGCGGGCGTTACGGGTGCCACACACAATTCATTGCTACACAATCGTGACATTACGATACAATCCAATTCACTATAGAAAAATTATATCATGTAACACATCAGTACACCTACATATCAAAGAATAACAAGAAACTCCAACACTCTGCAATCCACAATAACATTATTTTCACACACACCAAGGTGGAAGATCACACATGAACTCCTCATTGAATCAATTAAAAGGAGATTCAATTCTCTCATCACAAGAACATAAACATGATAAAAATATACACAATAAGTGACATACACAACATGTGCATTCATAATATCACAATTACAACATAGGTCACATAACAACATATATCACATTACTCTTCTAATCTCAAGCACGACCATGCAAAACCATCACAACTTAATATGTCCCGGAGGTTGGAGAGCATGAACTTATGCTCGATACCAAATGTAACGCCAAAATTTTACACACACAAATATAATAGTAAAAATACAAAATTAATTTTTTTACTTACATTATTGTATACATGACACTATACTAGAACACTTTGAAGACTACACACAACACAAAATATGTTTGCACGCACAATAACCTAGATAGGTAACGTGAACCGTGTGATGCACATAAAGGCCACTTAATTTTCTAATGACCAGTGCAACATAACAATTCAACAATAGGACACACTTATAGATAGGTTCTTCCCACGACATGAAATTTTAGGGTAATACATTTTATGCAATCATGTTTCAATATTTAACTTCAGTCCTAGAAAGGATCATAGTAAGTGATACATACATTACCTTTTCCCTTTTTTATTTCTTGATTTTCTCTATATTAATTAACATTTAAGTTTCGGAGTACCTCATAAAATAAGGACCATCTACATTATTGCAATTACTTTTTTAAGTCACTTGTTTGTTAATATGGTAACTATTAACACAAAAGGATGTGAAGTTCATTTATTTTTCGTTTAAGGATTTAAGGTGATGTTTCTTTCAATCATTTAAAATTGGATAATGGATTTAGTACCCAAAAAGTATTATATGAATTACATTCTTACCCATAGTAAGAGTGATTTGTAACATTACGAGGAAGATCATGTTTTCAATTTTCATGAGGGATAACATCCCACGCTTACGCTCCCTAAGGCCAAGCATTGATTATAGTTTTACTATATCTATACTCCAAAAATTAATTAATGATTTGAAGGATCTTAACATTGTAGCATACTTCCTTTTTTTTTTTTTCTAGATTAGGTTTCCTGAGTATCGTTTATGTCTAACAAAGAGGGTTTTCCCTAACTTGGTTCATATGCCTTTCTTAATGAAGTGTGTAACCTATTTGCTATTAGGGGAATTTGAATCCTTGGGGAACCACTAGTCCTTTTCTTAGGGGATTTATCTCTGAGAACATGATCATAGTTTCACATCATACATCCATTACATAGAAGGAAAAGTGGGAGGACAAGATGGAATAGTCCATCGCTTAAAGGGTTAAGGTTCACATTAGAGTTTGCACAACATGGATCTCACTTCTCACCAAATGATGATTTAAACATGATATTAGAATGACCTAAATTTCACCTTTCTCCAAAGAAATAATCTAATGGTTACGTTTTTAAACATTAATTATACACAAAAATTTGTTTAGTTTTGTAATTAACTCTTAGTATTACACCATAGAACCCAATGATAATTGCAATTGGGTATCTAGCTCATTTATGATCCCAACTCTTATAGGTGACTTCTAAGGTTAGCTAGCGATCCTCGCTACTCACTATGCATGTCGGTCTAAGAGGATTTTACATTATGCTTAATGTTGGTTTCCAAAAGAGTACTATCTTTAGAGAACACATTCTCCTTACTACACACATGATTATAACTCCTAGGAGGGGACCACATAATCAAGACAAAAAAATTGATGTCTTTCATAACCATCGAAAAGCATACAACCAATGATGATACACTCGAGCTTGGGATCTTATTTACTTAGGCTAGAAATTATTGACAAGTGTAAAGATTTAAGTTCATTCTAAGGTTTTAGTTTCTCTTGTGCTAAGAAGGATCATGGAAGAAAGGTAGATATGCACAAGTTGTATATCTAGGTTGGTTGTTTGATTTAGATTTATTTTTCGTATTTGCTAGTAAAATAGCACAACACTATAAATTTTTCATAGTGAATTTCACAACAAGAATGCACTATAAGATATTAAATTCAATTTCATTTTACATACATATTCAAATTTTACAATACAAATCTTCATATGAAAATAACACTCATGGTTAAAGGAACATTCTCCCTAAATGCTAGCATCTTTAAAATGTTACAAAACTTCACTAATTAATTGTTCAATACTTCAAAAAATGTTGAAATATCCTCTACAATATCACTTAACATATATATCTAACCTCTTTTTCCTTAACCGTACGTAAATCTGAATTAAAAACATGTATAGTTGAATGAACATTTTCCAAAGAACCCCTAAGGCTGGAATCTCCTTCATATTGCAAAATTTCACTAATAAACTTCACCGTAACATAGAATTTTTTTTTTCACGAATATATATAAATTAAAAAGATCCAGAGTTAATTACAACCACGTCGTTTCGCCATCTTACTTGCATCGCACAATAATGTTACCATGAAATCAATGATAAATCATTGACACAAAGATCCACCTAAATCTAGAATAATTAACATTTTTAGTTTTCCATTTATAAAAATAATAATAATATGCACTCGTAAGGAGAGGGTTAGAGACACATTTTCATTTCACTTCATTTCGCAACTAAGGAGAGAGAAGGAGAGGGAAGAGAGAGAAAGCGTTGATTTTCCAAAAGTCACATTTCACACAACAAGCCACACGGGAGAGTTTCATATAATTACATATACGTTTCAAAAGTTTTCACGATAATTTATTATCTTGGCTAGGATCTTGTGACCTTATTTTACATTTTTCTACTAGGTGCGAGAATCTCTCGATTTGGCTTAGAGGCTAAGAAACCACATTCAAAAAACATTTGATAGCAAATCGTAATGGGTAAATTTCAATGTGTCCTCCTTTAAACCAAATATTCACGGGAATAGAGAGAATTCAGAACTAGCGAATGATTCATAATCGGGAATGATTTTCCAAATCCACTAGTTACTGATCAGTAAAGTTTGACCTAGTCAAACAATGACCGGATGCTCATGAAACCTCTTTGCAAAACTAACCAAGAATATGATTTCTCAAGAAGAAGGTTCCAGAAATCATTTAGTAAAACTAATGGAAGTTTCATGAAGGAAGACAAGGTTTTCGTTGTTCAGTGGTCAAAACGGTGAGCTGATACGAAACCCAAATTTTCAATTTTAACAACTTCAAAGAAGTGTAACTTTGGGTAAGCTGTTATCCAATTTTTCCCCTCAGGCAAAATTGGACAAACATGACCTTCGCACAAAGAAAAAAGAGGGATCGATTTGGCCAAGGAGCTCACACTTCGGGATTATCCAAATAGGTTGGAGAGGGCCGGGCATACCGCATAGGATTTCATTAAATGAAGAAGCTTTGAATTCTAAAATTTAGACTTCAAAGGTGAGGTCATTCAAAGATAGTCAAAGCAAAAATTGGGAAACTCAAAGACAGGAGCGTAGAGCTCTAAAATTCAGATGTCAACGCATAAAAGGAAGGTGAAATTAAAATTTTCACAGGTCTTGGGAGCTCACAAAGTGAATAGTTCCATGTGGGGGAAAGAAGTCGAAACCTAAAGTCTAAAATTCAGACTTGAGGATTTCGGGAGTTCAAAGTTGGAAGCCGAGTCAAATGGATGAAAAAACCCGAAATCCCAAAATTTTGAAAGCCCAAAATAAAAAACCCTCAATATCCCGAAATCCTAAACCTCCGAAACCCCCAAAATCCCATAATCATAAAATCCTTAAATCCTAAAACACAAACCCTAAAATCTCGAAACCCCGAAAAGCAAAGGAAAAATCCTAAATTTTGAATTTAAAACTTTAGAGTTTTGGAATATCAGAAATTTTTCTCGAGCGATGAATAGTGTTATGCGAAATGGTTTGAGACTCTGAAATCAAGTCGTATTTTGGACATCGGAGGTTCAACATTTCAGAAATCTCAAGCCGACTTGAGCAATGAACAATAACTTGAAATTTGAAATCAAAAAGCCAAAAGTCCCGAATCCCAAAATTTTGAAATTTCATATTTCGAGGTTGTGATGCAAGTTCGATGTTTGAAACATCGAGCCAACTACTTGCATTTATAATAGTATGTCACCCTCATCTTCAGATGGCCATAACTTTTGACTAGAATCTCGTATTTACATAAAAATCATACTTTTTGAAAGCCCTCGGTGTCCTCCATTCATTCCACCATTTTAGAGGGTATTTTGATATTTCCCACATACCAAAATGATGAGGTGTGGGCTCCCATTTTTCCCAATAAGGAAAAGTACACGAGAGGTATGGATTTTGCGGTGGCATCCATCATTGTTACAAGTGGTTATAATGCAATTTTGGGTGGTTGAAGCAAGATTCTAATTCATCTCTCTCTCTCTCTCTCTCATTATTCTTATCTATTATAAGGAGGGGCTCATAAAAAGGTTGGACACCTTGTATATGTCCCTCCCTTCTTCTTAATGATTGTAAGATATTTTGTAGAGATTCCAATCCTCCCTACCAGACATTGTAATGCAAAATTTGTGCCTTTGGTGATAAATGTGATGTGTTATATCAACTTGAGAGCAATAAAATCAGACTTCTCAATGTTTGAACCCTCTTCTCGTGTTATATTGCAACTTTCTTATCTTTCATTGCATGTAAGGTTATTGTCTATTTTTTTTTCATTACAAGGTTTAGGTAGTGTTGTGTTTATTATGCAGGTTGTTCAAAATCCTTCTTGGTGCATCAACTTCCCTTAGAGTAGGTTTTATTTTCATGCATTTTCTCTATCTTTGTCTCCTTGGAAATATTAGATTAGGGTTAGATCTGCAACTCTTTGCACTTTGGATTAGTTTCAATAGGATAGGATAGGAAGCCGACCTTCATCCGGAGAGCTTTCCTAATTGTGAAGTCCCACATTTTGGGAAAAGCTCCATGTTATGAAATTACACTGATAGTTTAAATTTAATGAGTTGTAAATAATCAATATTTTTGTTATTACACATCAACATTAACAGGGCTCCTAGAGGAGGGGAGAAGAGAGCACAAATGGTCAATTGGGGTCAATCTAATGCTTGATGCAACTCTCCCCATAACAAGGAGCACATACAACACTTGACACCTCTTTTCTAGGGTTCCGAATGTGGTTTTGTGAGTCTCTTAAAATTATGTTTTTCTAACTTTGTGAGGTAGGAAAAAATGATTATTTTATTGACGACATCAACTAACTCTCATTATTACTGGTGGACATGAGTTCCTAATTATGACACCTTGGGTTAACAACGTGTGAGGTAACAAAATAAATCTTGGTTAATGGTCAAGGTGCAACTTGGTTACGTAAATCACAAGGTGGAGTTTTGTTGTTTTAAACTATCTAGTTTGGTTAAATATCCAAATGTATAATCATCCACTACTTTAATTTTTGATATTACTAATGAAACAACCAAAAATAAAAATTATAAATGATTTCGGTAAATAAATTTGTTATGAGAAATTTACCCCAAGGTGATTTTGATAACTTGCACAATTTCTTTAGACTTGGAGAGGAAGAAATGGTGAAAACAAGAAAATTGGATTCTGAAGGCACCCCTTTTCTTTTCTCTAACCTCCCTATTCAAGAAATATCTAAGGAGTTAGTGAAAAAATTACTAAAAATTTGATAAAATGGGGAAAAGTGCCTCTTTTTATGTATTACGGATTTTGGGAATGTTAGTGGAACAACTACGGAAGAAACCAGGTTCTTCTTACCTAAGTTGGGTCTGATTTTTAAAGGAAACCATAAAATGTGGAAAACTGGAAGTTCAAGACTGCGTGGTCAAGGTACCATGGGGACATGATTTTCTCGCAAACCCGTAATCAATGCACAACAAAGGAATTAGAGTCTATCGTGGATAAAGTGGTGGTCAACGGTCTGCACCCGGCCCAGTCAATGGTGGATAAGGTGAAGTTGGACGCGACCCAAATGTCTTGGGTGGGTTGGGATGTGAGTATTGCAAAGGGCTGAAATATCCCTAGTAAACTGGATGTGGGTATGGTGGAAATAATTGGCCCGAATGACCCATGGGCCTCACGTGCAAGAAATAGGTGAAATACCCACAATACAAAGGGAAAGTGGAATGCCCGACGACCAAATTTAAAATGTGCATAAATTTTGACTCAAAGCTCCAATTTCACAAAATTGGACTTTTTAGAAAGGGCACAAAACATTTCTAGCTCCAAAATTTAAATGCTCATTCATGTAAAATTCAAGAAATGCCAGTAAACTCAAAATAGATGCTCACATTCAAAATGCCATATCTTTTGCATTTCTTAATGAAATCATGCAAAATTTGTCTCATTGGAATTGTGAATCGAGCTAAATGCACAAAAATAAATAAAATCCATAAATTGCTGAAGAGTTAATTGTGATTTTAAGGAAAAAGTGTCAGGTTTTGAATAATGATTTTATTAGTGGTTGGAGATGTATTTAATGAAGCATGGGCGAGACATATTTCACCATTGCAAGTGATGGGAGAATATGGGGTGCCTTCTAAAGGTCATGTGTCATCATTTGGGAAACTTTATGACATCTTTCAAGTGGTTAGAAAGCAGATTTCATGATTTACATCCCTTCTCTCTCTCTCTCTCTCTCTTCCAAAAACTTAATAAATTAAAGTGTTGGGATTATTGTAAAAGGGAGGTAATTTGTGTAGCAAAACTCTATCATTTTGGTTTTGTGAAGCTAATGTGCTGTAAGCCCTTGTAGTGAACTCCTTGCATGGTGATCCAGGACTATGCTTTGGAATATATTGAACTGTGCATATCAATGAAGCAATAGATGTAACTTTGTGGATGTATCTTCCCTTGATGTGTTAGTTTGTTTGGATGTATCTTCCCTTGATGTGTTCGTAGGAAATATTGTTGTGAATGGAGATGCTAGATAGTGGAGAATTGTTATCACCCCCTCTAGTATGCACGTTTCTTCCATTTTTCACACATTGCAAATCTATTCTCATTCTCTCCTTTATGGTGTATCACCGATTTAGTGTAGGTTTTATTTTCATCCATTCTCCTCTCCCCGATCCTCTTGTAAAGTTAGATTAGGATAAGATAGTTTTTCCCGCATTAGAGTAGATTGTGGAAGTTAGTTTAGGAGCAAGAACTAACATTCCTTAGAGGTATATCTCAAGTAGCAAGTCTAACAACACGGAGATAGTACCCATGTTACCCGGTTACACCACCGTGAGCTCAAACCCACACACATGTGTGAATCGAGGGTGTTATGATTCTGCGATAATAGAGACCATGTCTCGAGAACGATGAGAAAAGTGGGGTATGAGGGGCTTCTAGTGGTTTATACTGTGGATCCATTGAGTCCACCACTCGACTACATGTCTATGAAATCTACTCTTTGCTATGTTTGTGGATTCTTGCACCCAATACTAAAACGCCCATGGCTTTTTAACTATAGTATCTGACAAAAATCTTATTCTATTTATTTTTATGGGTCCATATAAATTCCAAGGATCTTATTTTGGCAGAACCTGAGGGAAATGTTGGAAAACATATCAGGGATCTTTCTTTAAATCTGCCAGTTGCATTTGATCGAAATTTTCTAAAGCCTTGTCAAAAAACCCATTTCGTGCATATCTAGAAGTCATTGTTGTCCACAAAAACCATTTATTTTATTTAAGACATTTTTTCAAATAGTTCACATGCACCGTGTAAGGTTCCACATTTGCATACACATCTCCCAGAGCATTTGCGACTACAACATCTGACAAAACTCCTCTATCTTTTATGCTTGTTGGATTTCTATACCCTGTTCCAACAGAAAAATGTAAACTGATCAGGTTGAAGATCTGTTTGTTGCATAGATGAAACAATGTAACTGGCCCTTGAGGAACCCCATGTCTTCTTTACACTCCCATACTCATCCATGTAAAGTTTCCTCGTTCTTTCCTTTGGTCAAACACTATAGCAACATCAATTTTCTATTTCCAGTTACCGTAACACATTCCCTCTTAACCTGCCCACTTACCTTCCAATGGTGAGCTTAGCGGTAACAACTCATCCAAGCACAAAAGTTGGTGATAAAAATTATAGTCAAGTAAACCCTATAAGCTATGTAAAATGTCCGAGTTAAGCTACATAGAAGTGACCAATCAAGAAAAGCGAGTGTGGGAGAGGTGTGTGAGAGGAGCCACAACGAGCTAAAAGGTAATAACATCGAGTTCTGCAAGATATAACACGGCGCCAACCCACGAAAGTTTCAGACAAGACCAAACCGAGATAGAATGACATCTCCGTAACCAAGCATGGTGGAGATGGCCTAATGGATGGGTTGAATATGCGCTAAGAGGCCACCGTGCTAAGCTTGAACATACCTCTTCTATGGAATGACCAAGTGAGGTAAGTGAAAAACACTACGAGCCTAGATATATGAATGGCCAAGTTGAACATTGGAATGGCGGGCGCTCAATGAAATAAAATTCCATGAACCCATAAACACAGAATAACCGAGCTCAACAAGAAATGAAGGGAGAGTCAAATCAACGTTGGGTTGATAAGTTAAATTCGAGCCCACAAGCACAACATTGAAACACATGAACTGAGCTGCGAAATGGGCCATAAACAAGCACAAACCAAATAGATATTTGGAGTCACAACCAAGTGCCAGAAATTATAAATCAAGAAAAACTAACAAAACTCGAGTAAGATGTTGCAGAGTTTGATGGTGATAATGGGTGAAATTGTTTCACGCAGAAGAAGAATGAAAGAGACAAATCTTGGCAGGGACATAAGTGGGATAACAGGAAACACACTTTTAATACAAATCTAGACCCAGATAAATTAATTTGTATATATTAAAATGACGACATATTATTGGGCAGAGTTTATTTTTGCGTGCAAGACTAATTTAACCCATAATGCCTGATTTTAGGTGAGGTATTGGTAATATATCTGTTTTAACTTGTCCACGCAATGTTGTGATCATTTAATTTTGATTTATTTTCACTCGCTGCAACTATCCAATTACTGCTAATATTTACAACATCGACTAGGTTTTACGATGGTTACTACCTTAGATTCTTATTAAATTGGTTGAGTTATTATGCAATGTAAAAGATAGGTGTGAATTTTCATTGATGATGGGACGCGCATGCCCTTTCCACATTGCTTTATCTAGGTTGTTAGACCCTTTTTACCAAGGTAGGATCCATGCCAAAAATTATTTACCTTGAATAATCTTTTTATACAAATTCACTAAAATGCTAGACTATTTTTGTATTTTAAGATGATAATTTTTTAATGTTCTTCGTAGTAGATGGAGGATACATCAATCGAATACCATACAAGTCGGTCCAAATTGAATTACCCCAGCTGGCCAAAGTATACCTTTTTGAATAGGGATGAAAAATACGATCATTTATACTCTTAACAAACCTCGTAAAAGAACTTTTAAATCAATCATAAATTTAGTTTGTATTTACCGATATCAAGAAGAAATAGACTTGGGACAACGCATGTCAAGATTTCACTATAATCCATGTCCACCATCGATCATCACCCAATTAGAGACACTAAATGAACACCTCACCGCTACTAAAAATATTTGTTTGATCAAGCGCGCTTATTTAGGAATGAAAACTCGTAGCTCATTATTGATATTTAATTTACATTATTATATAACCCACTTCAAAATAGAACATCTCAAGAGATATAAACTTTTTATGAGGATATTGTATACTAGTATACAATTAATCAATATCACTAATCTAGATTAATAAATATGTCTCTACATTATTCGTGACTAATAAATTTCTAATCAACAGATAAAAAGGAGTATTATTACCTTAGATAAGCAATTTCTTCACTTGGAAACCTATTGGGATAACATCCCTTAACAACCTCACCTCAAGTAAGTAACTTTCCATCCTTTCGTGATTTTTACCATTATTCACTATTTCCATCAATATACCTAATTCCCATTCTCATAGTATCTTCTCACGTGTGAATTGTCTAATTTAAGTTTTGGAAGTTGATTGCATCGAGTAGTTGGGTAATGTTTCTTATGTACACATACCAATTTTTTCTAAATACTTTTTTAATCTGGTGGTTATTGCTATCCACTTTTCCCTCAGTGAAAATGAACAACCATGACCTTGCACTACTGGAAAATGGAGGGATGTAATCATTCATGGGAGATTTCATTACGATATTTTCCAAGCACGTTCGAGAAGGCTTTCTGAATGGCAATAATGTTGGAGGAAAGAAATTGAAGGAAGCTCGGAGTTGAGCTAAGTAAAAATGGGGGCCCCGAAGTTTGAAGTTTTCAAACTTTGGAGGTTTTCTGATTCGAGTTCCAACGGAGAAGCAAGTAAGAAACAAGAGAAGGCCCGAAATCACGAAGTCCAAAAGTATTGGGATAGCAATGGTCAACTCCCCTTTAAGGGTCAACGGTGCCATGGATTGAGGTTTCGGAGTCCAAACTCTAATGTCTAAATTTCAAAGGTTCGAGAGGTTCGAGGGGCTTCGCAAAAAAATTGAGAAACACAAGCAATGCACTGAAATCCCAAAATGCCAAAGTTCGAAACATTTCGGCATTTTCGGGTCAAACTTGGGTTCGGGGCACGTTCGGGGTCAACGCGGAGGGATTTTTGGAATTTAAAAGGTTCCAATTTTAGGATTAAGAGTTGGTCATTTTCGAAGAGTTGTTTCAGAGTTTGAGACAGTGAAAGGTCCAAAAAGTGTAAAGTTCCAAAACTACAAAGTCTGAATTTCCTACTTTAGACTTTTTGGATTTCAAAGTTCTTGGTGGGATCAGCCGGATGAACATTGTCACATGTCCCAAAGGAGAAAGGTTTGAAACCCAAGTCCGAATACAAGAATTTGGGGTTTCAATGTTTTGGAACTTCGAAATCCTAAACACAAAAACCACAGCTTGAAGATCGAAACCCGAAGTCCGAATTTCAGACTTCGGGGTTTCGTAGTTTCGAACTCTCGAGCCAACTTGAGTGATGAACAAGAATATCATCCTCTCGAAATCAAAATTCCCGAAAGTGCTAAATTTTTGATTTCGTGAGGTTGAAGGGCATTTAAGAGTCTTAAGAGAGAGAGATCCAATCACTCACATTAGATACATTATGGCACCCCAATATTCATATGGTCATTACTTCGACTAGGAACTTGGATTTGTAAAATAAAGGATGTTTTTGAAAGCTCTCAATGTCCTCTACACAAATAGGAGTGATTTAAGTGAGACTAAGTTATTCAAATGAAGAAATACAATTCACCATTTTAGAGTGTTTTCCAGGTTTTCCACCTACCCAAAATGATGAGGTATGGGCTTCTTTTCTTTCCCAACAAGTCATTATACATGGAGGTATGGGTTTTGTAGTGGCAACTATCATTGTCTTAGGGGAATTCAATCCATTTTTGGGTGGTTGAAGAAATATTTCAAGTTTCTTCCCTCTTTCTCTTCTCTCATTCTTCATATATATTGTAAGAAGGGGCATTTTTGTTATGTTGGATAACTTTGCTTTGCACCATCCCTTTTTATCTTGTCTGTAAGTGGATTTTTTGAGTTTCAAGCCTTCCATTAAAGTTGTAATGCAATTTTGTGCCTCTTGGCCATTAAAATGCATTGTATCAAATATATGGAGCAATAATATAAGTCTATGGAGGAATTTCAACCATCTCTTTTGTTCATTATTTCTCTCTTGATTTCTCATTGGAATCTTGGTTATCTTTGCATGGTTATTGTGTTACATATTTAATGGTCTATGTTTAATGGTGAATGGATTGGTGATAAGAGTTGATCGTGTTGATGTTCGTCCTCTTCAATATTTTTTTCACGTTCATTTCCATGCAAGGTAAGTAATTCAGCATTCCTTTGGTGCATCACCTATGTCAGTTTAGGTTTAATTTCTTGTAATCTTCTTAACCTTGTCTCCTTGGCAAGATAGAGTGGATTTTAGAGTACATCCTTTATAATTTGAATGTGTGCATCGAGAATAGAGGAATAGGAACTCGACCTTCTTCCGGAGATCTTTCCCTATTGTAAAGTCCCACACTTTGGGAAAATCTCCATGTTATGCAATCACACTAACTACGACAACCATCCACTTGCAAGCATTCAGAGTGGGTACGTGCTTACGCATCAACAATTAATCTTAAGGTGATAAAATAAAAGTATTATCTAACAAGAAACATATATTGATACCTAGAGATGACTTAATTGTTATAGTTTCTATGAAATATCTACTTCTTGGAACATAGAAAAATGAGTCATCCTTTATATAAGTGACATGACATATTGTGTTTCAATTATTTAAATGAAATCTAAAGATTTTCCTTTTACAAATTTAAATGTAGTACATTGATTCAATGATTGGTGTATTTTGATATTGTACAAAAAAAGTGGAACATGAGTAGTTCAATAATGGGAAGGAGAGAGAGAGAGAAAATCATAAAATTTAAATTAATTGAGGCTCCCTAGAAAATGCCTAAGATGTGACATGGTTATAAGAGATGATAAGAATTTTATGAGATAACGATGGAATAAACTAAAAATATAAGAATGAGAGATAAAAATGTTGATTAATCTAACAAGTTGGTAGAAAATAAGATGAGAATTTGATATGATAGGAGATAAAAAAGAAGGTAAAGAAGAAAATTTAAAGATGAACTAGTTAGCGGTGAAATAAGATTCATAGCGCATTAAAGAACATGTATTTATGGCGAGAGATAGTCATTAAAGGGTATAAAAGGAAACAAAAAGATGAATCACTTATGTTTGGAATAAAAATCACGTTAGGTTCACCATAATAAATCAATGGGGAAGATGATAATGATAGGATGTGAAAAAATGTGAAGAATAATTTCAATAAGAGAATAGATAGGATATGTTACCTGCTCAATATCTTATTCTATCTTAAAAAATATATCAAAAGTGTTCCCAATGGATATAAGATAATATTTTCTCCAAAATTTCAATGGAAGATGTCACAATCTAACTAAAACAAGTTCAATTGGAAAAGATTTAGTAGTTAGATTCAAAGTGGATACTAGGGTTTAGTAATAATTGATGACACTTATGGACCCAGATCTTGTCAAATATAGGATCTCCATCCTGAACCACATAAAAAATAAAATAAAGAAACCTCTAGCATTATGGAAAATGTTGATATTACCTTCCAGTAACTATTGCTAATGCTGAAAAATCCATGAATCTAGATCAAGAATGCTAAGCCACATGCCAACAAACATATACATCAAACTCCTACTTCTCAGATAGTGTTTTTTTACAAGAATCACTTCCCAAAACAAGATATAGGGTATAATGTTGGAGTTGGATTGTTGTTGGATATGCTATTTTCCTTTTCGCAACCCTTGGTCATTGTAACAAAAACAAAGGATTATAAAAATGGGGCCCAAACCATTTTTTTGGGTTGAAATATAGGGGAGGGAAGCAGGTAGCCATCTCCTTAGAATGTTGTTCCAATGCCAATGTATAACTTCTTTATCTATCCTCTTTTCCCAGTCCATCTACATCTAGGAAAGAGATACCTATGTCAACATCCTCGACATGCCTCATTTCATCGCCAACTATCGAAGAGAGCACCAAGTCTCTTGTTATGTCCTTTACCTATGATATCCGAGTCAATCCACCTTACAAAAGGGAACCACCACTAGAATCCATACCACCATCACTAAAATGAACAAAAGGATTAATGTTTCGTGTACTAATCACAAAAATGTTTGAATAAAATATATATAGTAAAATATGTGAACAAACTAACGTTATTTATATAGTACTATTAAAATAGTATAAATACTATTTTTATATTTATTTAATAATTTGTAATACATATTTATGTAATTTACATGTAAATTAATATAAAAATGATGGTCAAATTTTAAAAAAATTCATGCAACAATTATTTTAAATGTTTACAAATATTTTACATTGAAAATCACCATATGGAATTTTTTTATGTTAGAACGTCCCGAATACTTCTTTGAAAATCCTAGGAAATTCACAATGGCAAGTTCCACTGGCCAAAGAAAAGCTTGACGCTTTGAGAATGTTGAACCAAGTGTGGTGCTTTCAACTCTTCCTTTAGCAAATGGCTTTGGCCCTCTTTAGATCTCGACGCATATAGGCCTAAAGGATGCTCTAACAAGAATGTTGGTTGTTTCAAAAATCCTCCAACATGAATGATGGTGTCTTGATAGATCCCCAATATAAATGATGTGTCGGCATCAACGGATCCTCGAGAATGAATGATGGTGGCTCCAAGACTTAGAGATTTATCTACGTGCAAAAAGGGATGTCCGGAGGTGCAATATTATCTCAAAAGGCTATGACTAAAGGGAGAAGGGGCTCTTCCTATCCCCTATGTCCTATATCTTCTCATCTTTTAGACAAGCTCCCACTCCACCCATAGACTTGAGGGTCACCGAATTCGAGGCCTATTGAGGCCTCTATGGATAGTGGTATCCCTAATGGTGCATCGATTATGAAAAGTGTGGCAGATCCCTTTCTTACCTCTAAACCCATTATCACCGATGTTGGGGCTTTATCTACTCCTATACATGATGTAGTAGGTAGGAGGGATAAGGGAAAGATGGGTCCCAAGCGAGCTTTTGGGATGAAGTCAACTAATCTAGCTCTAGGCCAATGGATTATGCAAAATCCACCCGTTATGTCAATTTTAGAGTACTGATTCTCCAATCTGAAGTTTTTTCATGAAAAATGGCTTGATTTGCAGATTCAACAATTTTTTTCTAGGTTTTCATGCTCTTCATGAATGAATGTAAATCCATTGTAGGGCCTAATGATGGAAGGTAAGCTCGATGTTTATCCTACTTCATGTGGGCTTTTAGAGTTTTTTTCTTTGAAAACTCATATAGAGATATGATTTTCAGAAGATTTTGGGATTTTCAATCCAATTTTCTATTTGTGAAGCCTTAGTTTCCTTTGTTTAAGCCATGAATGATACTTTGTAAGTCAAGCCATTTTGGATTCGTCTGCCTTATTTTCCCCTCCAATTTTTGATGGAGAGTTGCTTAACCTCTATAGGTAACACATTAGGAAAATGTT
Organism: Taxus wallichiana var. yunnanensis; assembly: GCA_018340775.1. Classification (NCBI taxonomy): domain Eukaryota; kingdom Viridiplantae; phylum Streptophyta; class Pinopsida; order Cupressales; family Taxaceae; genus Taxus; species Taxus wallichiana. The sequence continues at coordinate 726,076,274 of CM031234.1, read as the reverse complement.
TGGCTATTGATCCAAAGACTGAAGATTATGAGCACACTACATATGCCAGAATATTGGTTGATATGGATACTTCTGTAGATTTTCTAGCCACTATTGAACTCAAAGTTGAGGATAGAATTTGGACACAAAATTTGGACTATGAAGGGTTTCCCTTCAGGTGTCGAACCTATTGTTCTCTTGGTCATTTAGCTTCAGATCATTTCATATGTGAAGAAAACATGTTAAAATTAGAAGCTCTTGGTAGAAGAATTCAAATCCTAGCCACCTAGTTATAAATAACCCATTAGATTGATTTAGATTGTGAGTCTAAGAAAGATGTTTATTTAGACTCTGTGAATGAGGAAGAGCCTCCTCCCATTCAGAAGGTTCCATCATAATAAAATATTTAGAGTTCAATGGATTTGGTGGATATGAAAAAGGGAACACGTTCCCTTCCTTTGGTTTCATCAGGGATCCAAAATTCTCAGTAATTTAAAGTTATGATTCGAGTCCATAATAATGAAAATAATAATCTTAATCTTGAAAATAATTGGACAATTGTGAGTACATAAAAGAAAGGGAATTTTTCCCTTAAGATGTACTTAAGATCCCATGGGAAGGGATCTCGGGAATAGAAAGTGGCATATTTTATTCTTGGTTGTGCTCTTGGTTTCGATGTGATATTTTTTCGTTTCTTTGTGCCGGTAGAAGCCGCCTCATATGTTCCTGATTTCTAGATCTTTGTCTCCACCTATTGTTCGGGGTAGGATCACTTCAACCCTTCTTAATTACCTTTGATAAGAAAAATAAAAATCACCAAAAATATCTAAATAACCGTCAAATTTAATACAGAAATTATTACCCTTCACTTAAAATTAAGATCACACTCTAAAGGTTCGGAGTATAATCCTCTCAATCTGAAACCGTGTGCTAGACAAGTTACCAACTTTGAGAGTACACTCAAAGATCTGACAATTGACCTATGTGCAGGACGGCGTGGGGTCGACTCATACCCTCAACTTGTGAAAATATCCCTTCGCCTTTAGGTACGTCATTTTCGTCTTTGCTGTTATCTACCATTCATCAAGCTCTAATTGGAATTCAGGAAAAATAACCAGTGGTCCTCCTGCGGTGATATATACCTACCTTGGCCTGCACTTCTGCTATACTTTGTCCGCGTGGTCTTAGCCAAATTATCAAAAAATTGCCAATGCCATTCTCGTTTGCCACCATGAATCATCAGACACCAGTCAATCATCAACTTTCCTTTTCTGTGCAAGATCTCTATTGGCTTGCTTTAGGAGATTTCTCTCAAGCCCAAACCCTACCTCCCAACGTCTCCTTCAACAACCATCAAGAACATATAGAATCGTCAGATATTGAAATAGCACAAGTTTCCCAGCCGCTTGACGATCTCAGCGCAGTAGTTCATAAATCCAATATCAAGGGTTTCCAGAAGGCGTTATTATCAATGGACAGTCGTCCTCTTTCCATCCCTCGTCCATCAGGCCATCCCTCTCACTCTCTGGATGTTTACAAGCACGTTGATCAGAAACCTTGCTTTCAATCATTTACTAAAGAATCGAGAAATAATGGAGGAAGAGAAGACGAAGAGGAAGAGGAATCCCTGAAGCGAAAGCGAACTTTTACCAGCCGTTTACAGCCAAGTTCATCATTTAGGGAGAACCACATTCTTTCAGAAAGGCTGAGGCGCGGCGAAATGAATGAATTGTTAGCTGAAATGCGTTCTTTGCTGCCAAATCCAACTGCCAAGGTACCATATGTTAACACTCTCCACATTTGGTTTTGTTTTTAGTAATATTTGTTCAAAGTCTGAAAATTCACCGGCGCTATTAACAAACAAGATTCCAAAAATTTTGTGCCTGTTGCAAAGAAATTTTGGTTTAATAATGATAAACCACAGGATGCACAGAGATTATTGTTAACAATTTCTGTGATGGTTGTATTTTCAGAATGATAAGGCTTCCATTGTCACAGAGACCATAAAATACATTCAATTTCTCAAGCGCGACCTTGCTCTTCATTCTCAGAAACCTGCAACTACGGTATGGCCCAACCCCATAAAATCTGAAGCCATGAGCTCGACTGCCAAAATCCATCGAACTCCCTTTACCAAATCTGATAAATCAATGTGCAGCAAGTATGCGGTACACGAAGAAAATTTGACAGTGAAGTGCGACAGCAAAGACATTTTCACTACAATAAACTGTGTGAAAAAGGCCAACCTGTTACCTTCCATTACTGTCCGTGAAATTGCATGATATGCAAGTAATGGATGCTTTTGTTTCTGTAACGGAAAGAGTAGCATTCGTGTGTCTACACGTTAAGGTGGGTCTATTTCGAGTTTTAATTACATTACTATAATACCTGCAAACCAATATACGTTTAACTTCAAATTTTTTTCATGATAAAACAGGCGGCCCAAATATTGGATACGGTGGCCAGAGATGACTTTTATTGTACCTTAAGGAAGCTTATCAATCCCGAATTTCATATATGTTTCTAACCGTAAGTGCATAAGATAATACCTAAGCCCTCCTCTTTTATGTCATTTAAGCAGTTTAGAATGGAAGAGCCTCTGTTATGTAACTTTACATAATACGGATTGTTTCATTAGCATGCTTGTTTATTTTACTGGAAAAGATAATATAATGTGTTATTTGTTAACAATGCGCAACAAACATGTTGAAAGTGAAATGCACGGCAGAATGGTAAGTTGTAGGCATTGAAAGCTGGAAAGGCACCACACATTAAAAGAACATAGCATATATCTAAGTTATATTACAAACATCCTAAATTCTATATTTTCAATATCATTTATAATTGAGTTGTGACTGTATTTCAAGTTCCCTTATCAGATAAAGTACTTCATTCTCAAAGAAGTTGTCCACCTAAAAAAAAAGGGCTCATGAAAAAAATGTGATAAATATATACGATAAATTAATTATGAATATATAAGATGTACAATTAACCTCAAAGGACTTTCAATCATAGATTGATGTAATAGGATAGTGTTTATTCATGAATATTGTAATTACAAACTGTTTCAGTATATTTTTGTTACACAGTTCACATACCTTTTGTATGATAGTTTTATATGCAGAATGTTTTCAAAGAATTTATAACACTTCAGGCTTGTCAATTGAACTAAAATGTAAATAGATAAAAGATCATACAGTTTGCTTCTTCAACTTCAAATTGCTAAATAATTTGAACTAGTAATAAGTTCTTTTTATTTTAATTCAATTCGATAGATAATTATAATCATCAAATTTTACGTTTTATACGGTGGATAAATATAGATATATAATTCTGCTCGCAAGGTCCAATTTGGTAACTATGATTAAGCCTTTTACTTGTAGATGGTTTTTGAGACAGACGTAGTTGTTTTTATACTGCTCTGAATAATGTCTTGTTGTCTGTAGGATTTTATGGCTTCAATTTCCTTTACTATTTTGCTAGAATTCAGTTTCCTTTACTTTTGAAAAAGGAAGGAAGAAGGAAGTATGGACGGTAGAAATGATTACCCATTTCAAAAACAACTATTTTGGCTTGCTTTACGCTATTGAAATTTATAATGTAAACATTATATCCATTTAATGTAGAGAAGTTCGTGTAGCAGTGCTAGGAGCCGAAAAGCAAAGTAAGTATAACTATTGTAAAGATAATAAATATATTTAGTGGCTGGGAAGATATTGATGGTCATTGTAATTTATCGCTTCCTGCTTTTGAAAAGGAAGGAGCTGCCATTTTAGTTATGTGTTTCTAACTCTTCATAAGCATTGTAATATTGGCGAACATATCACATCATAGTACGTCTGTAATCAACCTGGTTTTGGTCAAGCACTAATATATATAAGCTTAGATGTCAATGTTGTTGTTTTCTTAGTGTTTGTTCTTTATGTGTGTTTAGAGTATGCTTCTATGTTCGAATAACATTGCGAGGGACTATACTCTGAGATACAGACGCTGTAGAATCCATTAAATCTGCGCTGTACAATATTTTAAGGTTACTTCAAGATCACAAATTAATGAATACGTTTGTAAACTGATGGTGAAACTAAATGTGTATTAATAAAGGACAAATTTAGTCGAACGTAGCTAATTTTTTTTTCCTGTTTTTCAAAACATTTAGATTTATTTTTCTTAGGATAAGGCAGGGCTGGAATTTGATGGTTTTTGGACAGTTTATTCATATTTAACTCTAAATTGTTATAAAAAAGTTTAATTTTGCCCCAAGAAAAGCAAAAAGCAGTTTGTTTTTTACATGCTTTTAATTTTTTTATGTACTTCGTTTTTAGATTGTTACTTTTAGGAAAAGCTAATAAAGCAAATAAATCAAAAGCTTTGTATTACACAAAAGCATGTGCTTTTAGCTCTATTTTTATGAGTTGAGTGTTTTATTGTTAGATGAAGCCATCTATTTATTAGAGGCAATTGTAAGTGTTTTGACATATCAAACACATTCAGAGAGATTGTATTGAGCTGAAGCTCTAGAACTAGAAGAAGAAATATATGCACAGAAGTGTTGATATGAGTTTGCAATAATATGTTTTATTTGCAATTCTTTATTTTATTTTTGTTAGTTGTTATTTTATGTGCCTAATTTCTACAAATTGGTATCAGAGCGTGGATTTTTTTAGTAGGTTTCTAATTGACAACAGGTTATGGCTTCTATATCGGTCTACAGACACCACAATTTACAAGAAAGAATTACAAGTATTGGTCATTAACCATGAAGGCACTATTCAGATCCCAGGATGTGTGGGAAATTGTAGAGAATGGGTACACAGAGCCTACAAATGCAACAACATATAATGCACTCTCACAAGCAGAGAAAGACACTTTGAAGGAATTAAGAAAGAAAGACGGAAAAAATATTTTCTTCATTCATCAAGCCATGCATGAAAGCATCCTACCTAGAGTGGAAGCAACTAGTAAAGCACAAATTGTGTGAGAAACTCTCCAAATTTTGTATAAAGGTAAAGAGAAAGTTTAAACCGCCAAGCCACGAGTTACTTCATAGAGATTTTGAGAATTGATCAATGAAAAATTTAGATTCCGTAGAATCATTGTTTACTTACATAGCTAGGTTAGTCGGTCAAATCAAATCTTATGGTAATACTATTGAGGATATAATGATTATTGAAAAATTACTTAGTAGTTTTCCTACGAAATTTGATCCTTTGGTAGTTCTTTATTGTAGAAACTAAGTATCTAACTCGGTTTTCAATTGATGAGTTACATGCATCACTAATAGATCAACGAGAGGTTGAATAGATCACATGCGGTTGTAGATCAAGATTTTTCTTCATACGTATCAGAAAATCGAGGAAGAGGAAGAGGAATAGGTGCATCCGGAGCTCATACTACTAGATCGATCTGGAGAAAAGAAGATTGAATAAACTTTTTAGTCAATTGAAAAATATCAATCATGGCTATGGAATCTCCGGTTTGGTCATTTAATCTTTGGTGGGTTGAATTTATTACACACAAAAAATATAGTGAAAGGTTTTCCTTTGATTTAGAAACCAGATAGAGTTTGTGAAGGTTATATGTTGGGAAGCAACACAAAGAGTCCTTTCCGAGTTGGAAAACTAGGAGAACAAGTGCACAACTTGAAATTGTTCACTCAGTTAATGTTGACCAATGCAAAAAATTTCTATTGCAGTTGTTCTATTTTATGACATTCATTGATGACTATACACAGAAGACATGGCTCTATTTTTTAGAGACAAATTAGACGCGCTTTGATATTATTTTGTAGTTTGAGGCTTTAGTGGAAATGAAAAGTGCATCTTGCATCAAATTTATGAGGACAGACAAAGGAGGTGAGTATGTTTCCAATGCTTTTATGAATTTTTACAAATATCATGGTATACACAAGTAGTTTACTACTAGGTATACACCACAAGTAAAAATAGTGTGACAGAGAGAAATAATATAACCATCATGGAGATGGCAAGAAGTATAATGAATGCAAAGAATCTTTCAAATGAGTATTAGGAAGAAGTAGTAACAACTTGTTGTTTACATCATAAATACATGTCCAATGAAAATTGTTCGAAATATGGTTTCTCAACAATTTTGGACTAAGAGGAAATACAGTGTTTCTCATTTTAGATTTTTTTTGTTGTTTTACATACGCACATGTGCCTGACGAGCTAAGGAAAAAGTTAGAAAACAAAGGATAAAAATGCATATTTGTTGGATATTTAGAGCATACAAAAGCTTAAATGTTGTTGATCAAGTTACTGCAGAAATCTCATACTCAATAGAGATGTACAATTTTTTTAAAATGAGGAATGGGATGGAAGTATTGAGAAAATAGTTAGTGTAGCAACAACTATTTGTCTCGATGATATGACATATGAAAGCATAGAGCAACAAGGTATTGTATCTTCTTTGAATCTTGGACATGCACCAAAAGTTGTATCATAAACTACACCTCCATCTACATCTAGGAGATATCAAAGATTTCAGTCATCTTCAACCATCCAATAGAAACCACGAAGAACACTAGAAGCTACTCCTTCAGTACAAAAAAATCCATCATCAGATAACCCTTTGCAGTAGAAAAAAAGGAGTCTTAGTGAGATTTATAATATTTATACAATTAATGCTTTTAGTTTTTGCATTGTTTTCTCAAGCTGCATATCCAGTATACTTTGAAGAGGCTATAAACAATGAATTTTGTGTTCAATCCATCGATGATGAGATAGATCTATAAATAATAATCACACAAGGGAATTGGTAGATATTCCCGGAAGGAAAGGACATGATCGGAGTTAAGTGGGTCTATAAGACCAAATATATTGTTGATGGTAAAGTACGAAACATAAAGCATGCTTTCTTCAAGAGGTTTTTCATAGGAATATGGAGTAGATTAAAATGATACCTTTGCACCTATAGCACGTTTGGACATGGTAAGAATGGTTTTAGAAATAGTAGAAAAAAAAATTTTGACCGATTTATCATATGGATGTAAAATAAACATTTGTGAAAAGGTTTCTTCAATAAGAAGTTTATGTGAATCAGCGAGGAATGTTATGAGATTGAAATTCATGAAGGAAAGGTATATATGGTGATAAAAGTGATCTATGGTCTCAAACAAGCACCCTAGAGCTTGGTACAACATGATTGATTCTTATTTGATACTGAGAATAGTTTTAGTAGGAGCAGCGGTGAGCCTACCTTATACATAAATATCAATGACTAAGGTAACTTTTTGATTGTTTGTTTAGATGTGGATGATTTAATCATCAATGCAAATCTATTTACAAATTTATTCAAACCAGCTATGAAGAAATAATTGGAGATGACAAATATAGGCCTCATGCACTATTTTTTGGGCATATAAATTTAACAAGCAGAAGCTGAATATTTTATTTCAGAAGAAAGGGATACTAATGATGTTTTGAAGAGATTTAACATGTTGAATTACAAGATAACACCAACACCTCTTACAGTTGGTATCAAGTTATGCAAAGATGACACTGGATCATTTGTAGATCCAACATTGTTCAAAAGACTAGTTGGAAGTCTCATGTATTTTACGACCACAAGGTTGGATATTATGTATGGTGTGAGCCTCATCTCAAGGTTCATGGAATCTCTAAAAGATTCACATTGGAAAGATGGAAAAAGAATTTTGAGGTATGTATGTGGAACAAAAAATCATGGAATTTTGTATTCAACATCATATGAGTTCAAAATCATAGGTTACATAGACAATTGCAGTCCTAAAAGTATTTGTGATAGAACGAGAACATCCGGGTATGCTTTTAACTTTGGAACAGGTGTAGATTCATGGGCATCGATGAAGCAGCCCATAATCACACTATCTTCAACAGAAGCAAAGTATGTAGATGTAACAAGAGTTACATGTTAGGTTGTTTGGATGAGAATGATGTCGAAAGATTTGAGGTAGAATCAAGAGGATGCTACACAAATTTTTGTGACAATAATTCAACAATAACATTGTCCAAAAATCATGTTTTTCACAAGAGGAGCAAGCATATAGACACAAGGTATCACTTCATTAGGGAGTTGGTTAACAATAAGGAAATTTGTCTTGAATTTTGTAGATCTGAAGATCAGTTTTTTGATATCTTTACAAAAGCTTTGGGAAATGAATTTTTGAGTATTTGAGAAGTTGTTTGGGAGTTTGTGATCAGGAATATGTCAGATCTGGAAGTGCACACTCATCTCTAGAAGAATAAAAGTTTGAAGTTCAAAATTAAGGAGTCTTAAAAAAAGATTGATTTTTCTTTGAGAAAAGCAAATGGCAGTTTGTTTTTTACATGATTTTAACTCTTTAGGTAGTTCACTTTTAGATTCCTACTTTTAGGAAAAGCTAATAAAATAAATTAAAAAAAAAAATATTATTGTACAAAAGCATGTGCTTTTAAGCTCTATTGTTAAGAGTTAAGTGTTTTATTGTTAGATAAATCCATTTATTTATTAGAGGCAATTGTAAGTGTTTTGACATATCAAACACATTCAGAGAGATTTTATTAAACTGAAGGTGCGGAAATAGAAGAAGTGCTAATATGAGTTTGTAATAATATGTTTAATTTGCAATTCTTTATTTTATTTCTATTAGTTGTTATTTTGCGTGCTTTATTTCTACATAAATTACAATTAAATAAAACATCGAAATGTAAATTTAAATAGGTAATTTTTAATCAAGGTGTACTTTTGAAATTTCATATTTTTTACAAACCATAGAATTTTCTAATAGTAAAATATATAATGTCGAGGTAGAAATACACACACACACAAACATATTACTTTAATAATGATTTTTAAGTTTGAAGTGAAAATAATAGATTTTATAGATTTAAATTTTGAACTATTTAGTAACTTGGTATAATAACTCCAAGTTTAAATTTAGAAATTAAAATAAGTTTCATTGAATTTATTTAATATGAAACATCTATTTTTTATTTACTGAAAATAATATTAGATATTGTGTTTCATTTCATTTTTTCCATTGCAATCTACATGTTTCAATTAAAAATTTTAATTGCTCTAACTAGTTATTATAGTTTTCCAAGCAAAAGTTGAAGAATCTTGTGACGAACATTAAAGAAGAAGATTCATACAAACATCAATACATGTACATGTTAATTGTTTTGGATAAGAGAGAAACATTACATATTACAATTTCCATTTCTTGAAAAGAAAAACAAAATCATAATATTAGAAATTTTGTTCTATGTAGGCTGAAAAATCATTATCCTAAAGTGCTTTAAAAATGATGTATATTAGCTATGAATTTTTCGACAATGTAAAATAATAGTAAAAACGTAAATTGAAATTTAAATATATTGTCAAACCATCATGAATTTTCTTTGTGATAGGCATGGATTCTTTGTCAAATTCCAAGACTAGATAAGGGTAATGGGGAGTTTTTTGACTGGAAGTCTACCTAGCTACAAATTGGGCAAAAAACCCAAATATATCCATTAAGTACCAGAGAAATAAGATAAAAATAGTGGCTCTGCAACATCACGTCTAAAGAAAACAATAAGCAAAGAGACGATCTAAAATTCATTTAAAGAGGAGTGGTTTTTGAATAATATATATTTTTATTATCAACCACTTTCCACTCATCCATGAGGCCATCAACCTCAAGTTGAGCTCCGCTGGCAAGTGGACTTCAATAGAGTTAACAAAATGAAACTTTTCATTTAACCATGTCATTCCTAATTGTCGAGTCCACGATAATGCCACTAAGCATGCAGGCAAGGATGGAAATATCATGTTGGGATCTTATTGACATAGCTAGAAGGTGTCATCAAGTCCCTTAAAAATTTAAGATATAATTTGGTATTTGATATTTCTTTTTGCATTTTTCAACATAAATGTGTATCTTACTTCAACTATGAAGAAATTTTTGTCTCGTTTGGCATTTGACATTGCATTTTTGAGTATCCTACAAATTAAATCCAATCATATATATGTTAGGGGAGTTTTCTAGTCTTACAAAAATATATTATTATGCATTCTTCAAATTCCCATCGAGGAATGGAAACGATTACTAATATATATATATATATATATATATATATATATATATATTAAATTTAAATAAATTTTTATTGAAATTAATGACGTATTTATTTTGTAATTTTGTTAAAAAATCTAGAAAAAATCCTTACACACACACACACAACCCTATTACAAAAATACCTTAATGAAGAGTTCTAGACATTAACTACATAAAGAGAAAGAGAAGATAAACCAATTGCTCAACATCAAAGAAATAATAGAAAAACAAATCCACGATAAAGGATGAGTTTTTGAAAAGGACCGTACCCTATTACAAAAATACCTTAATTATGAGATCTTTCCATTAAGTACATAAATAGATAAAAAAATATAAAGCAACTTCCGAACATAAAAGAAACAACAAAAAAATAAGACAACCAAAAGAAGAAAAAGATGAAGTTAAACCAGAATAGCATTTACTCTAGGTTTTCCTACCTTATTATTGTATACATTTGAGTCTAGGTTTATTTATTTATAATTTTATCCAACAATCTTCCTCATGATCATCCCAAAAAAATTCCTCTTGTTCCATGATACCGAGCGTTTTGCTAACAAACTCCGTATAGCTAGAGCTCGAAGAAATCAACAATTTTTAACCACTAGGTTCATAAGGATCCTTTTTTATCAAAGCAATTATGATCTTTTGAGGCTTCTAAATGTTAAGGAAAGTTTGAATATTACCAAGGGTAGATCTTCCCTTGACCTCCTCGTACTCCACACTACCCCCTATAACAGGTTCTATGCCATCGGTGTCCATTCTCTTGATCTACCTCATACAGGATCCCTTCTCCTCATTTTCGGTGGAGTAATTGTGTCTCTATTTAGATTGTGTCGGTTCATCAACTATTTTCCCTAGCTCCTGAAATTCTATTCATGCAAAATGTTAAACAAGAGCCATGATCTCATAAGCCACACCCGTCCTCTATATTTCTCCCCATATGAACATGGAGGCCCGTTATATCCCTTAGATTTCATGATTGTGCAAAATCATTTGAAAATCATGGGGATATTTTTATCTTACCGTGAAAGAGGTTTCTCACTCTTATATAGGTCTCTCCCTATCGGCGTTGTCACAAATATGTATCGAGCTTGACTCTTACATGTGAACATCTTCCAATATGTGATGATCATGATGATCCCTAGAGGTCCTTTTATAATCTCCATTGACCATATTGACTAGAGCAATCCATCGGAATGCACCCAAATCTTTGTACAAGAATTTATTGTAATAAGTTCTATCATGGAATGGGGTTTGTGAAAGTAGAGTACACCACATCTATTTCTCCATCTTTTCATAGATAGTTGGATTCATCCATCCCGTGTGGATTCTGAACAACAAATCACACACAAGACCTTCCGAAGAAATAAGAATATTAGGAATGGATGCCATAGAAGCATTATATAGTATTTTTAATTTCTTGATCCATAAAGGATCCCTACTGATATGCAAATCCATTTCTCACAACACAATATTTTTTAAAATAAACAATCGATCCCTCAAAGACTAGATTTTGGACCCAAGTCCCAAAACTAGAGGTTAAGCGGATAGAAGTAGGGAGGGTCTTACCGAACAAAAATTAAAGTAGAATATTTAAAATATCATTCAGTACGATCCAAGGTTGTAGGGTTAAAGGAAAGGAAAAACCCAATGGCTTTATAAATCCCCAATAGGATGTCTTGGTCATAGTATTTTAGAGATAATGCGAAAGTCTAACCCACATAAAGAAACAAGGGACCAAATCCTCTAGACAATCCCCATGAACCCATTTCGAGATATTGAGGAATATTTTTGCACAAAATGAGGGTACTCCTAAATCATCTTCATATGTTCTTCTTCTAACCAAAAAATTAACAAGAAGGAGTTGTTTGACTCGAAACAACTTCAAGAATACCATAAACCTTCAATTTTCTCTCAACCTAGATCCTTACATATTCAATATTTGGAGGAATACAAAAAAATTACAAATAAGGCCAAACTAGAGCTTTTCAAATCTCTTTCTACCATTACATCTAGCATGGTCACAGAAGGTCCTTTATGTTCCTAAGAAGGTGACAAATTCGAAGACGAGAATCAAATTTCTATCTCCAGAGAGTCGATTTTCCCAGTTCTATACTATTAAATAAATTTTGTTTTGGAGCAGTTCCTTTTCAAGTTTGGATTCAAAAAAACTTCCCATTCAAGCCCTCATTAAAAATTTATTCCCATTCAAGCGCACATACTTTAAGTTCAAAGATATTTTTGTAATTTAGATGTAATATTTGTTTAAAAAATTAATTAAGGGTATACTTTTTTAATGGGATCCTACCTATGTACAAAAGGCCAAAAACCAAAATATATCTATGAATACCAAAAGGAAAAAAAAAGATAACAACTACCCCAAAATCAGAATGAGGTAGCACAAAGAAATAAAATCAACGATCAAGTATTTGCCATAGAAGATGATCTAGTTTTCAAGTGAGATATAGTGGAGCCTTTTTTAACATTAAATAACCATCCTGTTATCCCCATCACCAACATTATTAGGTTCGGGATCAAAAGTAAGATTGACTTCTATAGAATTAATTTACCTGAAATTCTTCAATAAGGATAAAAGAAGCATTCTCGTTGAGATCCATAGTAGGGCTTTTGGTATCCAAATTGATTCTCTCTTAGAAACCGAGCAACATCAAATATTTAGTAGGAACACGAGAGACAAAAATATCATATTATGAGTCATTTAATACTAAGGAGGGATTTTTGTACTCTTTTTCACTTAGGCATCTCGAGAAATTTATAGCACCTTCATTAAGGATTTGATCTATCCTCACCTGCGTTAGGCCATGCCTTTTGACAAGAGTGAGAGGAATCATTTTGTAACCTCTGTTGGTAAAGGAGAATGAAGATATCCTTCTTTGCAAAAATATGAATGGGGACCTGAGAAAATATGATCAATGCACCACAATTTAACTCTCACTAGTTGTCACTTCTAAAAAATGGTGATATTTCTGATTAGGGCTAAGGTTACTAAAGACATTATGGAATCCTGATCGATTTATGCGCATATTTTGGTAATAGAATTTATACATTTGTGGACACACAAGGAAAATAGGGGTATTTCGATATGGATTAATTATTTTGAATAATTTTTGGTGGGAGATTAAGTAGGATAAAGTTGATTATACCAGATCTTTGAGATACTTCACAACAATTGGAAAGCTAAATGACATAAAGCTTGAAATAGTTAATATATTCCTTCAACTACAAGGTGTACATCAATGGATGCCCAGATTTGCATGATTTCACACAATCTCTAAGAATTGAACATAAATGATCGAGCTAAAGAATCAATAAAACATCAAAGATCCCATGATCCTCGCGCCTAAGATACACTCGAAGGATTACGAGACAATCTTTATCGAGAAAATGACGGTGAAGTGATTTTAAATTGTTTATCTCATTGCGGGATGAAGGCTCTTGTTGAAATGAAATTACAAATTCCACTAAACTTTGTAATAGGGATGAAATCCTTTGTGATTGAGAGGGACTTTAATACAAGATTGTAATAGGATTAAGAAAAATACTTACGAGATGTTCGAAATAAAGCGAGACACAAATTCTGCAAGATTGACACAGATTAACTTGAAATTGATTAGATTCATTAGTAGGGAAAGTTTCTTTGAACAATATCGAGGTTTTCAATGGTTGTAATTTACAACCAAATTGATTGTTAGCATTAGTTTAATTTATAATACATTGTTGTATTTGTTGATGGACAATTATAATAGTCACATTCCTCCCGCATCCTTTATATTTGGCTTTGCTCTTTTCTATTTACATGGACATTGAATAAATCTATTTATATCTCCCGCTATCATTAGTATCGAGCCTGTAAAGGTCTTGTCTTGTGTGTGGAGGTTTGGTGAGTGTGTGGCGAAGCTTTGGCATGGAGTGTTGGTGAGCTGTGAGGAAGCACCACCAAGGAAGGAGTGTGGGAGTGTTGTTGTTCTTGCTTTGACATCTGCGAAGATTGTAGGAGGAAGCATTTAGTTTTGAAACCATTTCTAAATCTCCTGACAGGACTCTCAAAGTCGGTTAGAATGACTGCTTCCCTTCTGCATGGGAAGATTAAGTGTATGTGTATTGTATATTCCATTTTCTTGGTTGTTTTATTATTCATGAGTGGAACCAACCTACGTGGATCAAGTTTTGGAGATCTGTTTGCTGGCTAGAACGTGGAACTTGCTTGTATCTAGACCAATGACCTATTGATTTTGACATGCTTGGAAACATCTTCACTTGGAATCAAATCTTATTCTATGAAAAATGTTGAAACCCTTGGATGTTAACGTTGGAAGCAAGGAGGTGTTCATTGTGTGATGCCAATGAGCCAAGTGCAAAGCCTTCTAGAGTGATTTTCCCAACAGAGTGCCAAGAGGACACATACGTGTCACACATTTCTGATGCCGAGAGTGTTTCGAGAAACCCTTATTTGGGTCGCCTCTAAGAGCCCAAGAGGACACTACCAACATTTAATTTTCCTTGATCAATGAATTGCTAAATACCGCAACATATTATTTGACGAATTGCTGCATCAAGGATTGTTTGACTATTTCTAGTTCAATGTGTGTTGTCAAGCACACTGAATCCACGAAGAATTGGAGCGTGACTATGATGCAGATGATGAAACAAAGTACAATGCCCACATGAGAGTCCACGTCTCACTGCATGAGCTTATAGAGCCCATATTCATGATAGGTTCCTTCAGTAAGGGTTTGTAACCATTTTTGAACAATCAATAAATAAAATACAATTTTGAGTTTTTGGAAATGTCTGCACCTCGCATTTTTTTGTCGGATGCCCAGTTGCTAAAAGGGCCAAATTTTGCCGCATGGAAAACCAAGATGTGGATGATTCTTCAGTTTGAAGATCTTTGGGGGATCGTTTCTGGCACAAACACCCCTCCCACAAACATTGATCTATTGGCTAAGTATGAAAAGGCTGATGCAAAAGCATTAATGCTTATCACTCTGAGCCTTTCTAATGAGGTTTAACCTCACATTTGGGAAGCAACCACTTCCTCTATGGCATGGGCTATGTTGTGTACCATCTATGAAGCCAAGAATATGATGATGATGTTGCATCTTCAGACAAAGCTTCACACAATGAGTATGCATGATGGCAAATCAGTCTAACCCTTCTTGCGGCATATGGCCAAGTTATGCGAGAACTTTTTCTCTCGGTGACGGATGGATGACAAGTTGCTAGTCTCGCTCACCTTGCAAGCTCTTCCTTCTCGGTTTGAACACTAATCACCATGTTGACCATCAATAAGCAGGTGGTGAGTTTTGTCAAACTAGTGAATTATCTCCAACGGGGAAGAAGCCATTTAGAATGTTCAAGAAGCCTTCAAAGATAAGGCTCTCATTATGAGGTAAAAGCATAGTAACGAGACTCGAAATGGTAGTCAGCCCCCTCGAATAAGAAGCAGCATCCACAGCAGAACCTTCTTAGCGGCCACTATAACGGCCAGTAGAACAAAACAACAAGGCGGATCGTTAGTGCCACATTTAATCCACGAATATGCACACAACTACGGAATTGTTATTACAATGGTCACAAGAATGGAAACTTTTGTGAAGAGAGCACTTACGGCCAAAGATATTCCAAGAAATCCTAATGGCGTGCTTGTAATCGAGACAGAAGGGTCATATTGTTGCTCAGTAGGATGCCTCCTCCGATGAAGAGGTTCTAGACGCAACTCATCCGGACATTGTCCTAGTCTCACAGACTTTACACCGTCAGAGAAAGTTCTGGTTGATTGATTTGGGCACGAGCAAACACATGACTAGCAATAAGAAGTTGTTCCATATCCTGAGTGACCGGCCCACTGGAGATCGGATCACCATCACAGATAATCAGGAGTATGTTGCAGTGGGGATTGGTGATGTCATCACTCCTCTTGGGACACAAATATGTTGTCACAAAGGTGCTATATTTTCCGGAGTTTGACCTCAAATCTCTTGTCTATGAATCATCTTCTTAATCATTGAATGTAGGTCAAATTATTTGTTGAAAGGCATCAAGTCCTGCCTCATTTCCCAGGGAGACTTATTTATTGCTCGAGCATTTATGAAGGTTCATCTATTTGCAGTTGATGTGGTCACTTCATCTAACATTGCTCTCTCTACTTCAACGTCAGAGTCCACTGCAATATGACACTTTTGATATGGTCATCTTTACGGCGGCGTGGCTCTGCATCATCGGCTCGAGTGCCAAGTAAATGGTAAGATGGCTTCTTCCACTCTCCCAATTTCTTACTGTTTTCTCGGGATGTCTTGGGAAAAAAACACAGAGGTTTGTTCAAACATATCTCTTATCATTCTATAGAGCATCTTGAGGTTTACACAGATCGATCTATGTGCACCCCTACCATCTAGCTTCTAAGGTTTTGAATACTTCCAGCTCATCGTTGATGATTACTCATGGAGAATGTGGGTATATTTCCTCCGGAAGAAGAGTGAGGTGTTTGAAAATTTCCAAACCTTTTACCAAAGCAAGCCACCAGGGAAGTGCGGGAAGCCTCTCCTTCTCCTCTGCTCGGATCAAGGGCGAGAATTTGTATTGAATAAGTTCTTAGCATACGAAATAGCATGGCATTTAGCAACATCTGACTACACCCTACACACCCCAGCAGAAAGGGATTTTGAGTGACACAGAAGCTGTCATGGAGATGGCTCGTTGTATCCTCTCCACCACCAAGTTGGAGGATCAGTTTTGGGAAGAAGCATTCTAGATAGCAGTATCTCTACTCAACCAGGGAACCCATGAAGATCTTATAGAAAAGGACAGGAAGAGGTATGGACTGGTCGTAAAACTTATATCTATCATTTGAGAGTTTTTGGTTGACTTGCATATATGCATGTTCAAGATAAGAAAAGGAAGAAGATCGATCCAAAGACACCTTTGCCATGCCTTTTCTTAGGGTATAGTACTACCTTAAAGGCATAACATCTCATGGATCTGAGATGAAGAAAATCTACGAGAGTCGAGATGTGGTGTGTGATGAGTCATCCTTTGACTCCTGGCACACAATGGAGATCGAGTTTTGACCTTGTCACATAGATTGCTCACACATCTAGATGATGGGCAAGATGATTCTTCTCATAGAGAAGAAGATAAGAGTGCAGAATTATTCGTTGATCTAGGCACACTAGAAAACACATCTTCACATTAGCAACAGTAGCACCAACATCTGAAATGGGTCTAGAATACTATTGGGGATGCACACCTGAACTCACTTTTAGGTACTTCTATGAGAGTTAGAACACGAAGTCAAGCTAGACGTGAGGTAAATTTTGCACTCATGAGTTCAATTATTGATAGCACCAAACCTGACACTGTTCGTGAGGAATTAGACCAACCACTATGGAAATAGGCTATGAATGCTGAATATGATTCCCTACTTCAGAATCAGACATGGGAACTTGTCGATCTACCTCCAGGTAAGAAATCCATTCACTGCAAATGGATTTTCAAAACAAAATATAAGGCAAATGGTTCACTCGACAAACACAAAGCACAAATTGTTGCAAAGGGTTATGCTCAGCAAGAAGGAATTGACTATGACGAGAACTTTGCACCCACAGCAAAGATCAAAACCATCAAAGTTTTTGTTTGGTAGCACAAAATGGATGGAAACTTCAATAGATGGATGCCAAGAGTGATTTTCTAATTGGTGATCTCAAAGAAGAAGTATACATGGCCCAACCTGAAGGGTTTGTAGATGAGCATCAACCACACAAGGTATGTCATCGATAAAGTCACTTTATGGACTCAAACAAGAACCTAGGGCATGGTATGTAAAATTGATGATCACCTATTGTAGCATGGATTCACTTATAGCCCCTCATATACAAATTTGTATGTCAATAGAGATTGTTATTCTATTTTTTACGTAGATGATCTTGTGATCATAGGAAGTTACGACAATCTAGTGGATGATGTAAAGAATGATCTGAAGAAATCCTTTGACATGACTTGTTTGGGGCTACTTCACTATTGTCTTGGCTTAGAGATATGGCAGAAGAAGAATCATATATTCATCTCATAGATGAAATATGCCAGAACACTCCTACGAAGTATGGAATGTCGATTATAAACTAATGTCCACACCTATGGAAAAAGGTTTGTAATTATCTAGATTCTAGGATTCACCGCAAGTGGATGGCACTCACTATAGGTAGCTTGTAGGGAGTCTCATTTACTTGACTTGTACCAGGCTAGATATTTGCTTTGCAGTGAGCTATCTCGTAAGATTTACGTAGGAACTAAAGAAATGTCATTGCATAGCAGCAAAGGATGAGTTGAGATATGTCCGAAGTATAGTTGACTTTGGTCTAGAGTATCGAAGAACAGCTTTGTTCTTCTTATAGGGATATATAGACTTGGACTATGCAGGATCCGTTGATGATAGGAAATCCACTTCAGGGTATGTTTTTCATCTCGGATTTGGACCTATCTCATGGATTAACAAGAAGCAAACTGTTGTTTCTCTCTCATCCAATGAGGTTGAATACTGCGCCGCACAAGGAGATGTGTGTGAAGTGATTTGGTTACATCACATTCTTGTAGATATAGGGATTCCTGAAGAGAAACCTCCCATCATTCACTCTGTCACAATCAAGGTGTGTTGAAGCTTGTTAAGAAACCTATTTTTCATGCACAAACAAAGAATATTGAGGTCAAATGTCACTACATTCTTCAACAGGTCTTGAACCACCAAATTCAGCTCTATCACGCCTCTTGATTTTCGGGTTGCAGATATTCTCACCAAAGATCTTGGAAAAGTGAAGTTTGATTTGTTTAGGGGGTACATTTGTAAGAGAAATTTATTAAGGAGGGAATGTTAGCATTAGTTTAGTTTATAATACATTGTTGTATTTGTTGATGGATAGTTATAATCGACACCTTCCTCTTGCAACCTTTATATTTGGCTTTGCTCTTTTGTATTTACATGGAATAGAATACATTGAATAAATCTATTTCTATCTCCTACTCTCATTGATATGATTGAAATATAAAACATAGGAAATTAACAGGTTTCGTAGATTGGTCTCTCAGGAAGACAGGCTCTCTCAAATTTTCTCTTAAGAATTAAACCCCCTACCTTTTTTCAAGATTATTATCATTGTATTTATACATTTCACTCTCTCACTCATCACAAATTTCCCCCCCAAAAAGAAAAATATTTGAGGGACCTTTGCTTGTTACCAATTTTTCTCGAAAAGTGATGTTTAACAAATTTTCACTAAAAAGTTTCCAGTTGGACAAATCAGGAACTGATCATGTTTTCTAGGCCTTCAACTAATGACTAGGATGCCATGCCACAATTTTTTGATAGCAATTGTAATCATTCTAATTCTTTCGGCAAGAAATCCATGTTTTAATCATTTTACAGAAGGCTTTGTTATACCATGGATCTAACAGGTAATCCTTTTCTCCCTCGAGGAAACACCTTTTTCATGCTTTTACCTACAACCTCCACCATTTTGTCATTTTCCTCTTTTTCTTCTACAAATATGTCTCACATCCAACTTCTCTAGTATTTCACATTTTTGCAATTTCTCGAGTAATTCCAACTTCAAAATATCAACCTAAACAATCATTGAACTCACAAATTAAGTTCTAAATCCATTCAATGGCACTTTTGGGACAAAAATGACAAGAAATTTCATCAAAATATGATGAAAACACCTGCGTATTCACATATGCAAGAATCTTGGAGAAAAAATGGCGGAAAAAAATGTAATGCACAACAACCATTGATTTTGTCCTTGTCAACTTTAGATTAGAGCCGTCCACATATTTCCTTTTCACAACCGCAAAGGACAAGTACAAAGGCAAATTTCCAAATAAGTGCGGGCCTTCCACATGCCTTGGCCAAAGAAAATGCCTTTTGAACTTTGAAAAAGCCTCGAGAATAAAGGAACTAGTGGAAGCCTCCATGTTAGCATTAGTTTAATCCATTGTTGTTAATGGACAATTAATGGACAGTTATAACTATCCTCTCTTCTTCTCTCCTCCCATAGCCTTTATAAGGCTCTGCACTCTTGTTTTGTTCAAACACACATTGAATACATTGAATATCATTATGTCTTCTGCAATTGATCTCTATTCCATCATTGGTATCAGAGCCACAAACCTGATGACCTATAGCGACCAAAATTGTAAAGGATTTGACCTACTTGGAAAAGGTTGCATACATGTTTGCACAACGATCTCATCGTGAGTGACTTGGATCATGAGGAAACAATGAAGGAAATGTGACTTAAGCATCAGGACCTGCGTGGAAGAGGATGTGGCCTACTGTTTGTTGTCAGCCCTACGTGGACATCTACTACCTTGTTGGTGTTTTGTCTTGTGCAAAGCGTGGGTTGAAATTTATTGGCCTTTCCATGGATTCCATCATATGTATATGGTCTTCGGCTGCATGGAGTTTCCATTTGAAGACAAATATTTACATGAGGCCCTATTTTTTAAATACATTTTTTTCCACCTGGATAGTATCAAATCATCGCTGAAGGATAACAAAATGGCTTCAAAAATGGTGCAACTATAGAGCAAGGCAAGTGCGACATTACAATTGGTGGTAAAGTATGCCTGTGGTTACTATAAACATTTGTTGGAGAAGAACACGTAGGAGTTGAAAGTTGAGGATGTTGGATTTGGTGTACTATTTGGATATGAGGATGTTACACCTAAGCGTGTTATTTTTGAGATGTTGAGGCGTGGTGAAACTCCTCCGGTTGGGACACAAAATCTAGATCGTATTATGTTAGGTCCAACTAGTGACAATACCACTTTGCTTGGTGAACCAAAGCCTCCACCTTTCCATAACTTGGATGCTTGTTTATATAACTATATAGGAGGACGGAGGAAAAAGGAGGCTAGAGGAAATCCATCAACCTCTTGCAAGCCGCAAGCAATGAGGCCACCAATAGATATTGTGGTGAATAAGGTATTGAGAACATATTCCTCAATTTTTGGTTTGTGTTTATTTCAATTTCTATTTTGTTCCATGTTCTGTTGTTTTGTGATCGGATGTTGAAAAAAAAGGATTACTCTAGAGCATAGTTGTTTGACAATGGTTCTTCATTTTGAATTGATCCTCTAAGTGTCGTGCATCGAAAATAAGATGGTTCGCTTGTGAATATGTTCACTTATAACATGAACCATGTACAACAAGGTCTAAGTGGCGAGATAGTACTATCTCAATAGCATGTTTCTTGATGCAGTTTCTTTCTCAATATTCATATTTCACATTATGCGGGAAAATCACTTAGTCAAGGGAAACATTCAAGAAAGTTGATGATTTGTTTCCTTTTCTGTTTAAGATTAGCTAAACGTCAATTGACATCAGTGGCTAAAACTAAGAACATGATTGCTATGATTCTAAGAAGTGAATGTAGAATATTTTTCAGTATTGTTTCTTGTTTTCCTATGTTGTTTGGTTGTTTAATAAAGTGCGAGATGGTGCATAGTTTCTGTTTGGGACTTCCAAAATGAAG